>PVJD01000727.1:0-97671 GCA_004026545.1 Mormoops blainvillei | reverse complement strand
CTGGCGCATTCTGTAATGGAATGCCCCCCCGCCCCCACCCCCAACAGGTTTTTCCAAATTT
This sequence comes from Mormoops blainvillei, assembly GCA_004026545.1. Lineage (NCBI taxonomy): Eukaryota > Metazoa > Chordata > Mammalia > Chiroptera > Mormoopidae > Mormoops > Mormoops blainvillei. The sequence continues at coordinate 97,610 of PVJD01000727.1, read as the reverse complement.
CCATTAAGAATAATACTTAGTCTTTCTATCTGTTGACCACGGCTTAAATGTTGAGCCACAGTCATGTTGGTTAGGGTCCTGTTAACATAAGATCTACATAATAACATATAATAATAATTACTGTGAATGGATAACTTGATCAAGTGCGCGAAATGGGCATAGACGATTCTAAGTGTTACATAATTATTATCTCTGTCTATTCCACATAAATAACCCTATGAGATAAGCACTTTGATCATCCCCATGTCACAAAAGGCAGGAACAGTTAAGTAATCCTGCTAGCTCTTGACTGACCTCAGATTTAAACTCTTAAATTTAAAGGCAGAGCTTGTTCTTTCCTTCTCTTCCTTCTTCTTTTTGGGTTTTTTTGGTTTTGTTTTGGTTTGGCTTTTGTTTTTTTTGTTTGTTTGTTTTCTTGTTTTTACTTTTTGTTGTGGAAAATTTTCAAGTATATACAAAAGTAGAGAATACGACTATGACAGGTTTTTTTTGTACCAACACCTCTTTTTAATAGTCAACTCATGACCAATCCTGTTTTATCTATATCCCTACCCCCTTTTCTCTGCAAATTATTTTGAAGCAAATCTTTCATATCGTAACATTTCACGCATAAATATTTCAATCTCTGTCTCTTAAGGGTCAGATTTTTTAAATATACCATTTTATCATTGTCATGCCTAAAATGTTAATAATAATTCCTTGACATCAACTTGCAAGTCAAGATTCCATATTTTCAGTTTGTCTGAATCAGCATTCGAAGAAGGCCAAATATTGCGATTCGGCTCTTAAACCTCTTTTACTCTATAGGTTGACTATTCTGCTTTCTTTTTTATTTTCTTGTCTATTTAGTTTTTGTTGCTAAATAAATTGGATTGTTTGTCCTGTAAAGCCCCCTGTAGTCTTGATTTTGCTGACTGCATTGCCATGTGACACGTTTCCCGGCATGACTTATTTCCAAAATTGGTAGTTAGATCTAGTGCCTAAATCAGACTCTGGTCAGATTTGTGTCTGTGCTTGTTTGTGCCGATGTTTCATGAGCTGACTCCCTTGCAACCTCCAAAGGTGACCAATGAGTTTTTCTTTGTTATTATCCACACAAACTTGGGAATTTAAGCTTATTCCGTGGGTGTCAAATCAGTGCAGTTATTATCGTTATTGATTGTCCCATCTGTGGCCAGTGGGGACATCTTCAGGTTGACTCCTGAGTTCTTTTGCTACAACCTTACTAGCCTTATGTTGACACCTAAAACTAATATAATTTTACGTCAATTTATAAAAAAAAGTATTGTGAGATTAAATTTAGTCAATGTTTGTCCACTCGAGAAGGGGGAAAGATAGAGCCTTCCTCCCTCAGCCCTCCAGACGAATGGGTGTTTTGGGAGGACTCACTCCTACAGGCAGAGACCCAGAGTGACCGAACATGCAGACAATTTCTTCAACTAGATCCGAGGGGTGGTGACTGCCAGTCACCCTATGGTGGCTGATGTTGGAAAGAACTCCTGCCCGACCCGACAGCAGGAAGGTTACCAAGTGCTGGGAACTGTTGTTAGTTTTCAGATAGGATTCTCAGGAGTTGGCGGGTTCATTTGTATGCCAGGGAGGAAACCTGGCTCAGCAGCTGGGGCATGAAGAACATTTGCTTCTACAATTATCCAAACTAGCATGCCAGAAGGAAGGGGCGGTGGGGAAGGGGGAGGGCGGGAGGAGGGGAGGGAGGGAAAGAAAGAAAGAAAAGGAAAGGAAAGGAAAGAAAAGAGAAAGGGAAAAAAAAGAAAAGAAAAGAAACTAAGAAACTTTAAATAGTATGTTTGGCAGGTTGTACTGTCCCTCCTGCACAGCTGCCAGGGCTGGCAGAGACTGTGTACCCTGTCACCTGCAGACCCTGGAGAGCCCACAGGAGCACTCTACAAATGAGTTTCCACTGCTGCTTCGCCATCCTAACCCCTGTGTGGGGTGGAGGTGTTTCTTCTGGTCATCTAGCCTGAGAGTTGTGTGGGAAGCAGACTCTCAGAGCTGCACAGACACGTGGTGAGCCCTGGTTCAACTCTTCTTTTCCACAAATGTCCCAGACTCACAGTAAAAACTCAGTAAATAAATGCATTCTCTATTTAAGGAAAGAGTTTAGCTGATTTCTCATTTTTCAATTTATATCTTCCTTGAATATTTCCTAGTGGCCAAGGAGGGCTTTCGAAGTGTCCTAAGATGTACTTCCTGTCCTCTAAGACTTTAGGACTATGGGTCCATTTTTTAATCTATAAAGACCCTTGTGACCATCAAAAAATTTTGATAGCCCCAAGCCACCTTCTTTCCCAGCTTTCCTTCCTGAAAGCAGTTATCCATTCAGAGTCCATTATTTAAGAAAATAATGCAAAAACTTACTATTAATTTGATGACTTTTTAAAATGGATTCATAATTGATTTCAAGCACTCCTATCTAAAAATTTGGAAAACCACGTTATATGTGAGACTTATATTAACTCTGTCTGTAGATGACGTTTTGGTGCATATGGGAATTTGCAGACCAGTTGCAGTGCTTAATCTACCAGTTGGCTTATAGAAACAGCTTGGTATTTGACCCTTAAAAGTGTAAGAAAAGTTCAGAGTGAGTGGTATAGATATTTAAGAGTTGTCTAGGCTCAAAGGAAGGAGGGGTTGTAATGGTCTGTTGTGGACAGGTGTGTCCTTAAGAGATGTAACTATTGAGTTTGGCTGTGAAAGTTTACAAGAATTGGCAATACGGAAAACTTGCCAAGAAATCACGAAAAAGGCCCAGAATGTTTGCTCTGCGGACAAACAGCATTAAATGGTTACATCAAGCGAAGAATGCGCATTTTAGAATCAGACCAGCCTGTGCTCTCATGAGCTGTGCAACCTTGCATGAGTCACGTAGTTTAATCCGCGTTCAGTTTCCTGTCCCATAAAATGGAACAACGTGTCACAGGAGCGTTGGGAAGATCAAATAAGATCAAATAAGTAAGAGGCAGCATTTCCTGAACTATAATTTTACCAAATTAGTAAACATTGTTTTTTAAAGGCCCAGATGAGCCCATGCGACTGAGTAGGCCACTGTGTTGATTAGGGCCCTTTGTCTGTGAGCAACAGACATGAGCTAACTTAAGCAAAGCAGAATCGTTGTAAAAATGTGGTGGGAGGTGGGCTGGAAGAAAGCAGCATACAATAGAGCTCACCGAAACAAGAACCGGGCTCAGAAAGAAGAAGCAGGAAACAGCGCCGCGGGAGAAATCGGGAGCAGCAGTTACTTAATGCTCTCATTCGTTCTCTCTTCCTTGAGTCATTCCACTCAAGCCAAAGTCCCACAGCAGGAGAGTTTAGTGGGCAGGGCCTCTCAACTCATGTTCCCGTCAAGATTACAAACCAGGGAGGGGAGATAGCTTCCCAAGAGGAAATGAAAAGATTGTTCGTGGAAGAGGAACAGAATGGACGGCGAGCCTCCAGAAAACAATTACCCACTCCAAAGAATTTCAAAAGATCATTCAGACTTGTATGCATTTACGCGGCCATATGTACAGACCAGCTTGAAATTCAGCTGTGAAGAATACTGGAAAGTAAGCCCAGAAGAGTAAAAGTGGAGGCTAGTGCAAGCAAAATGGCCCGTTCCAGTTACTGGAACATATTTTAAGCTGTTTCCTTCACCTTGGCCTTCCCAGTGGGCCTGGGAGGATGCAGCTGTACCTGGGCCACAGGTCAGTGTGGAGGAGGACCTTGACCTGGACAGTCACTATACACGAACCCTTGGCTGGATTTCCTGTGCTTTCCTAGATAACACTATTGATACACATGAGCTAAACTGGGTACTTTGAGTTGTTTTATGGCTGCAATAACTGATTTCTGTCTATCGCCCCTTCTCTCTGACTCCCCCTCGCTATGGTTCAGGTATCACGGGCATTCAGTAAACATTTGAACGCATGAATGAACGACTGGCAGCGTAGTCAGGCCCTTGTCGGGGAATTAAAGGGAATGGCGTGTATGAAATACTTAGCTGGTTTTTGGCACAAAATTTGCATTCAGTGGATGCTCCAGCAATAATAATCATTATAACAGAGGAGAAGGAAGAGGAATAAATACGATGTTGATGATGGTGATGACAGCGATGATGATGATAATTGGCCTTGGATTCCAACTTTATGAATTGCAATCCTGGCTCCGGTACTTACCAACCGTAAAACAATGGCTTGTAGTGCCATCTCCATTTGCACATCTGTCAGAACCCCTTAAGGTCACTGTGAGAACTTAAGGACAGGTGCCTGGCACACAGTAAGTGCTCAAGGTAGATAGGCATGGCCCGGAGGATGCAGGGACACACACTGTCCTTTCCGCAAAGGGTTTGTCTTTGCTTGGACCCTGACTAATGGCTTCCAGGCCATTTTGCCATTAGTGGGGCTTCCGTCAGGGATGGAAAGAGCCTCAGGTAAGAGGCTGCGTAGAGAGAAGAGCTGGTGAGGTGGGCTTCACCCACAAGCTATTAGAAGCTGGGAGGAAGGAAATCAGAAAGGAATCAGAACCCCTGATTAAAGACCTGGCAGATTTGGGAGGCGTGACACGGCCCTCCTGTCCTCAGTCTCTCCTGTCATCCCCTGGGAGTGAGCCTCAGCAAATCCATCCAAGCAGAGCCTGAGGGATGATGTTTAGCCATAGCAGGGCCCACAACCCATCTTGGGGAGGGAAGGAAGGTGCCCCAGGGACAGGTCAAGAAAGGGCAAGGTCACTTCTCCATGAGGAGGGAGAGACAGAGGACCCGAGGCCAGAGCCCAGAAGAACAGCAAAGCAAGGGGCACTTCAGGAGGAAGGCCACTGGGAAGCCCCTCGGAGGGACGAGAGAGGAAAACTTGGCCATTGCAGGGGATCTACCAGGTCTGATTAAACCAACCATGGGGATGCACTGCAGCAGGGCCATTAGCTCTCAGACCCCGCAGCCACTCCCCTCTGAAACGAGTTTGCATTTAGAAAGCTAGCGACGGGCTGATGGTATGGATTGTGAGGGAAGCCGACAGCTTCATCAGGGGCATGAAAGCAGCTGACAAATTACAGCGTGATTTGTCATCATCTCAGAACTCGGCAAGTGTTTGTCCCTGAAAGAATCGATACCTGGAGGGAAGAGGGCCATATTTTTAGAAACTCCTGGATGGGTAATTTATTTCAAGAGACTGGAGAGTTTATTTATGCCGGTGTCCCCGCAGATCCAATGGACGGTATATTTACACGAAGCCAGAAAATGCTATCATTTCTTCTAATCAATCCACCCCTTTGAACAGCTGTACCTTGGAACTTTAAGCTGTAAATTCACTACCGTGCTATAAACTCAACGCGAGAAACCATTGCCAGCCCTGCCTCTAGCACTCCTTCTTTTTATTTGCTTAGCGCTCTGCCCCTTTCACAACTTTCCCACGTGGGCACTTCTGTCTTCCGGGGCACAGATGAGATGGATGGGGGAGGTGGTGCTAGTCCCATTCTACAGATGAGGAAACTGAGGCTCAGGAGTTGAACGCAGTAGTAGTCAATGTGCAGTAGAATTAAAAACGCAAGATTTCCCTACACCTAGTGTGTGCCCTCCCCCTGTTGGACTGTAACAGTTTATACAAGTAAATCACCCAATGAAAGAGAAAAGGCAGAGAAAGAACCAAGGAAGCGTTTAAAGTACCTTACTCCAAGAATATTGACCAGGGACAGTGTGCTGTGCAAGTGACACCAGACAGTCTACAGTGAGACTTGCATTCCAATCCCAGTGCTGGTGTGACCTTGGGCAGCCAATCTAACCCTTCTGGGCTACAGTTGTTCCAACTCCAAAGAGGGGATAATTAAAATTCCCACTTCATAGTACAGTTGTAAGCTTGAAAATAATATGTGTAAAGTTCTCATCAGTGTCTGGCAGAAATGAGAATATAGAAAATGCTATTTATTTGGTTTTATTAGCAACTATTTTCACAGAATTTTTATAATGGCAAAAGAAATTGAAACAATGTAAATGTTCAATAGTGAAATGATTAGGTGAAATACAGTGGCATTCAGCAAATTGGTTTCTATGCAGGTATTAATAAGAATGTAGAAAATTTTAATAAGAATAAAATATGTTCAAGTGTATGAACACTAAGTCTCCATTTTGAGATGCATCAGTGTAAATGTGTATCATACAGAAATGTGTGTGTGTGTGTGTGTATTCATAAACCCTGGGAATATTATATACACAAGAATATAAACTGTAGCTGTCTCTAAATGGCATGATATATAATCTTTTCGATTGTCTATTTCTGTGCTTCCCAGTGTAGAAGCCACTAGCCACATGGAGCTATTTAACTTTAAATTAATTAAAATTAAATAAAATCTAAAAATCAATTCCTTAGTCATCCTCCCACATTTCAACAGCCCCCTGCAATTTGCGGCCTCCGCCTGGGACCGTGCAGACTTAGAACAGTCCCATCATTGCAGGGAGCCCTGTGTCTAGTGATGCAACCCCAGACCTTTTCGCTTGTCACAGCCAGGTGGGGCACGCCGCCGGCATCTGGTGAGTAGGGGCCAGAGGTGCTGCTTCACAGCCTACAAGGCACAGAACAGAGAAAGGCACTTGTCCAGCTTTTCTCTGCTGTGCGTCCAAATTTTATTTGCATCTATTTTCGCCTCCTTAACAAAGATTTAACTTTTTCTTCTAATACCTGACGACCACCACAGTGCGACAAATCAGAGACTACCTTATTTGCAGTGGTTCTAACAATGATTAGCTCCCCAATGAGCCTATTAACACTAGATCCCTCTTAATAACTGCGTGATGTCAAAAATAAAAATAACCCCATGATGTCTTCTCTCTCTCACAGGAGGCACAGTTTGAACCAGAACGTTTCCACAACACCATCGTGTGTGAGAAACCCAACAACCACCTCGGCAAATTCAAGGGTTACATGTAAGTATCTCATGCCCACCAGCTGCTAGTAAGTATCTCCTCGGCAACTAGAAAACATTTTTTTTTTTCTTAAAATGGCCAAACAGATAAGCATTCAGGTCCCGAGGAAATTTATTTCTTTATCACAAAGAAGGGTTAGAGAAACCGGAGTCGTGAAACTTTTCTGATTCTGTTTCTTTTTGCCGGAGTGACAGTTAATTATCTTGCAGGGTTGGACTCAGTAATGTGGTTTCTTAGAGCTCTGGTGAAATAGCATCAGAATCAAGACCATACTCTGATGCAGGGGAGGCAAGGTTGATTAAACCGAGATTGGTTTTCTGAAAGACCCTGTATCGCATGTAGGTAAGAACAAGGACTTGGGCATTGGACATACCTAGGTTTGAAACCAGATTCTATCAAAAACAAAGCTGTGCGACCCTGGCTAAATGAATTAACCTCTCTTGGCCTGCGTTTGCACATCTGTAAAATAGAGATTATAATATCTACATCACAGGATTTTTCTTTTCAAAGGGTACAGTTGTTTATCCTATGCAAAGCCCTTAGCGCAGCCAACGGCGCAGAGTAAATATTCAGCCAGTGGTGGCTGCCGCTGATGCAGTTATTGTTATTCTCGACTTCGGTTCAGCCTGAGAATTTTACTGCACTTCTTCTCTCGTATCAGACTGCTGGCCTAAAGGGGGAAAAAAATAGTAGCAGATATGAATAAATGGCCTTATATAGTGCTTTAACAGTTTTTAGAGTCGTTTTACAGAACATCATCTCATTCAATCGGCCACAAAACTCAGGGAAAAATGATTTCATTTTTCAGATAGGGAATCTGATGATCTAAGACTTTTCAAGATTCACCTAAAGGAGCACAGCAGGTACAAGACAAAGCCAGGACTTACCTCCGGGTCTTTTCACTCCCCCCACCCCCCACCCCACGTGTTCCCCACGGTCGGTCATGCAGAGAAGAGCTCAACCTTTTGCTGTGGCGACTTCTCCGCCAACCTGGAGTGGGGAGGCAGGTGTCGATGCTGCCCCTCCATCCCCATTTCCTCGGGCCGTAGGGGATGTCACGAGGAGCAACGTGAGAGGGGAGAGGGGTCAGGACAACACGAGAGAAATAGCAGCTTTTAAACACCAATGACCTTTTGAAACCACAGAGCGAGCAGATGGAGACGAGAGAAGGGCATGAACTCCTGGGGGAGAGGAGGAGTCATGGCGGGGACCTGGCAAGGTAGAGCTTGCCACCTGCCCCCCAGCAAGGAGTCCGTCCCCCCACGCCCGAGGTTTGTGAATTGGGTTCATCCCGAGGCACCCCTGCCTAGAGCCGCTCTCATTCCCCTTCCAGAACAGCCTCATCGCTGGGTTTCTGTTCTGCGCTGAACAGCTTGGGCCGGCAGCCAACCTTTCTGAGCTTTCCGCCTGGGCCCCGTCCCCTCATCTCCACCTAACCCTCAGCACCCCCTCTTCTTGGCTGCCGCCCCTAGAGATGCCTTTTCCCACCTGCGCAGGCCTCGTGGATGAGCCCTAAAAGTCTAGTTGGTCAGCCCAGTAGCCAACCATGGAATGATGGAGAATTCTCCATTGTGGTCCTGCATCCCTTCTAATGCTCTCTTTGAAAGCTAGGGGTGTCCGACTGGAACATGCAACTTTTAAACAAAAAGATCTCGATAGAACACTGGTTCTCAGTCAGGAGCAATCCGGCCCCCCACCAGCTCTACCCCAAGGGAATCTTTACAGTGTCTGGAGACATTTTTGGCTGTCACGCTAGGGAGGGCACTGCTGGCATGTGGCTTTAGAGAGGCCAGAAGGCACAGGATGGTCCCACGACAAAGAATGACAGCGCCCAAAGTGTCAGCAGTGTCAGGGTGAGAGAGGCTGTTCAACTACAGGCTCACATTGGCCCAAACTGCCTCTCTGAGGAAAAGTTAGATATATCAGTGCTAGTAAAAGTGATATATAAACCCCAAATGGAGACACGTCCCTGTTAAATTCAAAAGAATTGCAAATGGAAGTGACTGATTCAGTGTAAGTTAACGGGGCCCTACTTTGCAAACCCTCATGTAGTAAAACCACATGAGAGTTGATATCACATGTGCCTTGGGTTCCCAGATCCTAGGAAGTCCCACTAGGCATGTGTCTTTGGGAAAATCTGTCACCCTCTCCGAGCTTCCCTGTTTCACGAGGAAGGATAATCACCCTGCTTACTTCCCAGAGCCTTGAAGAGTCAAATAAAATAACATGAGAAAATAGAGTTTATAAACACAGTGAGGAATAATTACTATTAAAAGGCATATTGAATTTCTAGGTTTGAATCTCTGATCTACCTCTTCATAGGTCTATGCACTTGCCTCAGTTTCCCTGTCTGTAGACTGGGTATGATCATATGACCATGCCTTAGAAGGCATGAGTTAATACATGAAAAACACACAAACCAGACCAGGAAAATGAACTATTAAAGAACTAGAAGGAGCAAAAACCCTAAAGGTCCAGATTATTATTTTTGTTCTCCCCAATGTTGTGGGGAAGTGATACTTAAACTTCCTAAAACTCCCGAAGGAAAGCCATCCGGGGGCATAAGGGTCAGGCACCAGGTAACCACTGGTGAATTTTCCCGTGTGGGGTAAAAAGTGCCCTGCCCCCTGAGGCCAGAGTGTGGGAAAAACTCTCCCGCTTTAAGAAGCTGCCTCCCCATATCTCACACTGAGGGACACTGTCCGCCCCCCGTGATGGAGCCAGAGGAGGGTAGTTCAGGAGTTCGGCCAGTAAGAGAAGGAGCTGGAAGGAGAGGAGCCCACCAGCTGCCCTTCCTCACCCGGCTCCCCTACGAGAGGCAGGACTGCCTGGTGCCTGCCCTGGACTCAGACGGTCAGCTCGTGCCATTCTGGCCCCCGCAGCTAGGGGGCAGCGAGCAGGGGCACGCGGCCTAAAGGGAACGCAACGCAGTCCGTGTGGGGCCAGAAGCCAGTTCTTCCACCAACCGTTTTGAGGCTTTTCAGAGTTGTCTTTCTGGTGGGGAAACGAGGATTTCCTGAGGGGCGAGTGGTTCCCTCCTAACGGTCCAGCCGCCCAGCAGCAGCCAGGAGTTGCACTTGAACATGGAGATTGCATTCCGAGTTAACCCCACTCTTCCGTAAAAGAGGGAGGCCAGGGACCTCCCTCCACTGACCACTTCTCTAGTTCTGGGCTGCCATCACGTTTCCACAGTACCCAGTGCCATGGAGAGGTCACCAAACTGCTCCCTGCCTTCCCTCACCCCCAGGGAGCATCCCGACCAGACCAGGACCGGCTTTGGCAGCGAGAGCCTTCTGCTTCGAGGCTGCACCATCAGAAACACCGAGGTGGCTGCTGGCATTGTCGTCTATGCAGGTGACTGTTCCTTTTGTCCCTTTCCTTTATCTGTCCCCCTCTGCCCCCTCCTCCAAATCCACCTCCAGCCAGGGGGAACTCCCATCAATTCCAAGGGGTAGAGTCACATAACTTCCCATTTCTTGGCTAAGCAAACGGAAGCTGGAGTCACAGCTGCTCATTCAGTTCACAGGAGACATAATTAGAATCCAAGTTACTGTCACTCAGCTGAGGAAGACAGGGAGGGAGATTCCTGGTCATTGACCTCAAATGGTTTTGCAACACTGACCATAGGCAAGAGAAAGTGTATCTTTCTGAGCCTGAGGAATAACCTCACTGAACTTAATAGCTTCCATCTTTCATGCCTCGGTTTCCTCATCTATACAATGGGGAAAATATTTACGTGTACCTCATAGAGCACTCATGAGTATCAAGTGACCCGACGCAGGAAACGTACTGTATCTAGCATATGCCAAGGCACGATTGCTTGTCATGGTGGTGTTTTTGCAGTTAAGTTTTTATCATTATCTTTATTCATTTTATGGCTCAACTTATGGTGACCTATCTCTCCTTGCCACTGCAATTTTACTTTCTTTAAAAAAAAAAAAAAAGCCACATTTCTTACAATGAAATCTATAGCCCTGGAACGTAGAGCCTGGTGCTCCGTGGGCTCTCAATAAATGCCTGCTCTTATGCTAACAACTACAGATTTCTTCTTCTGTAGGGGAAACACAGTCTCTCCAAGGTGTCTCCTGTCACTGGAAGACTTCAGAAGACATTTCCCTGGGTCTTCCATTCACTGAGACACCTTGTAATATTTTGTTTGCTTCTTGTGTTGTTGGACTTCTTTTTTTGGCTGAGTAGAACCCCACTTTTGATGAACACAGAAGAACATTTTAAGCATCCATCTACCCAAGATTCGTTTTTGGGGACTGTCAAAAAAAAACCAGGTGTTTAAACAAATAATGTCACAGTCTAGCTAGTTTTCCCGCATTTGGGGGAAGAGAGGTTGTTCAGATGACCAATCGTAAGGGTCTTTGGTAACAGAACTCAGGGCCACCTGGCAGACCTGCTACGGGTAACTCTGCAACAATCTCGGTCCCACCAAGGAAACCCCCATAGGCATGGCGTTTGCTTCTCTGAGTGATCAGAAACAAAGAAGAAATGCTGTGTGGGTCATGGAAGTGGTAAATGAGGGGACAGATTTGGAAAGAGAGTTCATGTGGCACTGGGGGCATCAGGCTGCCTGGGGCAAAGTCCATTCACTGGCTGCAGGTTCCCGTGCCAGTCAGCTAAGCTTTCAACACGGTGGGGCGGGGCGGGGCGGGGTGGGGCGGGGCTGGGGGCGGGGTTAAGGGTTCCTACCTTGTAGGGTTATAAGGTTCAAATGAAATGATCCGTGAAAGGGGTTAACACAATGCCTGGCACATATTAAGCTCTCAAAAGTGTGAGCAAAAAGGATACTAATTGTTTCTAGTGTTATTACCTAGAGCCGAAGTGCTTGACCTCGGCATGATTGACAGGCCCAGATCGTTCTTCGTGGTGGGGGCTGCCTTGTAGGATCTTGAGCAGCACCCCCGGCCTCTACCCGCTAGATACCGTTAGCACCACCTTCTCAAGATGTGACGACCAAAATTTCTCAAGGCTGCCACACATCTTCTGAGGAATTCCATTGCCCTGGCTGAGAGTGGCTGGTATCCAGTCTCCCCCTGGATAGTATGCATGGACAAAGTAGGAGCAGCTCCGTGTCAAAGGCCCAAAGAAACCAAGCTGAGCTTTCCAGGGAAGAGAGCCTGTGCGGAGGTGTGTGCCCCTGCTATGTACAGAGAGTGAATTTAGGTACTTTGTACATATTCATCCACTCCCCCACCCTGCACACACACGCAACCATTATCCCCCATTTTGCAAACAAGAAATTGAGGTGCCAAGGACCTGAGCCACTCAAGGTCACTTGTCTCCTGAGATTAATTCCATGCAACCCAAGATCAAGTATCTGCAGAGTCTAGCTCTGACTCAAGAGCCCGTGTTCTAACTGTTACACCACACCCCCTCCCCTTCGAGGCTCACTTTTGCTGAAAGGACAGAGGGATCGCAAAGGTGAGGAGGAGCAGGGGTTTGCAGAGGGTGGTCCCTGACCCCCTTGTGTGTGGTGACCCTGAGGCAGGCAGGAAAGCACAGTGTTGTCGGCACAGTCAGCCTGTGATCGCCATGCTCCGGAAAGCCCCTAGCAACTGCTGCGACTCTGGCCTTATTTAATAAGCCTAGAGTTGGCGCACTCCGACTGTCTTGTCGCATTTTAAATCCACAGGGCGGCTAGCTAAACAGCATTAAACCCATTCACTGCTGGAGCTGACATATTAGTTTCCTTTAATTTTGCACAGAAAAGATGTAATGGGTGTTTTTTCATTTGACTGCTACGGAGTGCGGCACAGTGGTTACAATTTAACAGCCCTGAAGTACAGGCTCTGTCTGAAGACAGAGTCTCAGTTCGACTCCCAGCTGTGTGCTGGTGGAAGGAGAACCAGACTGGGCATCAGAATCTGGGGCTCTCAGTGTGGCTCTGGTGCTAATTTATTCTTTCATTTTAGGCAAGTCCCTTCTACTTTTCTCCAACTAGAGAAAGGGGTGCTTGGATAAGATTGATAGTTTTCAAATTTTGTTGTCCTTTCTTTGACCAAAATGTTATGTGTGCAGAACTCCAAGGTAGGAGAGGAGCTGCCCAAGCAACACCCACACCTCAGGCAAAGGGACAAGTATGAAAATGATTGGCCCCAAGCACTGTCCTGCCCCAGGACCTTGGCACCTGCTATTCCCCATCCTAAAACACTCTTCTCCCAGCTCTTCTCTCTCCCTTCAAGTCTTTGTCAAATGTCACTGCTTCTGAGAAGTCTTCTCCAGTCGTGCTCTCTCAAACCATCTCTTATTTATTAGCCCCTCGTTTATTGTTTGTTTCATGGGACATATCATGAACTGCAATTATTTATTTGTTTCCTTGCCTATTTTCACCAGAATGCAAGTCACCTGTCTTAGCACTGTATACCACCCCTAGCCCGTAATAGGGCCTTTGTGCAAGTTAGGAAAAGATAACCCTACCTGAACCATCATTAACTTACAAATCTATGACAATTGCAAAGGAACAGGTGCCTCTAGATTTGAGCAGGGCACACCCCAAGCACGGTAGCTCTGTCAGTGCCCACCCGGGTCTGGAATGTTGGGATGCGCAACAAATACCTGCTGACCAATTGTGTGCGACCACTGCAGCAGTTCTCAGCAGCCTCCCGGAGGCAGGACAGAGGCAGGTTGGGGAAGGAAGCCCCTCTGGGGCTGTGAGCACCCGCGAGCAGAGCCGAGGCTGTGATCCAGGCTAGAGGCAGATGGGGACCAGGAGGCTGATAACCTCATTTTTTCCCCCAAAGGCCACGAGACGAAGGCCATGCTGAACAACAGTGGCCCGCGGTACAAGCGCAGTAAGATCGAGCGCCGCATGAACACAGATATCTTCTTCTGCATCGGGCTTCTCTTCCTCATGTGCCTCATCGGAGCTATCGGTATGGAATGTCCTGGGAGGAACAATACACACCACCACAGTAACCTTTTTCTTCAACTCTCTGAGCCTCAGTTTCCTCATCTATAAAATAGAGTTCATAAAAAAATAAAGCCTCCCCTGTCCTGTAACAGGAGATCAGTGAACTAAAATAATGCCTGTGAAAATCTCTTGAAAGTACTAATTACCGAAACTACTAGGAATAGCATCTGTTTTATTTATCCAAGAAATACTTACTGAAGCCAGGGACTCTCTTAGCATTAGAAGAAGACAGAACAAGATGAGTCCATTGGAGCTCCTGGTCCAGCAGGAAGGGGCCGGCACGTGGACAGGATCTGTAACAACCTGTCCACTCGATGAGGGCTACGCACAAGTGCTGTATTCGTTTCCTGTTGCCGCTGCAAAAAGTTCACACCAACTGAATTGGTTTAAAACAGCACAATCTATTCTGTTAGCTCAGGGGCTCAGAAGCCCAAAATCAATGTCACTGTAATAAGATCAAGATGTCGTCAACAGGGCTGGCTCCTTCTGGGGGTCCCCAAAGGGAGAATCTGTCCCTTGTCTTTTCAGCTTCTAGTGACCACCTGTATCCCTTGGTCTGTGGCTCCTTCCTCCGTCTTCAATGTGTACTGTTCTGAGAATACACTCTCGTAATTCATGTCTTACCATTTTCACATTTTTTCCTCCCTCCGCCCTCTGTTTATAAGGACACTTGTAATTACACCATCGGGCCCACCAGCTGACCCTTCACTTAATCAATTGCGTCTACAAGGCTCCTTTTGCCCTATAAGATAGCACATTCACAGGCCCCAGGGATTAGGGATGTGGACATCCTAGGCGGCACCATTCACCCTACTGGGGACCACAGGTGTTGTGGGAGCATCAAGGCACAATGGGCATTCTCAGAGAAGGTGGGTGGGGGTAGGGGTAGGGGGGGGCGGGTAGATGCCAAAAGAAAGAGAGAGGCCACTCTTAGCCCCAGGGACAGCACAGGGGTAGAAAAGACAATCTTTCTGGACAGAGGAGCATTTGGCTCTTTGGTGTGGCGAGAGCGAGGAGAGAATGGAGGCCCTATGAGAACCTAGCCGGGCCGAGTCCCCACCCTTGGAGGGTGGGGAGCCGCGGGAGGTGCGGCATGAGCAGTCTGGGCCACTCATGTTGAGCCTCGGAGTGTGGGCACTGAGGGGCCCTTGTTCTCATCCACTCTGCCCCCCGCTATGGCTTATCTCTTAAGGGTGGTCCTCAGGACCCCGAAGGAGCCCCCAAAAAGTGCCAGGGAAGAGCAAGAGGGAGAACTCCTGTGCTGAGTTCAGAACCCCCTGCCGACCCCACACAGGGAGCAGTGGGTGATGTTCACTCTTGAGTCGCTGGTTTGAGAGTGTCTAAAAGAGAGCGTCTAAAAGGCTAAGACCTTCCTAGGGCCCAGAGAGCTTGTGAGTACCGCCACGGGGAAGACAGTGAGATTTAATCTTCTGGGTGGCCTGCAGTGCTTAATTAATACTTCCCAGGTGTGTCTAATGGCAGTCCCCATGCAAGTGGCACATGGCTGGGAGGAGGGCACCTGGAGGGAGGGACACAGACAAGCAAGGATCCCGTCCCATGTGGCTACTTGGTGCATTCTGAGATGCTGCAGGACACGTTTTTCAAGGAATATCAGGACTGGAAAGGACATTTGAGATCATCTCACTGTGTCTCCAGAGAAAGGAAGTTAATGATTATAAAGGTCACACAGTGAGATAAGGTACAGACAAGCCAGAAGCGGCTTGGCAGATTGCCCAAATGATAAATAAATTGAGAAAGATTCGGGAGGGGCAGAACCCTATTCTTCCTGAGAGCAGGGACTCCAACGGCCCCTGCAGGATGTCAGAGCTCTTAGCAAACACCATTCTGGGTTCTTTATCACACAGTTACTTCGATTGTGTAAAGGTAGCGGTTTTCTTTTTTTTTTCCAAGAAAGCCCTCCCCCAGGCCTTTCTGATCACCCCCCACTCACCCAAGGCTCCAGGACCCCGCAAGGCCTCCTCCGCTCTGCAGCCGTCTCTGGCTTCTCCCAGGGTCTCTGGCTCCTCTGAAGTCCAGTGGCCCTTACTCTGTCCCACGTATTGGCCCCTAACCTCATGCCTGTGAGTCTTCTTTCTCCTGCCCTGTATGATGGCATTTGGCCCAACCTCCTGGGAAAAGAAGCATCTTGGGGGCCGGGTGGCATTCCAGTTGTCTTTTAGTCCCGATAGTGCCTACCTTAGTGCTGAGAGCATCGTACACATTCAGTTATGCTAGTCTCACAGTAACCCTGTGGAGAAGGTATTATTACTAACTGGCAGATGAGGGCACTGAGATCCAGAGAGAGGGTAGCAGGTGCTGGACGCACATCATCTTATTAATCCTCAGATGATGGGTGTTCTTATCCCCATTTGCAGACAAGGAAACAGAGGGTTCAGTCTGCATCAGGTGCTCTCACAGCACTTCAGGCTCTGGCACGGCACCTCTTACACTGTAGGGGATTTGTCCCTTTGCATCTGCTCCCTGACTTGATAGGGAGCTCCTCAAGGACAAGGACTAGGACCAATGTCTTCCTGAATTGATAAATGTCAGACAGAGTTGGGGAGGACGGATGGATGGAGAGATGGACGAACAGAGGATGGATGAGTAGGAGAATGAGTGGATGGGAGGATAGAGGGATGAGCATGCATGTGGAGGAAGAGGTGTAAGTAAAACTCTGTCAGGACTCCCCAGCCATGTACGTTCCACCGCACAACTGAAAAGAACTTGTTTCCCCTCCCCTTGTTCTAAACCCAATATAACAGAACTTCATGAACATATAAGTAACCCCCTTGCTAGTCTCCTCTGGTAAGATAGACTTAATGCCTACTGAGAGACTGACCTGTAGGCTATAAGGAAGGGCTGCTTTAGAGCTACGTGAACACACACACACACACACACAGAGCTCAATTACACAGAAAAGGGGTGGACTTCTCCAAAGCACACTCATTTCCAGGAATAGGTCAAGGGCTGATGCAACTGACCAACCTCAGGACCAAGGGGAGATTCTGTCTCACGCTGGCTTTGCCCCCTCTCAGGTCACAGCCTCTGGAACGGGACCTTTGGAGAGCACCCTCCCTTCGACGTGCCAGACGCGGAGGGCAACTTCCTCCCCCGCGCCCTTGGGGGCTTCTACATGTTTCTCACAATGATCATCCTGCTCCAGGTAGGACGTCCTCTCTAACGAACGGTGAAGAAAACTTGTGGCCAAAACTTGTACAGCTCTGGAAAGGGACGTCAGCGCCAGCCCCAGGGAAGAGCTAATGGGGCTGAGACGGGGAAATGTTCATCGTTTCCATGTGGGTCTTCGAAGGTATTTACATTCGGGGTCACAGCAGGACCGGGCCTGCTCTGTGAGGGAAACTTGCCCCCAGATAATAGTGGAGAAAAATATTGATCAGGATTTTCTACGTCAGAGCAAGATTACAGCAGTGACCCACGTGCACCTGGTCCTCTGCCAGGCATTGAACAGATGAAACCTAATGACCTGGGAATAAGAAAGGTGAAATAGCACAGAGAACTCTCAAACCCTAAACATTGAGAGAAAGAAACCACAGGTGAGTGTTTTAGCATTTGATAGGTTGAGATTTATAATGTAAAAAAAAAAAAAAAACTTATATAAGAGAAAGAAACAAAAACATAGTGCACCTACATGAGAGAAGGAGGAAAAACATCTTCAGGCTCTATAAGAAATTACAACCTTTGAAAAGATGAGGAAGTTTCATTTACATTCTATTTCTTGTGCTATTTGAGAGTGTTTCCTTGTCCTCTTACTGGTAAATGTCTTTGAGTCACGAGTTCATTCACTTGTTTAGCAGAGTAACCCTTTTTACATGCCAGTCAGGTCACACCCCTGCTCTGCACAGACCTTCCAATGGTTTCACATCCTCTGCAGGTAAAATCCAAAGTCCTCACCGCAGCCAGCAGGCCCTGAGCGACCTGGATCCGGACCCCCTCCCTGTCCTGCTCACTAGCATGTGGACTCTCACCCCCCAAACACCTGGCCACACCCAGTGCCCGGCGTTTGCCCGGAAGGCTCCACCTCCCACAGATAACCTCACGGCGCACCCTCATCTTCAGGCATCTACTCCAAAGTCCCTCCCAGCCATCACCCTCCACCCTCTTCATTTTTTCTTTATGAGGCTTACCACCACCCGCTATACATTTATCTGTTTGTTAGAACTCGAGGTCTTCAAGGCCAGGGATTTTGTTCTGCTCACTGCCATGTCCAGGACCTAGAATAACAGGTGACACACAGAAAGTGCTCCATAGATATTAGGCATTGAACCGATGGCCAACAATAGGTCTGAATCCCTGTCAAAGTGGGAGGCCACCCGCAGTGACACCGAGATCCAAGAGGAGTCTGGGGACTCTGGACAGAGGCAGGACAGCGCCTCACCTGCTCCCCGCTCCTCATTCACCAACCAGTGGCAAGTGCCTGCCCCATACCAGTCTCCCCTGCTTGACGGGGTCATATGTCTCTTCTTCAGATCCTCCTAAGAATTTCCAGGGAGGGCAGCATGAAGTCACTGACCTTTCCTTTCTCAGAGAATGTCCATCATGTGACCTGACCTCAGCTTTCCATGGAAAGCCTTTGCCACCCACTAGACAGGGTCCTGAGACAGGCACCCAGCCTGGTTCCTGACGTGGTGGGACTCGATCCCTTGCAGGTACTGATCCCAATCTCCCTGTACGTGTCCATCGAGCTGGTAAAGCTTGGGCAAGTCTTCTTCTTGCACAACGACCTTGACCTGTACAATGAAGAGACAGATTCGTCCATTCAGTGTCGAGCCCTCAACATCACGGAGGACCTGGGCCAGATCCAATACATCTTCTCCGACAAGACAGGGACACTGACCGAGAACAAGATGGTGTTCCGGCGCTGCACCATCGTGGGCAGCGAATACTCTCACCAAGAAAACGGTAGGAGGCCTCCCAGGGGCCCCTGTCCTCTGCCTAAAGTATCCATCCTGCTCTCCTAGAGAGAGATGATAAAAGATGTTATCCTGGCTCTCCACAGAGGCTGTGTGGCTTGTGGAAAGTAGCGTCCTGTCTCCTTGCACTTCCTTGTCACAGGTCAGCACTGTTCTCATCACCTGTGGACTCACATTTGTTCACCAGGCTATCAGTGACCTCCTGTGCGTAGCCCTGCTGTCCACCTTGGTCCCACGTCCTTTAAACACAGCATATTTACCTGTCAGGAATGGCCTGGGGACATGTCCCAATTAGGTTCCAAGGTGTAAGAATTTCTTGGCTCACCTTACCTGAGAGAAGAGGCCTAGGTCTAGGTGCGTGGTCAGACTGACACATCCAGGAAATGCTTTCCATGCTAACTGATCTCTTGGATGTTCAGGGGCCATAAAACACTGGGACTGTCGTCTTGTGTGGACCGAAGGTGACTTTTAAAGCTGACCCGATTCCCTCAGATCCAACCCCCACCCCCCACCGTGTACACACACATACTTTAACTGAGAGAAGAAACTCTCAAGAGAGCAGCGTTCGTTCTTTTGAGTGGGAAGGATGCAGAAAGAGAAAGGTAGCGACATCATAGGGAGTCCAGTTCCCTTTGCCACGTGGTAACCATTTACATGGGAGCTTCTGATCCTTTTTAATAATAAAAACAAATACTATTATCAGGACTTAGAGTGTTCTAAGTCTTCAAAACAACTCTTGGAGTTCGGTACTTTTTTAAAACCCCTAACTGTGAGGATACAGAGGCACGGGTTTAGCCAAAGCTCAATGCCACGCAACTAGGGGGCAGTAGAGCCAGGATTTGTACCTGTGTGATTTGGTCGCGCCCCTTCCTCCAGCAGGGGAGCCAGCTCCATACCCCTCAGAGCATCACAGCGTTCTTCCTCTGTGTTCTTACCTCCACTCCCGGAGTCTAGGCTCTCCCCCGCCGCAGTCCAGCCAAGGTGTATTTGTATTTTTATAAATACAGTGCTGAACCCTCTCCCCCGAGATCCTGGCATATTCGGTCCACGGAAGGGCCTGAGCAAAGGAATAACAGGATTCCTTTCTTGCAGCCAAGCGACTGGAGATGCCAAAGGACCTGGACTCAGACAGTGAGGAGTGGACCCAATACCAGTGCCTGTCCTTCCCAGCCAGATGGGCCCAGGGCCCAGCAACCATGAGAAGCCAAGGAGGGGTCCAGCCGCTGAGGAGGAGCCAGAGTGCCCGGGTGCCCATCCAGAGCCACTCTCGACAAAGGTCCGTGGGGCAGTGGGAAAACGTACAGTCCCCTGTGGCCTTCAGCAGCACCATAGTAAGTCCTTGCCTTTTCTTCCTTGATTCACAAGTGGCCTCTATTGGGGAGAGATGGGAGAGGGCTCTGGGGTATGAAAGATGATGGACTCTATCAACCCTGAAGAGGTCTCAGAATGCCAGCCCTTGGTCTAGAGTCTAATCCTCCTGGATGTTTTCTTGAGCGTACGCAATTCTTATTAATTTCCAAAGTTCGGTATTTAGAAATCAGGAGATTTCCTAGAACCCTAAATTTATGGCTTCTATTTTAAAAGTGGAATCGGGAAAATTCTGCACACTCAGCCAGCATTTCCATGTGGAAGTAATTGCTCAAATTAAAGAGTTGATGCCATTTAAGCTGGGCATGTCATCTTCAGTTCAGCACGGTCCCCCACCTCACTTGTCTGTCTGTCCCCATACTGAGACAAGAGCCAGCAGCATGCCCATTAGGCATGTTTTTCCATGATATAAGTAAGAGGAAAGAGAAATATTTGCCGTGCCCCTGTTTCTATAAAGTGTAAAAACAAAAGATAAGACTACAGGCTTACGCAGTTCAAGAAAAATCTGCTCCTCAAAAAGAGTCTTCAATTGCTTTGAAGCAAAGAATAAATACGTCAAAATTACCCATGTCCAAACTCCCCTGGTTTACCTGCCTGACCCCTGTGGTCATTTGGCCCTGCAGTTTTGGGCAGGGCTTTCTGCGTCTGGCCCCTTCGCCTCTGATCCACTGGGCCATCCATCACTGAACGTCCAGGCCGCAGGTGAAGAAATTGAGTTTCTTCTCCGAGATTTCACAGCATCCCTAGAAGTCAAGGCCAGAACTGGGTCCTCTGACTCCTGTCCCATTCCACTTTCCTCTGCCCCAAGCTCTTTCTCTAGGGGACACATCATCTGGAATCTTCTGCACTTACCGAAAAGGGCACTGGGAACCCCAGCTACCTTGAACGCGTTACACACATGAAGAGGAACCTAAAGTGCTATTATCCCATTACTAGAAAATTAGATTTTCAAAATAATCCTTTCAGTGAATTTCCTTCCAGTCTTTTATTTTCATTAATACACAGAGAGAGAGAGAGAGAGAGAGAGAGAGAAGGAGGGAGAAACATCCATGTGAGAGAGAAACACGATCGGTTGCCTCCTGTATGTGCCCTGACTGGGGATCGATCCCACGACCTTTTGGTGCCCAGGACAGCACTGCAACCAGCTGACCCACCTGGCTGGGGCTCAATGTTCCTATCTTTAAAAAGTATCATTGTTCTGCCTCCTGAGTTTCTTTCGAGGATTTAATCGTTCAGATCATGTCTTCTAGATGGATAGGTAACTAATAGCGGTTTTAAATGGCCTTTCTGAAAAAAAGCTCTCTGCTTTGGATACATGCTCACACGTCTAGAAGCATGGAAGGGAAATGGGAATTTTTTTATAAATACAGTGCTGAGCCCTCTCCCCTGAGATCCTGGCATATTTGGTCCATGGAAGGGCCTGAGCATTCATATTTTATTTCTGACAGTTCTAGTGAGCGGCCAAGGCTGAGAGCCTCTGGAAGCAGATGCCATCCCTCACCATAGGAAATAGTCTGCCTTTAGCTGAAATAGGCCCCTTCTCCAGCTTGGAAGGCGTTGCCTGAAGGGGGTGATTCATGCTACCCTACGGGGCCCTGACGCCCCCTGTGAAACATCTGTGGCTAGAACAGAAGGTCCTTGAGTTAGTCCATGGACAATGTCCAGGGCAGCCCCAGAGGGTCTCCTGGCTCCCACCCCACCCTCTCTTGGCGGGCTCTCAGAGTTGGCCTCCTCTGCCCCGTGCCCACCTGCCATCGGTCTGGTCTAATCATGTCCTGGCACCACCAGGTCTGGGCCTTCCCTTTGTAGACGCAGCCAGAACTTGCCTCTGATACCCGAGGTGCCAAGTCGTGGCGGAGCACCCAGCCACATTCTAAAGGAGCCTGGTCTTGGTCTCCTTGGCTCTTTGTTCTAAATCAAAAATATAATGAGTCTCAACGAGAACAACAAAAGCTGGCTTTTTTTATCTTACTACAAAGAACAATGAAGCATGGGTCATTTTCCACCTAATTGGCTGCTGTAAAGCCTGTGGCTTGAGGGTGGGGTGATATCATATGCGAGTGGGGAGTGCCGACCAGTGTTCCATACTACTGGCAGACACACAGTGAAATGCCTTTTTCTCTCCTGGTCTGTAAGCAGCCAAGATGGAAACAGAGAGTCTTTGTTTAGAAGTGCCACCTGGAAAATGTTCTCTAGAACCATCAGACTAAAGAACATCTTCCTAATCATAAAATTTGCCTTGGGGACCTGCATGTCCCCAAACGTCACCACCACTCCCTTTTGTGGGCACAGCCCCTCCCACCCCTCCAGAAAGAACACCTGGCCCTCTGCCTCCTGCCTTTAATCTCGGTCTTCCTTTCTTCCTTAGCAAGAGATTTGTGCAGCCTGCTCCCGGTTAGAAGGACAGCCTACATATACGCTGCCACCCACCCCCACCGAATGGTTAGATAAGAGTCCTGATTTAATTAGCCAAGCACGGAAACATCTTTTTAGAAGTGATGTGACCACACAGGCAGGAATAGATGAAGGCAATCTCAGCTGTGCTTCCCTTAGTCCCCAGGGCCCCCTGTGGGGACACATGGCTGCAGTGACGCTCTTCACAAAAGGTAGAAAACTCCCTTCTTGCTAGGTCACTGAGTTTTTTCCCCCTTGGGGCTTAGGTCCCATTCGGGGCAGGCTTACCATAACAGTCCATGTGCTTCCATTTAAGCACAAATTTACAAACACCAGGCTCTCCCTGTTCTTGAACCAGAGTTGGTACCATCAAGGGCAGTGGTCAGCCCTTAGGCGATATCACTGCCCTAAACAGTGTTTCAGCCTCCAGCTCCTCGGCATCCGGGGAAGTTTTTTTCCACAACAGTAATACAACCACATGGTTAAGCAGTCAAAAGGAACCCGGAAGCAAATGATAGAAAGTAGGTCTTCCCTCCCTCCCTCCTCTGCCCCACCACCCCAGAGACAACCACGGTGCACAGTTCCCTACGTCCTTCCCAGTGGTGTTTTACCCACATAGAAGGAAACAGGCATTGTATCCATGTGAACACACCTTTTACTGCAAATGGAAGTGTCCCATACACACTATTTTGGACTTTCCTTTTTCCTTTTTACCTAATGAATCTTGGGAAATACTTCATATACAGGGCGAGGCAAAAGTAGGTTCACAGTCATAGGTGAAAGAGTTTATTCTTGTATTATTATTTATTAATCATTGTATTATTTTCCATATGAATAACTGTAAGCCTACTTTTGCCCCACCCTGCGTGTAGACAGACAGACCGTCAGTAGAGCACTACCTTGTCCTTTTTTATAAGGGCTGTTAGCAGTTGTCGGATGGCTGAGCCATCATCTGTTGCTACGCGTGTGAGTTTCTCTAGAGTATTTTTTCGTAGAGCATCACTACTAAATTGTGAGTGTGTGCATTTCTTCATTTGATTGACACTTCCCAAGAGGCTGTACCAGTTTAGACACTCGCCAACAGAGAAGTGCCTGCTTCCTCCCGCCTTTGCCAGTTCTGTGTGTCTCAGCATCTACCACGCAAAGCGTGGTGCTCGGGCCAGTGGTGTGAACACCTCTTGGGAGCTGATAGAAATCCAGGTGCTAGACTTGCTGCATCAACATCTGTGTTTAACCAGATGCCAGGCTGATGCGTGTGCCCGTGAAATTGGGGAAGTGCTGGCACAGTGTTTCAGGGTTCCAGTTTTGCATCAGGCAGAACTGGATCCATAGCTCAGCTCCTTTTTTGAATTTGTGACTTTGGACACGTTACTTAACTTCAGTGAGCCTCAGTCGCCCCTTAATTAAAATGGGGCACTGACGGTAACTATTTCAGTGCTGTTCTCATGATCGAACGACACACGTGGAAGCTCTCAGCAAAGCACCTGACTTTGCTCTAAGTTGTCAGTAAATGTATGTGTGGACAATAATAGGATCCTTAGGGCATCGTGTGAGGTCCGATGTCACCTTCCTCAAAGAGGATTGGTACGAGCTTTAGGTCATCTGCAATAGGGAAAAAAAATCCAACCAGTTGGGCACCTGGCTACCACAAAGCACTCATCTGATCAACTGGTGGCCCCACAAGATTGTATTTCTTTTCCTTCAGAGAAGTAGACTAATCAAAGGACCCAAAGGTGGGTAGGGCACTGCTTTCTCTAACTGTCCTAAGTGCCATGATCCTAAATGTCAGTGGACCAGACAGGAAGTCAGTGGGCTGTGGGCAAAGGGAACCAGGGAGAACTTGCCCTGCAGTGGCAAGTCTGTGGTAACTGGATAAACTTAAGTGACATCTGTGGCAGACACCTGCAGGCCGGGCCCGCTGCCAGCACCGGAGAGAAGTAGGTCCTTTGCAGAGATTTTTTTTTTTTAGATCCATCCCTGTATGATTGGGTAGGCGTGCAATAAGGAGGAGTTTGCACAAAGAGGTCCCATGAACTAACCCGTGGTGGGGTAGCATGGTGCCCTAGATAGGAGTCAGCTGACAGAGGTTTGCATGATGCAGTCTGCCAGGTACTGGGGACACATGACAGTCTCTCCTCATGGCACTTAGACTAGCGGGTAAGTGGACACGCAATAAATAAGCATTAAATCATTTTAACTGTGCCACCAGTTGGAAATACATAATGTGACTTGTGACCTTGCAGCAAAGCAGGATATGTCGGAGGCTGGAAGTCAGGTGACGGGGAAGCTGCTCCGATTCTGACCTGAATTCAGTGTGTGATCTTGAGCAGTTCACACCCCTTCTCTCTGCCACTCAGTTTTATTGTCGGCAAAATAGGGGGGTTGGCTTTGAGGACCTCCAAGCATATTCCCAACTCTGGGTATCTGTGGTAAAGATTAGACACACTCCACTCATGTAGCCTCCTCTCCCCCCACCTAAGATGTCTGTTTCCTGAAGAAGAAAGATTCCCATAACCCCTTTATAATCTCCTAGACTGTTTGCTGAGCCCTAAGGATTAGACATGCAAACCCATCTGTTGTGCTGGGATGCCAGACACTAAAGATGCTGGCTGCCAGCAAGGACCGGAGTCCCTTCTTCTCCTAGGGATCTTCCTGTCGTAGAGGTTGAGAGCATGAATTCTAGACTCAGATGACCTCAGATCAACTGAAGGAGTCTCTCCTGTTTACAGTATGACCTCGGGTGAGACACGTAATCTCCCCAGGGGGCAGTTGCCTCATCTGAAATACAAGGTAACTGAGAGCATCACTGCACCCTCTCTCTTCTAAACTTTCAACCAAACTCTGAATCCTGGTAGGAATGGTCTTACATGGAAACTTCTCTGCAGAATGGCTCTTGTCATAGCTAACACTTGAAAGCTGCTGACTGTTGAACCTGGGCTTCAAACAAAGCCGTGTATCTAGAAGATACAGCTCTGTCCTCTAGAGAGGACATAAGAAATTTGGAATTAAAACACAGATCAATATGAAGCGATTTCCAAAGGGTGGTACAAATGGCAACTTCTACAAAGATGTCAAAAATTGGAAACCCACAGACCCGGCCCACAGATTAAAAATAATAATGACGTCTCAGGTCATCTCTGCTTTATCTTGAAGAGGCAAGAGATTTGGCAAAGTTGGCGAGCACCGGAGCATTTTACTAGCAGAGCAGTTACCAGCCTTTAGGTGGGGTAGGGCTGGCCAGCTCTCACAGCCCCCACCATCCCACAGCATCCTCCTCTGTGCGTTGGCCCACTTCCCTCATTCGCCTTACCCGCCTGACCCCTGTGGACACTCTCAGCCAGGAGCCCGCTACTGTGGCTCAGAAGACAGAGAACTCATTGTGTGCTGGACAAGCTCTCATGGACACATGGGACTTCTCATGGTTAATGAAGTCGCAGTCGGATTTTGGTAGACAGGAAGGGACCTTCCAAACAAGGCGAGGTCAGAGGCATAGAACAGGGGTCTTCATCCAGGAGGCAACAAACAGAGACCCGGCTAAGCTGGGGCCTGTGTTTAGTGGTGGGAGCAGAGAGTGGAAATGCAGACTGCGGACAAGTTTGGGTGACAGAGTAAAGTGATCGTGTTAACACTGCAGATCTCCTGAAGGTCTGTCAGGCTCAAGAGTGCCTGAAGGAAATGCTGTTTTAGGGAGAAGCAGGCGTGATACATATGAAGGGTTAGAAGGAAAAGAGGTGAGAGGCAGCAGCGTCGGTTTGGGGGTGAGGCAGAAATCCGAGACTGGGGGCTGCAGGATCTGAGCCTGGCTGGTAGCGCCGGGAATGGAGGGGAGACACTGTGAGGGGAGGATTGCCGGAGCCTATAACCGACGGGCATGTGGGCCAGGGAAAGGTAGGAATCAAATAAGAACCTGTAGTGACCAGGCTCACGGGAGGGGCGGCCATCTGGATTCAAGAGGGCAGGGAAGAAGATTATTTTTTCCCCGGGCGTGCAAAGAACTTGCCGGAAGGGACCTTCCTTTAGGAAAGACTCACCCAGGCCTTTCTCTTTCAGGAAAAAGATGTGACTCCAGATAAAAACCTACTGACCAAGGTGCGAGAGGCTGCCCTGTGGCTGGGAGCCCTGCCAGACTCCAGACCCGCTAAGCCTGCCCTCTCCACCACCTCCTCCATTGCTGACTTCTTCCTCGCCCTTGCCATCTGCAACTCCGTCATGGTGTCCACGACCACCGAGCCCAGGCAGCGGGTAAGGGCCGGTGACGGCAGGGCGGCGGGGGAAGGGGAGGAGCGGGGAGGGGAAGGGGTGAGACCCTGAACGGGAGGACAAGGCACTTGGGCCCTAGCCACATGTCGCTGTTTCACCACTCCGAGACCTTGACCGTGTACCCTTTCTGGGCCTCAGTTTCCTCATTTTTAAATCGAATGAAAAAGATTCTGTATGAGCTCTCTCTGTAGCTTTCCAGTTTTGTGTCTGCCTGTCTACAGAGGAGATATTAAGAGTTAATATTTACGGAGCACTTACTACATGCCAGGCTGCACGCCAGACAGTTCAGCTGCTGTATCATGTAATCCTCGCAGCGGCATGGCTTTCGGATCTGACACGTGAAGAAATGGGCTCAGAAAGCTTGAGTAACTCAATGAAAGTGGTATGGTTAGTACATGACAGAACAATCTGTATGGCTCTCTAACATCCCATTGTACTGGTCTCTGCTTTAGTACTTGAGGATAGCTTTGTCTTTCGTTACCTATTGACTCTCCGCCAGGCTTCCCTGTGAGTGACTGCTGAGGATATAGGGTGTCACAACTTGTGACTATGAAATTAAGAGAAAGATTCACCCAGGCACCAACTCAGAGCCTCCCCTTCTTATGTCCAGATCCCGAATCACCCCGAAAAGTCACTTCAGGCACTAAAGAGTTGCCAGTTATCAGAAATCTCTAGGGAGCTCTGAGAGGGAGGGAGCTCTGAGAGGGAGGTAGCATTATCTGAGAAATGAACTCTATTTCCAAGAGAGGAAGAAGTACCATTTGGGGGAGGATAGCCTCCACCTCTCGATGTTCAGGTTAACAGGGAGGCTCCAAGGGGCAGGTGGCAGAGGATCCCACCCTCTGGAATCAGACAGAACTGGACCTGAGTCCCAGTTCTACAACCAGTACGTTGGGTGATGGTGGCCCATTTATTTAACCTCTCTGTGCCTCAGTTTCATCATCCATAAATTGGCGTGTTAGCAGCCCTTGAAGTTGCTGGGAGCGCCAAGTGACATAAAGGCTGTGATCAGGGGTATCGGGAATGTGGACTCTTACTATGGGCCTGGCTTTTGTCTCCTTTCCTTTCCTTTGTCTCTGATTAGAGTGGACGGTCATTTAGCAATCCCAAGAATGTCAGGGATAGAGGAAACATCTGGCCTAACAGTCTCATTTTCTTAGGTGGGCAAACTGAGGCTCACCTAGGGGAGAAGACTCGCCCACAATCACAGAAGGCCCACATGATTCATTTATTGCACAATGACCTTCTGATTCTGCCATAAGACAACTTGATGTTTTTTTCCAACATTGAAAGTAACATTCTCCTCCCCTCCTTTGATCTCAAGGTCACCATGCCACCCTCGACCAAGGCTCTGGGCACATCTCTGGAGAAGATTCAGCAGCTCTTCCAGAAGTTGAAGATTTTGAGCCTCAGCCAATCTTTCTCATCCACTGTGCCCTCTGATGCTGACCTGGGGGAGAGTTTGGGGGCTAACATGCCCACTACAGACTCGGATGAAAGAGAGGACGACGCGTCTGTGTGCAGTGGAGGCTACTCCACTGATGGCGGTTATAGGAGCAGCACCTGGGACCAAGGTGACATCTTGGCATCTGAGTCAGGCGCTTCCATGGAAGAGGTGCTAGAGGACCCAGCCCTAGGCCTGGCCAGCTCCGAGCTCTGTTACGAGGCCGAGAGCCCTGATGAGGCCGCCCTGGTGCACGCCGCCAATGCCTACAGCTTCACACTCATGTCCCGGACACCCGAGCAGGTGACCGTGCGCTTGCCCCAGGGCACCTGCCTCACCTTCGATGTCCTCTGCACCCTGGGCTTTGACTCCGTCAGGAAGAGAATGTCTGTGGTCGTGAGGCACCCACTGACAGGCGAGATCATCATCTACACCAAGGGCGCCGACGCAGTGATCATGGACCTGCTGGAAGACCCCGCCCGCAGTAAGTCCCCCTCCCCAGGGCTCAGGGAAGAGGGGCCTTTGATGCGTAAGAGGCAGCAGGGAACAGTAATGGTAAGCTCCAGCTCCAGCTCCAGCGTCACTCAGCACAGCAGGTCCCTGGGGAACACAGGCCCATGCACTGCTCTCCTCAGTGCAGGCTCCTTGACACACACTGCATTCGACATCTCCTCGGCCTGGAGAAGGATGGTCTTGCAAAAGCAAAGCCTCTTCTTTACTCCAGTTTCTAGTTTTCCAAATTCATTGAAACATGGAGTATCCATACACTATTTTTCACCAGGACATCCATTAATATTCCCTATAATGTGCTGTGCTCCTAACTCTTAGTCTTGGAGAGAAGCCAACTGAACCCAGAGAGGGAGGTGGCATGGTAACTAAGGGTAAATCCTCCACCCAGGCACCTATCCTGAAGCCCAGCCCAGAACTCCCTCCCTGCCACCAGATTTCTGCACCGGGCTTGGTTCAGGCTGGGAAGCCCCAGGTGTCCATCTTTATCATCCTTTTCCACAGCCTCTCCCAAATGGAGTTTCATAAACCTGCACCAAGCCAGAAAAATGTTCCAAAGTCTCTTCCTATCAGTGTCCAATTTGGGAACGGCATGAATTAGCGCGCACAGCCTCTTCTTGATTACTAACAAGGAGAAGACAATGATGGGGCTATGATTCTCCCAGGACAGTAGATTCCAGCCAAGCTTTAGAATTGCCCAGGCAGCCCTGTGCCTCCTGCATTATCAGCTATGGAGCAAAGCCAAGAGGTTCGTGGGGATTGATGAGTGTTTAGAGTGGGAAGGGAACTAATTAGGTCTCCTCATCCCCAGACTCTGGCAGACAAGTGGAGTCAGTGTTTCTGAGGCAGGGGAGCCGCAACACTCTGTCCCTGGGCCACAGCCATCAGAGCCACCCTGGGGATTTTTTTTTTTTAATTTGTTCCTCAGCCTGTTGCAAAATGGATTAGAGATGCTCCCAGTAAAAGACACATGAGCAATGTTGCTATTAAGAATTGAGAACTAAAGCTTTGAAATGGCGGGGGGGTGAAATAACCCTGGGTTTAGTGTATTTATGGTGTTTGAACATCCAGTTGGACCCCAAAGTTTCTGTTAGCCCAAGCCAAACAGGTCAATTCAAAGGTAACCATCTAGAAGACAAAGGGTTTAATCTTAGAAACTGATGCCTTTGAAAATAAAATATTATAAACAGTGTTCAACAGACAATGCATAAAGACTGTGCTTTAGGCACCAGGAAATCAGTAACACCTTCGGAAAAAATGAGAAAATACTCTTTTTGAAAAAGTCTTTGCAGTGTATAAAAACAGCCTTAGACTGATGTCGTGGGGGGAAAAAATCAGCTCGTTGGGCGTTCTTGCCTGACTTTTGAATATTGTATCTTTAATCTTGCATTATAGGGAGGGATGGATGAGGTGCACAGAATCTGTTTACTACTTAGGGCCTCCGAAGATCTCTATCTAGACCTGTTTTAAAAAACAGAACAAAACAAAAAAAACCACCACTTTTTCCGAGCGCCGCTGCAATTGATTGGTGATGTCTGTGGCACCTTTGATAAAGTAAGCGGTGATAGATCAATCCTGCCCCGTACCCACAAACCCAGGGTGAAAAATTATTTTTATCTGGTAGATAAAAGTATTGGAATTTTAAGAGAAAAAGATCACTTTTTCTAAAAGGAATGTATTATGTAGGACATCATAAAGGGGACTTTGAGCAACACAATGAAGTATTTTTCATTCTAAACACTGTGTTGATAGGAAATGAAAACAAAATTTTTTCTAAGACCGCTTCTTATCTAGAAAGAAAGCCCAATCCAGCAAACCCAACGTGGTGAAGAATTTAGCAACGAGAGTCAGGTCCAAAGCTGTCTTGGGACGTGACTTGATAGAAGGGCAGAAGTAGATGACAGAGAAAGTGCTGGAGAGTATGTCTGACCCTTAGCAAGGAGTTGGTTACCCGGGGCTAAAGCAGCTACAAAGAAAATACCATAGATAATAATAAAGTTTCAGATTTCTGGACCCCTGACTCAGCAGAGCTTCAGCTGGCCCTGGGAATCTCTATTATTTGTTGCAGTTCCCAGAGGATTCTGAGGCAAACAGGTGTTTGGGAACAACAACTTAGACCATCTACCCTCCTTAAACAGCACTTTGCCCAGCCAGACTTTGGACAGTCAGCTGTAGAGGGCAGACAACTGAAGGACTCCCAGAGTCACCACATCACCTTCCTGGATGCCCTGACAGCCAGGAGAGCCCCTCTGTTTCGGGGGAGAGCTGTAGGGGTTCCTCCTCTAAGGAGTCCACAGTTTTAGGAAAGGGGGTGCCTATGCATTTGTACATGACCTCATGGGGACAATGACTATTTCACAGTGACTAATGCTGACGTGGAAAAGAAGGTGAGGAAAATCCGAGCCCGGACCCAGAAGCATCTAGACTTGTATGCGAGAGATGGCCTTCGAACTCTGTGCATTGCCAAGAAGGTGAGGATAAACTCCTCCTTAAGTAGCTGAAGGACCTCGCCCCTGATTCTGTGTTTTCTATTCCTTTTTAGAAGACCCTTAATGTTGGTTGCTTTGCTACTTCCAAAATTAGCTATTTTGACTCACCACAGACCCATGACTTTGACAATTTTGCTGGGGCAGGAATCGGAATGGCAAGGTTCTGTATCAGTGTGGCTTTGTGGTATCTTGCCTTACGGTGTCTATATAAATTGGTAACCCCGAACTCATAAAATAATTTCTAATGTTGTAACTTTACTTTCAGCATAATCTTTTAAAATTGGCATTATTTGCATGGATTGGGAATATGGCAGATTTTATGTGATCACATAAAAATCTAGATTTCTGGTTCCTTTCGAAAATGTAGAGGATCTGTCACAGTGGTTGTCCATTCTTGAATGGCAGCAAATACGGCAGCCGTGTCTCAGCTGATCCCTGATGAGGAATGAATTCTGCTGTGTTGTCGCTGGTCACAGTCCCTACCATTCCCTGCAGAATTGCCCTTGGCCCAGCTAGAGTCATGTGGATTACCCACCTCACCCCCTGCAGGTCTTTAACTTGGCAACAGAGGCAGACAAAGAGCTGTAAGTCCAAGAGCATGGGCATCTAATGAGGCACCTAAAATCGGGTAGGGGGTGCCATGATGGGCATAGATTTCTGGATGGCTAGATTGATTTCTCCTCTGTAAATCCCCAGAGCTCATTTCTTTTATGGTGCTTCGGCAACCTTAAAAATCTAAGAGTTTATGAGCACTTGCTTTAAAGCCAGATCTACCTGGTCCAAGTCCCAATCTCACCGCTTACCTGTTGTGTGACCTTGGGCAAGTTTCTTCACCTCTTGGAGTCTTGGGTTTTCTTACCTATAAAGTGGTGTCAGTGCTCATTACCTCCTACGGTTGTCATGGAGATTAACTAAGGTAACACGTACATGGGACAGCAACCAGTGCTTACTACTCTATCGATTATATTTATACCCTTACCACCTTTATTTTCCATTGAAATTATCTGTGCCTCTTTTGTCTCCCCTAATAAGACCATGAATTTCACAAGAGCAAATGACCCACCTGTGTCCCCTTGGTTTTCCCTATAGCGCCACGCACAGAGGAAAAAAATATATTTGATGTTTGGACAAAAGAATTACCATTGCTATAAGAGACAGTATTCATGTAATGCCAATAGAAGGGTCTAAAAGTGCCATGGGACTCCAAAGGAGGAAGACGTGTCCTTTAGCTCTATTCTCGCAACTTCGGGGTGCCACCTCCAACAGCAAGCTGGTGGGGCATTCTACCAGGCTTTGCGAGAGCTGGTTGCTGCTTTCCTTTCGAGCCTCATTGCTGGCTTCTTTCTAGCTGGCTCTCCATCCTTCGGCCAGCTGGTGTGTTCAAGGAACAGACGAAACCAAGTTCAATGCTATTTCTCAGCCTTTGCACTGGCCCCTCCCCATGACCGAACCCTTCTCATCGTTGGATCTCAACTTGCATGTCACCTTGTCTAAGAGACCTGAAGATTCAAATGAAATAGCCCCTCTTCCCACAGCTATCCTCCTACCCAGTAACCCACATATTATTATATCATCCTCTTTAATTTCTGTATAGAACTCCTTGAAATGACCTATTCTTTTAAATTATTTACTTGGATAATGTCTCTTGCCCTCCGGTATCACATAAGCCCAGGCATGCAAGGATGTTGTCTCTCTTGATCACTGCTGTATCTCTAATGCCCGGAGAAAGGCAGAAGCTCCACAGATGTTTGGCGATAATGGAACATAATTGATTTATTGATTCATGCATTTAAAGAAACAATCATTAAGGACAAAGCCCTATCAGATTGTGTAGAGATGCCCTGACTGGTGTGGCTCAGTTGCCTGGGTGTCATCCTGCAACGTGAAAAGTCACCAGTTCAGTTCCCAGTCAGGGCACATGTCTAGGTTGCAGGTTTGGTCCTGGGTCAGGGCACATGTGAGAGACAACTGATCCATGTTCCTGTCTCACATCAATGTCTCTCTCCCTCTCTTTTTTCCCTCCTTTCCCCTCTCTCTTAAAGACAAAAACAAAAACAAAACAAAAGAAGAAAAAACCTCTGCAGAGAAGCTCAATAGACACTTGGGAAGGGCGAGGGATTCACTCAGAGTTGTGAATGAGTCTATTCCTGTCCCGCAGGTCATAAGCGAAGAGGACTTCCGGCGGTGGGCCAGCTTCCGGCATGAGGCCGAGGCAGCCCTTGACAACCGAGAGGAGCTTCTGATGGAGACTGCGCAGCATCTGGAGAATCAACTCACCTTACTCGGTAGCTAAAAATAAGTCCTCAAGAAAAGAAATATAGGAAAGCAGCAAGCTGGGAAGGGAGCTCTTGGCCCTGATTCTGACAATGCTACAAATGTGTCTCAATTAAGAGCCTTCCCTGGGGTGCCTTTCCAAATATTTGGCACAAACAGGCTGTGCCAACATGCCACCCGGGCTCCACACGCAGCTTCCTGGGGGTGCCCAGGAACATTCCTGCACTCCCTGCTGGTTGAAGCCGAGGAGTTTGGTTGCTCAAGTGTTTATTGAGCACCTACTGTGTGCCAAAATAGTATACTAGGCATGAGGGCTACAACAGGGAACAAGAGTGCAGGCCCTGCCCTCCCACGGGTCAGAGTCTAGCGAGAAAATGGATTAACCAAGTAATTGAACAGAGTGTGATGACGGCTGGCCTGGACAGGGTACCCGCTGAGATGGAAACACAAAGGAAAAGGGACCAACCTGGCCTGGGGACCAAGAAAAGGGCGGGCGGGCTGGACCAAGTGGGGGAGAGGAGTTGGTCAGGCAAGGGAGAGAGAGCTCCTGACGTGGCGGTGAGAAAGCCTGGGCCGGCCGGTCACTCAGGTCTGCCGTGGGCCGGACCCCGAAGGATGGGGGAGAAAAGGCCCAGATTGTGAAGGGCCACGTACATCACGCGCCCAGTGCTGGGAGAGGCGAAGGGAGGGACTGTAGGGGTAGACCGATGCCTCACAGAGGCCACTCTGGCTGCTCCTGCGCAGAGGCGAGGTTGACGTGCTGAGGGAGAACGGGCAGCACGCAGGCCACAGTTCAGAGGCAACACTGGATTTCTGCTGGATGAAAAGCACGGCTGAGAGAGAAGGGGGCTTTATTTATCAGGATCAGTCTCACAGCCCGGGAGGGAGCCCTCGGGAAGGCTCTGCTGGGGCAGCGTGCGCACACGGCCCCCTGGCAGCGCACCTTCACACCGCGAGGCCACACTGCTCTAGGCACGAGGGCCGCACCTGGGCCCTGTCCAGACCTCGCTGTGTGCCCAGGGACATGTTCCCACAGCCCTCTGAACCCTGGCTTCTTCTCTGGATAGAACACCCTCCCCCACGCTGCCCAGCCAGGCCAATGTTCTTGTAAGAAGAACATGATGCCTTTCTGTGTAAGGGTAGCAGCAAGGTGTGGTAAGATGGGTGGCAGCACCGGAGGGAGTTTCGCTCCCCACCTCCTCCCCCTTTTGTTTCCGGGTTTCGACTGCAGGGACCTTTGCTGCCTCACAAAACCCCCTTGAAAGCTGGTCACAAGAATTCCTTTCCACAGGAATCAGAGGGTAGCCAGGCCACAGCTCTGTCCACCACACAAGGCCACTGGAGTGCCATCCCATTAGGGTGCTGACCCCCCCTCACCCCCCACGGTTTCTTGTTTCGGGGAGCACTCTGCTCTCAGTTGGTGAGAAGGGTTCTTCAGCTTGAACGGAGAACACACGTGTCTGGACCTGTCAGCCTCCTTGGCAGGGGAAGGTTTTCCTAGCCATCCTGTGTCATCCTCTCTTTCACACAAATGTGCTTTTCCTCTTCTCTCCTTCTTTCGGACTCTCTGTAACATGAATCAACTTCAGAGGCTCACCCCCCAAGTGCACCCTTGGAGGGAAAGATGAGGCCGAGCCGTCACTCTTCCAGGGGGTGGTTTACCTGCGTGTTTGGGCCTCAACTACCAAACAGGCACATTTTGGGACAGCGAGGCTGTTTTCCTTCCCTCGCGGTGGCTCTGGAAGGAGACTGCAGGGGCCGGGCAGAGATTTCACCTGGCCACCAAGAAACTGCCCTGCCCTTACAAAGCTGCCCGGCATTCACGTTCGGCCTCACCAGGAAATGATCTTTTCACTGTGCATCCAGTGTGACTGGTTTGCCAACCTATTGTCACTCGGAATTATTGAAAGAAATGAAGTGCCTTGGTCCTGCCCAGAGTGAAATGGGTCTGTGCTCCGAAATGAATCTCAATTGAAATGCTGGTTTATTTTTGCTTAATCACTGCTATTCAATATTTGGGTTGGTGCAAAGCTGGAGATGATTCAAAAATTAGAGAAGCTGCATGTTTAATTCTCTCCAAGAATATTTGCAAAAACCTGGGTCTCCATTAATTCTGCCGTGCGCGGTTGCATAGCAAAGATTTCAGCCTCTGCCTCTCTCCACCCCACTGCCACTATGCCACCAGCTCTGCTGCTCGCTCGTGCTTGGCCCCTGTTGGCCCTGAATTAATTCACCCTGTGCGCTCCAAACTCCAATCAGTTCTCTGGAATGATGTTCTGAAAACTCAGAACTTATCCTGCCAGTCTCCAGCTTAAGTCCCTTTAATAGCTTTCTCGGCAGTGAAACAAATACTTGTCCTTTAATGCCCTGATTGGGAGAGCCTCATCTCCTGGCCTCCCCTCTCACCCTTCTCTGCCCTCCTTTTCTGTGTCTTCCCTTACTCTGACCCCTGGACCTTGACACATGCTGATCCCTCTACCTGGAATTCTCTTCCTTCTCCACCTCTGGGCTTTATCTTCCAGGTCTGAGCTTAAAGGACACTTTGTCAGCAAGGCCTTCTCTGACCTTCCACGGCACCCTGGGCTTCTCATGTAGCTCAGTTATAAACCCTTATCAATAGGCCTTGGAGCTCTGAGAGGGTAGAGACCAGCTCTGTGTACTTCACTGCTATATCCTGGATGCTTAGCACAGCCGAGAACAGGGAAGACATTTAATAACTACTACCTATCTTGATAGGGCTTTGGGGAAATTAAGCAGCTACTGTTCCACCATCACTGTGATCTCTGGTGTCTTTGATCCCTCCAGGAGCCACTGGGATTGAAGACCGGCTGCAGGAAGGAGTGCCAGACACAGTGGCTGCTCTGCGGGAAGCCGGGATCCAACTCTGGGTCTTGACGGGAGATAAGCAGGAGACAGCGGTCAACATTGCCTATGCTTGCAGGCTGTTAGATCAGACCGACACTGTTTACTCCATCAACACAGAAAATCAGGTGAGGAAGCGGCAGGGCCCAGACGTCCGAGTGCAGCGTAGCCCTCAGGCCAACTGGAGACAGGCCGGTGGGTGGTATTTGGGTCTACGAGGAGGACACCCTGCCAAAAACGTGGAGCTCAGGGCGCCCTGGAGGCCGTCCACCCCAGGATCCTCTACCTCACACCTGCGTAGAGTTAGCCAGTGTACTTATATTACATCTACGGGATGTATTAGAAAGTTTTGCCTCTCCCGAATTCTAGGCTTGGCCCAGCATCCTCGTTCTATGTATGAGGAAACTGAAGATCATGGAGCCTGTCACCTGCCCAGGGTCACCTTGGAGTTTCTGATAGACTAAGTCTAGAAAGCTGGTCTCCTTCAGGCCACTGCTGATGACATGATACCATACTGTTTGCTCAGAGAACCTCAACGGTTCATTTATTAGAGTTTGCATTAACTCATCCATTGGGAAAAAAAAACAAACCTTCAATTAAATTGAAATGATTCTGAGTTAAAATTTTCAGCTCCAACTTATAAGTCAAATTGGTTTGCCACATTCCCTGAAGGGAATGGTACATGAGACCAGTACATTTTGACAGGATAGGAGAGAGAGAAGCAAAGTTACTGTGAACACTGTGATTTTCAACGCAAACAGGCTGTACGTGGCAAGGAGCAAGGTTTGGAGAGAGGGCAGTGTACAGTCTCAAGAAGTGTATTCAAAGCTGTAACACAATTTTATATTTAGGAGGAAAAATCTATTTTCACAATGCCAACTGCAGAAAGTAAACTTCCACTATCTCCTTGGCCAATGAACATGGGAAGTGAGTATTGACTTGTAGGCTCCTACCCAAAGGAAACAGGGATTGGATTAGATGCGGGGCAGTAACAAGGAAAGCACTGCATGGCAGACGGGTGCGTGGAGAGGGACCTGAGGATCTAGAGCTTACCATGGAGAAAGGATGGAGCAGGAAGAGGAAGATGGGAAAGGGAAAGACCCGCACAGAAAAAAAGGGAGAAAGATGATAGAATCTCAGGCTTTCAGCTTTGCCTAAAGCTGATCAGTAAATTGGTGTGGGTTAAATTTGGTTTTTATTTCTTAAAGAATACACATACACATATTTTTTTAAAGGGTAGTGTATACTGTGAAAAGTGCCTGCGGCCCTTTAAATTAATTGGAAAAATCATTTACTTTCTTGTCTGGTGCACAGATGATGCTACAGTTAGATTAAACCCCAAAGAATTTTCAAAATGAAAATAATCTCTGGGAAATCTTTGGCATTAATATTATGCTTAGGAGAAAAAGTAATTTGCAGCTTGCTTGAGTGCTCGATCCCTGCAAGAGTGTTGATGTCTTCCTGCCCTGCTGACAATGGAAATTTTGTTTGCAAAGATTATTTCACTCAAGGTGATTCCAAAAGGACACTACAAACCTGTGAGCCAGCGGGGGCGGGGACGGGGAGGGGGAGAGCGATGCTGGAGACTTTTGTGGGCCCTGTGAAGTGCAATGCATTCCTCTAGGAAGCTGAGATATTCGTTGATCAATTACCCAAGGTTCCTAAGGAACGGTGGGCCACAATCCACATTGAGTTCGGGCACCGTCAACTTTTAAAGTTGTCTGGGACCCTCCAAGATGGTGCCTGAACGTTAGGCCCCACCCATGCCCCCAAGGGACCAAGCGTTCCAGTCTTTCCTGCCCCCTTGTCTGGGGACAAGGATTGAGTACCTAGATATGTGAAGACAGACACTGCGGAAATCCATTCTAAACCACAAGTTTATTTAAACACCCATTTAATGTAATTACATATTTAGTAGATATTTCCTCCAAGGGTTTTTATAGGCTTAATTCATTATAAATTGATTTAGGGCTACTGTTTCTTTGTTGTGCATCTTAAAGCTATAAGCAAGTTAGGGGGCCTGTGTAGACCTCAGGGTTCTCCTCCATAAGATGAGAATTAACAACCCATCACTGGAAGTGTTGATGTGTAATGGCATCTTTGATGGGACTATAGTATTAAGTAGGAACTAATAATCGCAACTATTATTACTGACAACATATTGGGAGGCTTAATCTTGTCCAGGTACCCTAACTCTCTGAACTTCATTCTCTTTATCTGTAAAATAGTAATTAAAAAGATTTATTTCAGAGGCTGTTTGGGACCATTAAATAAGACCCTAGAAGGAAAATATTTATTAGCCCAGTATTTATATTAGCTAACAAATTACAGTGAAACTGAAAACAACACATTTATTATTGCACGGTTTCTATGGATTAGCATCCCAGGAATGGCTTAGGTGGGTATGTACTCCGGTTCAAGTTTTCTCTTGAGATTTCAGATTAGCTGGCAGGGTTGTGAGTTCATCTAAATGCTCAACTGGGTGGGTCGTTCAGGAGTGGAGAGTGGTCCTTCTTCAAGCTCATGGACCTGTTTACTAGTAGGCCTCAGTTCTTGCGACATGGGCCTTTCCAAAGAGGTCACAACATGGCAGCAGGCTT
Source organism: Mormoops blainvillei (assembly GCA_004026545.1). Lineage (NCBI taxonomy): Eukaryota > Metazoa > Chordata > Mammalia > Chiroptera > Mormoopidae > Mormoops > Mormoops blainvillei. The sequence continues at coordinate 58,649 of PVJD01000727.1, read as the reverse complement.
TCCCCAAGGCAAGCCATCCAAGGCCGAGTGAGGAAGAACGCCTTATGGGTGGCCAACCTTCATAAGCTAACCTGGAGAGTGACATCCCTTTACTTTGGCAGAACCCTCTCCATTAGAAAGGAGTCACAAGTCCTAGGCCCCACATAAGGGGAGGAGATTATACAAGGGCATGAATACCGGGAGGTGGAGATCACCGAGAACCATCTAAGAGGCTGCCTACCCCAGTATCTGGCGCATACAAATGTTAAATGAATGGTAACTACTGTGATTATTAGACAGAAAATTCAAAATAGGTAAATTTGGAAATCTTATTTGGAAGTTTACATTTCCAATAATTTGCTGTGGTCCTGTGTTGAAGGAATCTTTATTATTTATGCCAATTCCAGCTTCAGCAAGAACTGTCTTGATCTCTTTCCCAAGTAAGTGTTTTAGGTATAGCCAGTGGCTCCTCCAGCTACTTCCTGTGGCCCCTTGGCTTCTGTGCACACCTGATCGCCCATTTAGCATCCCCTAAAGGAAGGATTGGGAATAACGGACTGCAGTCCTACTCACTCCCAAAGAGATTGTAGCACTCTCAGAAGCTTCTAGATCGATGGTTCCCAAACCTGTCATTTCAGGACAACTTTCACAATTCTTGCCAAAATCCACATATTACCTGTACTATTGTTTTTCTTATTTAATGATTTCACTTAAATTGACTTACTTTGAACATTAAAAAATTTATTTTTAGATGAAATTTTTGGCATGACATGAAAAATCATCACCCTGTGCCTTGCATAAAAGCACACTGCTAACTAAAGACCATGCGAACAACAGACTGTTATTAAAACTGGTAATACAGCAGCCTGACACGGCTTTTCTCTATCTTTATTTAAAAGTGAGGTTTACAGGAAGTAAAGAGGATTAAGAATATATTTAGAACCAAAATCTGACTTGGTATTTGATATAATCAAAAGCAATGGAGGAGAATCAATAAAAAGAAAGAAATGCTTCACTACGTTTCAGGAGAAACACCAGGAAATGAGAAGTTCCTTTAAACCAGTGAGACTTTCCCTCCCTGGTCAGTTTTAAACAGTATCACCAATGCATTCAAAGCAATGGATAAACACCTAGTTAACATCATTTCACAATTAAGAAGCCACAGTTTGAGTGGTAATGATCTGCCTCCACTACTAAGTTGGATGGCCTTGGACAAGTTACTGAAAACTTCACTGTTTCCATTTCTTGGTCTCTAAACTAGAGCTGGTAACGACACCCTCCAGCCCAGAAGTTACCACGTAGAAATGTCCTGAGGAACACAGGAGAGCTGAAATGACTGTGACTCACAGAAAGCATTATACCAGCATGATATACCGTTGTTATGTGCTGTCAGATTCGGTTTATTATCGCACACCATCTCTATCTCTGTCCCTGCCTCACTATTCCCATTCCCATTCCCAGGCAGTCCCCCCTCTTTTGGACATTAATTTGATTCTGAATTAATATTGCTTCAATGTCGTTTGCAATAGTGTAGAGAGATGTAAAAATCAGAGAGTGATTCCTAGGTGAGTAATCCGTATGGCGGTAGAGTTTTAGAACTATTTTACTAAAGGATAAAGTGAGGTTTTAAGCCTACGTTTCCAATGTTGCTTACTAATACCACATGTATTATTCTGACTCTTTACAGGAAACCTGTGAATCCATCCTCAGCTGCGCACTGGAAGAGGTAAAGCAATTTCATGGACCGCGGAAGCCAGACCACAAGCTCTTGGGGTGGCGCCTACCTTCTGAGACACCTCTTCCCACCTCAGGACTGGCAGTTCCAAAGGTTGGATTGGTCATCGATGGGAAAACACTGAATACCATTTTCCAGGGAAAACTGGAGAAGAAATTTCTGGAGTTGACCCAGTACTGCCGGTCTGTCCTGTGCTGCCGCTCCACACCCCTCCAGAAGAGCATGATCGTCAAGCTGGTGCGAGACAAGTTGGGCGTCATGACGCTTTCCATAGGTACCCGCCATGCTGAGGTGTGGGTGGCAGTTTGGTAAGGCTGCTCCGATGAGAGGCCTGGACCAGAGGTGGAGTGGGGGGGGAGGGGGGCAGGTCAGGTACCTAAGTCAAGGTGCTTAGGCTGAGGGTCATTGTCTTAGAGGGAGAGAGGTCAAAGCGACAAGACGTGGCAACCAGGAGATGAAGCAGAGGCTCAGCAGAGCAGGAGAGGGAACCAAGGTTCTCAGGATTAGCAGGCAAGCTAAGGAAAACTCAGGGCTTGGAGGATGGGCAAAGCCAAGGGGGGCTCAGATTTGGAACATCCAGGTAGCTCGGCAATAACACACAGGCCAACTCCATTCTGGGATGTAGACCGTCTCCCTTCCATAGGTAACACATGGCACAACACTGTGAACCTCAGGTGTTTGTGGATTTGATATTCTGCTGAGTGTCAGTGGCTGGCGGGGAGATTTAAAAGTTGGGCCTGTCCCATATTTAATTTTGTATGTTCTTTCCTAAATACAAGGCCCAGCACAAAGCATACCCTCAGTTAAATGCTGGCTTGTTGGTCGATGAAGAATTCTTCATCGCTGAGCAAACTTTAATCACTGTTGAGGCAGAGAAGTAAAACCTGTCCTGACTTCAGACCTTCCTGGAGCACCCGATCCTGGTTTACAAGACTGTTACCAATCGGGTCCCCATTAACCCTCTGGCCATCTTTCTCCCCAGGTTCCAACCCAACGAAACTGCTCCTCATTCTCCATGAGCTTTGTCTTCTCTCTCTCTCATTTCCAGGCCTTTGCACAAAGCCGTTTCCTCTGTAAAACCCTCCTTCCTCCAGTCCCAACTAACCTCTCCTTTCTCTGGGATCTCCCCTGGCACATGGGCCCCCTAGCTCCCGAGTGCTCGCATGCTTTCTGTGATGGCCTGCTACGGAGACCAGGAGTCCCAGCGTAGAGGGGCAGTGTCAGTCTTAGCCACCATTTCACCCCATACCCTGCACATCCCACACACAGAGTAAATAGTGCATTTATTTAGGGACGTTCTTACAGATAGTTTCGGGCTCTGTCCTTCCTACACAGACATGGAGAGATTCTCCTTCCTGGCATTCCATATAAGAAGCCTATTATACATTGTTTTTTCCTTTTGGCATTTAGGTAAAAGCAAGTCGGAAAAAAAATTAGGGAGTGGGCACAAAAATTATAGGGAGCAGAGTTTTAGCCACTACATTCTAATTTTATTCCCCTGAATTGTCCTCTTCAAAACCTCAGACACACACAAGGCAATAGCCCAGGACTGATTCCCTGAAGAAAGAGATTGGCTTCACTCCCATAGCAACAGAAACAAAACGAGCGGGGCGAGAAATAGCATGATTATATACCTCTGCTCCCACTGGTTTGCTCACAGAAGAAGGTAAAGAGTAGATTTGTTCTGCCACAAGGAAAGATTAAAATTATGTGCTGCTCTGCTATCAAGAAAAAAAAATCATTCTAAGAAGAATGGCTACTTATAATGACACAATTTTTAGGATCAGTAAATTTTGTTGCCAAATAATTAGGGGAAGAAAATTATCTCCCCTGATGCCATACATTCTATAATGTCTAATGTAGAATGAATTGCAGATTCTGAGAACCTACTGGAAAGAGGTGGGGTCAGAGGCAATACAAGCTACAAACCACACCCTGCTGGCTGAGTCCAGCCCACTCTGTGTTTTTATAGGGAGGCTAAGAATGGTTTTTATTTTTCTAAATGTAAGGACAGTTGTTGAGTTTTGTTTCTTGGCCAACAAAGCCTAAAATATTTACCATCTGGCCCTTTACAGAAAAAGTTCGGTAAACTCTAGCGTGAAAGATAAAGCATTAGGAAGAAGAAGGCTTGTGAGCTGTAGGGCTCCCTGTCCGAACCGATTGCCTCCCACCTGTCTGTGGCTGTTGGCATTTTAAATTAAAGTTAAAGAGAATTTCACCAGCCACATTTCAATAGTCGCATGTGGCTAGTGGTTTCCATACTGAGCAGTAAAGACATAAGACATTTCCATCATTACAGGAAAATCTAGTTGGCCTTAACCTCTAGTTGTGTGAATTGTTCACTAAACGACAACTCAGTGTGACTAAATGTACTTCAACCAAAAAATTAGTCAGTCTCATTTTTCTATATTCAGAAACAAAACCAAACGCTGTCCCTGACCTTAGAATCCATTGACTATCAGATGACTTAGCTGTCCAAACATCCCAGTGGTCTTGATGTGTCAGCGTTTCGTGTTATACTGAGTTCAGAACGTATACTAGCCTTAGAACTGGAAAGATCTCAGCTCCAGTTTCCCTGGGTCTCTTCCCTCGCTGGATTACTCTGGTCGAGTTCCTATGTTGCTCACTCTCTCCATTTGCTCCTCACTAACGTGCATTGTAACATTCGTGAGGTCTTTTGTGTAAACTATAAAGCGCAGCTCAAGTCTCTGCATTGTAACATTCGTGAGGTCTTTTGTGTAAACTATAAAGCGCAGCTCAAGTCTCGCTTACTCACCATTGTATTCCCAACACCTAACATTGTGCCTAGGAAAAGGATACAAACATTTGTTGATTAAAAAAAAAAAAGTAGGGCTCCTTGTCCAAAGAAGAAAAGACACCTCTCAGGCTAAGTACCGTAGCAATTGACTTTTCCTATAGGACTATTTAGAGCAATGTTAAAAGGATTCAATTAAGTACAAATGGGACACTTTGGAGCCATTTGTATAAAGCCTTCCTCAGTGTCCCGCAGCAGTTGGACCAGGAATAAAGATACCTCATGACCTCTCTTCCCTCAGGTGATGGAGCAAACGACGTAAGCATGATTCAAGCTGCAGATATTGGGATTGGAATATCTGGACAGGAAGGCATGCAGGTACAGTTCCCGTTGACTGTTCTCATTTCTTCCTTGCTCTCCTTGATCCCTGCTGGAGAGTTAAGGCATTCTGCACAGTGTGGGGCAAACTTCTCCCCGAGAGTTTTGCAGAATTATCATCTGAGAGGCAGCAGGCTTCCCCATCATAAACCTCCGTCACCAGCCCCCTGCTGCCCGGTGCTTCGGAACCCGGAGAAGACCAAAGCGTGCTCGGGTTTTTACAGACAGCTGGCGATAGTTGCATCCGAAAGCCCAATAGTACCCAACCATTCAGGGAAGCGTTTCTGGAGCCCTAATGTTTCTCCTTAAGTCCGCCTGCCTGCATACACTGGCCCGAAGAAATGCGCAAGCAGGAGTTTCCAGCATAGGAAGTTTAGTATTGAATTGGCCAATCCAGAGGTAGGGAGCTAATGTTAAAGATCTGACTCCCTGTAGGTGTGTAAGTTATAGATTCTATAGGGCAAAATCACCAGACGCTGGTTTAGGGGCTGTGCTGGGAGCTGATTGTCAGAGGCGAGATAAGGTGATGAATTGTTTCTTCAAGTCTAGAGGACAGCTCTGAAGTCTTTTCTGGCTTGTCCCTCCGTCTGGTCTCATGAGAAAGGAGCCAGGGGGTTATTCCACCTTCAGGGCTCAGGAACTGAAACCTAAGTTAGGTCAAGATGTTAGCCTGCCATGCTATCCAGACCATGTTCCCATTTTTCAGGTTTGGGCCGCTGTCTTCTGCTGCCTTGCGGGTTGCTGATTATCCAGGGAAAAGGCTAGGGGGAAGAGGGAGAGAGGGAGCGAGGGGAACATAGAGAGAGAGGGAGAGAGATTTCTAGATTTAGGATTTAAAGCTAAATTTAACCAGTCATAAGGACCCCTGGTCTGAGAAGACTAAGCCTTCCCCTGACGCCATGCTGCCTCCCTAGATGCGTGCCAGGATTCATAACCAGGCTTGTCCAAACCTCAGAGTCTTAAAAGAGTAGTAGGGACTGTGTCTTGTTCTGAGGGATCCCCAGGGCAGAAGGAAGACACACCGCCTCTGAGAGCAGAACACATGGCCTGCCTCAGCAGGTGGCCAAGGGTGTTCAGAGGTTTGAGGATTACTCACCTAGAAGCCCCGACTCTCGGGGTCACCATCGTATCCCTAGCGTGGTGTCCGCAACATACGGGGCCACAATAAACACTTGTTGGATAAATGGAAACAAAGGGCCCAACCACACTGCGGGCCCCTCCTGACCAGCCCTTACTGGATTCCAGTGAGGTTTGGATTGCCCAGAGGAGAGGGTGGGGTGTCTGAGTCAAAAGAGCCACCCCAGGGCGCCACGAAATGGCTCTTTGGACCTAAAACAAAGCCCTGCCCTCGGGAGAGCCTCTGTGGTGCTCCAGCAGCCACGGTGGAGGCTGATGTCTCCGTCCCACCCCCGCAGGCAGTCATGTCCAGCGACTTCGCCATCTCCCGCTTCAGACACCTGAAAAAGCTGCTGCTCGTCCACGGCCACTGGTGTTACTCACGGCTGGCCAGGATGGTGGTGTACTACTTCTACAAGAACGTGGTGAGTAGCCCACGGCCACCTCCCACCCGTGCCTTAGGAGTCGTTGCCAGGGACCCGCTGTCCCCACGCCTAGACAAAGCATCTCCACAGGAGGGAATGAGCCAAGCGCACCTGTACCTGACCAGCTCTGTGGCCTTGGGCAAGACAGTACACTTCTCTACGCCTCGATTTCATCTTTGACAAAATGGGTCTAACATTGTCTACTTTGTGAAGTTACTGTGAGGACGGCAGTACTCTGTGGAAAGCACCTGGTATGGAGGAGGCAGCAGGAGTAGTTTCCAGTGTGGACTCTGGAGTCAGACATAGTTGGTTCAAGTATTTGGCTCCTATATTTGGTAACAGCCCCACACCTTAGTTTTGCCATCTGTAAAATGGGGCTGGTAAAAGCACCTTTCTCATATATTTGCTGAGAAGATTGAACAAGAGCTTATGTATAAAATACGTGGCACAGTAATTACCCCATAGAGTTAACCCTTTTTTTTTTTTGAATCACTGGTGTTGTTGCTTCATAAATGAGATTTATTTTCTGACTGCAAGGAAGAGAAGGATTGGAAGACTAATTAGTGTGACTTTAGACTTCCTCCCCAGATAGAGCCACCCTAATGCTCTAGAGCCATGGTCCACCCCTTGGGGGAGTAAAGGTAAAGATTTAGGATGAAGTCTTAATGTCCACCTGACCCTACGTCTCACTTCCCAACCAGGAGTTGACAAAGGTCAAGACACTAAATAAACTATCTACTGAGAAAAGTGTTTTGAGTAGGGAGGTCACCTGGGTGACCTGGGAACAGTCATTTAACCTCTCTGAGCCTTGGTTTCCTCATCAATAACATGGGGAGACGCTGACCCTCTCTGTACCACTACACAAATGCAAAAAAAAAAAAGGCTTCTCCTAAAAAATATGTTCATTTCTGTCTTGTTGATGAGGATCCAAAGCAGGCACACACCAGCTGAGGTATTAAACAGTCCGAGGCTCTCGTCTGGAAAGCTCTTGGTTAACAAACCGTAAAGGAGGAAGTCAGAACCTTGCCCTACTAAGGGCGGGAACTGGAGCCCGAGTTTTTCATTAACTAGTTCAAGGACTTTTGAATAATCCCCCAAGAGCCTCCGAAGAGAATCCATTCCTGTTTGCATAAGGAAAGAGCGGGGACTGAGACCAGACGGATGGGAGAGAAAAACAGCCAAGTAACAGCCTCAAAATTACATCTTTCCCCCCCGTTCCCCACTCCCCAGTCCTGCTTGCAGGCACTGTCGCAGCGACGCGGGCTCAGTGAGTGAGCGTTTTTTGCACAGAGGTCAATAGATACAAACAGCATGGCAAACAATAATGTTAATTCGATAAGCTGGGTGATACTCTTTCAGCAGGTCTATGCAAAGTCACTCAATTTAACTTGAGACTCACTCTGAGGATGAAAGACTGTTTACTTAGAATTCAAAATACCCCTGTTTAATTTTTTTTTCTTGCCCTCTAAGGGAATAGTTCCTTTGAATAAGCCCAGCCTCTTCTCTGCATTAAATTTGTAAAATAGAAAAAGAAACGCTTCCAGCCAGCCGTGCTTTCAAAGCTTAAATGATATTTATTTCCGGCCCGATGCAGAGCTCGGAGCTCGCAGTGGCAATACTGACGCGGCATTATCTCCCCTTTGCAATTAGGGGGTGGAGAACTATGACTCCCACATCCGAAACCATTTTCAGGGGGGATTAAAGCCCCGCCTCCCCTGAAATGTGAACAACGCATTAATTACTGCACTGCAGCTCCTTGGGCGGTGCCACCATGGAGTTCAATGCACTCCTTCCGAGGTGCCCAGACTCCAGCCAGCTGGAGGAAGTGGAAGTGAGCGAAGTCCTCCCAGGGCCTGGGAGGAAGGAAACACTAATGTTAAAAGTGCAGCATGAGCGTTAGGAGAAAAGGACAACCGAGATAAATGAATGATTATTCGAACTATTATTGAACATCTGTGTCAGGGACATTATCGGGCACTGGGCATAGAGACAGATGTGGTCGCTGCCCTCATGAGGCTGTCAAATCAGGGCTCAGCAAACTTACTCTGCAAAGGGCCCCATAGTAAATATTTTCAGCTTTAGGGGCCTCTGTCACAACTAGTCAACTCTTCTGTGGCAACACGAAAGCAGCTATAAGCACCATGCAAATGAATCGATGTGGCCGAGTCCCAGCATTTATGGCTGGGCTGGCTTGTCAGCTCCTGGGCTCAATAAACCTTGCTTTTCAAAATATAAGCTTCTGGACCAGCAGCAGTAGCATTCCCCAGACACATCTAGAAACGCACGTCCTCGTGGCCCACCCCAGACCTGCTAACTCAGAATGTGCTTTGTTAATACGATCCCTCTCTGATTCCTATGAAGCTTAAAGATTGATAAGCACTAGTTTCAGGGGAAAGAACTTAAAAATATCTCCCTAGAGGAAGGTCAGGGCGCCATGAACATATCTCTAGGAGACGAAGAAACCAAGGCTCAGAGTGTTTGTGTGACTCTTCCAGGTGCACATAGCACGTGAGATTCGGGCAAGACCAAAACCCTGGTGACCTCCCTACTCTCAACATTTTCGCCAATGGATAGTTTATTAAGTGTCCTGACCTTTGTGAACTCCCTGCTGGGAAGTGAGATGTAAGGTCTCAGGTGGAAACCAGGAAGAAATGAACACCTCAACTATGACCTGAAAGAGAGTAAATATAACTGTTACTTAACCAGTTCCCTTGCGGACAAGGAAAGGCTTGACCACCTGAGTCCTCACAGGAAATATTTCAGACAGTTTGTCTCTAATTTTACAGCATACATTGTATCTAATTCCAGAAAAAAAGTGTAAGCGACTCATAGTAAAAACACAAAGGCAATAGGGAAGTTATAAAGAAAATATAAGAGTATAGATCAGGAGAGGGAAGTTAATTGTGCCAGGCCCCTGGAATGAGATACTTAGTATTAAAGGTCTGATTGAAACCAGCAGACCAGTTCTCAGGTGGGCAGGGGGACCACTCTCTCTTCACTCCAAATTCAGAGATTAATTTGTCAAGCAGACCTTTAGAAAAAGGCCACACAGAAACCCTCAGGAATTTGCCTTCCCTGGCATTTTTGTAGGAAATGAAAGTTAACCTCCATATGGTCAGCCTTTTTTCCTAACAACCCTTAATAAAAATCAATATTAAATTATAATTCAGTAAGGACATTTCTATGGGAAACAGCCAGTGAAATCAGAGCGCATAGCATTTTATCGCTTTAACTAGGACTTAGTGAAGCCCTTCAGTACCACTGGCGTGTGCGGCGTAAGGAAAGAGACTTAATAAATGCTAGTTTTCTGACATCCAGTTCACCGGGGTTCTCCATGCCACCCCTGAGTTCTGTACTATTTCCTTCGTACTCAGTACCACTCGCTACCATTTGGCAAAGCATCACCAACAGCAACATCCATCACTAGTTACAGAGAACCTGTCGTGTACCAAACACTGTGCCAAGAACTTTACGTACATATGTGCCCATGAGAGCAAGTGGAGCATAGCGGCTCAGAGCATAGGTACTAGAACAAGACTGGGTTCAAATCCCAGCCCTGCTGTGCTTCTTAACAGCGACGCGGCCCTAAGTAACATATTTAAGCTCTCTGCGTCTCAGTCTTCTCACGTGAAATGGGGACGCTACCTAACTCATGGGATTTTTGTGTGCGTACGTGAGTTGCTGTGTGTCAGGTGCTTAGAATAGCACCTTACATAGTAAATGCTTAATTGGTCCAGATTAAACTAGATGATGAGGACAATGGTGACAGCAGGTGCTGACAGCCTTGTGTGGTGGGGACAGGAAGACTCCCACCAGTAATCTGGGCCGAAAAGCCCACGGCTGAAGCTCCTCTGCTGGAAGACTCGCAGTCAGCATTGCCACTGCACAGCCCAGAGTTGGGACAGAGAGGGCTTGGGCGTGACCGGAGAGAAAGGGCTTTGATAACTCAGGTGCTGGTTGTATCACTTCTTAGCTCTGAAATTGGGCAAGGGGTAAATGATTATCTCAGGGCCTGAGAGTCCTCATCTGTAGAGTGGGGCTAGTGATATTATCATCAAGATATAACATATATTAATATAACACATAAACATAATCATATATTATTAGCAATAATATTAATATTGTAAGGTTGTAGAGATGAATTATAATGTATACCACACATCTAATGTACAAATACTAATGTACTATAACATAGATCACACACCTGGCACAAACAGAAGGTCAAATAATAATGATTGGTATTATTAATGGTAGCCATAACATGTTTATATTATTATTGCAATAGTAAATAGAGGGCCCCTTCAAAATAACACTGGCCCAGCAGCTAGGGAGTGAGAATTCTAGTTTAAACACAAACCCGCTGAACAATTTCTTACAATGCCCTTCACCCCTCTGTGCCTCAGCCACACAGAACAGAGAAGTTCTAGTCCTAACTCCAGGACACTGCTTATGTGACCTTGCTCATGTCACCAAACCACGTCACAGCAGGGATCCCTATTGTCATAGCCAGTGATGGGGGCCCAGCCCATCTCAGGTGGGAGGGCCTGAGTGGGAAAGAGCTTTAGAAAGCACGAGGCAACCGTTAGGCAGCAGGTTGTCTTACTCACCCTTCTGAGTTGCACGACCGTTAAGAAAGTGTTGAGAGACCGTCTCATGAACTCCTCTTGCCTCCAGGCTTCCTGCCCACGGTGGCGTCTCTCTATTGTCCCTTCCTCAGGGCCATCCCTTTCTCTTACCAGCCTACTAATACCCGCTGCCTCTCAGGGTCACATGCCACGGTCTAGGTACTATTACTCCCACCTGAAAGGTGGGAAGATGATGCTCGGAAAGGTTGAGCACTTTGCCCAGCGTCACACAGCTAGTAAGTGACCTGACGGGCATTCAACACCAGTCCTCTCTGCCTCCAAAACCTGTGCTCTCAACCACCATTATATACTTACCTTAACAAGGTCCTGAAGAATGTGTGGTTAGTAGCTAGTAACAGCAGTAGTTAGTAGTGATAATAGTGTCAGGAGCTGCCGCTCTAAGGATATGAGTTATCTCCAGTCCTTACTCAACTTTGCATGTCACAAATGAGGAGACTGAGCCCCCTGTCAGCACAGTGACTTGTGAGAGGTCCCCCAGCAGCAGCAGTTGAGGACCCCAAGGCCGCGGGTCCTCACTCACAAGGCCACACCCTCTGCCCGCAGTGCTACGTCAACCTGCTTTTCTGGTACCAGTTCTTCTGCGGTTTCTCGGGCTCCACTATGATCGACTACTGGCAGATGATCTTCTTCAATCTCTTCTTCACCTCACTGCCTCCCCTCGTCTTCGGAATCCTCGATAAAGACATCTCTGCAGAAACACTCCTGGCATTGCCCGAGCTGTACAAGAGCGGCCAGGACTCCGAGGTAAGGGGCTCAGGTGGGCCGGGGAAGGTGACCTCACTTCTCCCTGGAGGTTTCAGAGCAGGAGCACTAGGCTGGGGGTCAGGAGCCCTGTGTTCCAGTCACGACTGTGCCACTCATCTCCCATGTGACCAAGTAACTTCTCTCCCCATTTGCGGCCTGTTTCTGATTTGCTATTGAGGGTGGTGGACCAGACCAGTGACTATGTTTCTTTTTAGTGCTTTCTTAATGATACCACCCGTTATGGAACTGCCCTCGTTGAAAGGGCAGAAGGCATGAAGCCAGCCCCCCTGCTCCAGGCCTTCAACAGAACACCTGGGATTGAAAGACAGTTTGCTCATCTCTGGGTAACGCATTCATCATAAATGAGGACTCCCACTGCACATCAGGGAAGGCAAAATCCAAGATCACATGTGGCCTAGAACTTGCTGATATCAAGTAGACCAGCAGTCCCTAATGGTCTTAAGACCAGGGCCCAGTTTTGTGGAAGACAATTTTTTCCACGGATCAGGGTAGCGGGAGGGATGGTTTCAGGATGATTCAAGTGCATTACATTCAAGCTCACCTCCTGCTGTGTGGCCCAGTTCCGAACATGCCCAGATCGGTATCGGTCCACAGCCTGGATGTTGGGGACCCCAGAAGTAGACTCAAGAAGACCTGGGAAACCATTAGGATGGTTTCTTTAAAGACCCAGAGAGGCCACAGTGGCACCTGACTGATTTGGAGAAGTCAGATAGCAGGCGCTCCAGGTGGCCTGGCAGTTGGATGTAGGAGCCAGAGAGGGAAGCCGCCTCGAAGGAGGAGCTCTGGGAAAAGGGACAGTGACGTGCCTGAGAGGAAGTCCCTTGCACCTGGGAGAAAGGACTGCAAAGCCAGGTGTGGTGCTTGAGAGCTGGTGATATTTGTGACCAGAAACTGGCCACAGTCCTGACCCAGAGGCAGGGGAACATAGCAGCCCCACAGCTTCAGGTGAGCGAGATGCTGGGGTGGCTCGTGTACTTTCCAGGCCTTCTCATGGCTCCCTTTCCACAGGCACGCTGGCTGGCTAATGTGTTTCTTGAGGACATAACATTAAAAGAAGTTAATGTGACAAAAGCATAAACTGTGAATACTTTCTCTTTTCCCAGAGAAGGCACAAAAGAAGGCTTGTGTCCAAAGCCATTGAGCTCTGTCTCTTGGCAAACTGTGACTCTGGTCTGCGACAGATTTTCCTTTAAAATGAAATTTACAGCCCCAGTTGGTGTAGCTCAGTGGATTGAGCGTTGACCTACGAACCAAAGGGTCGCCGGCTTGATTCCCCAGTCAGGGCACATGCCTGGGTTGTGAGCCAGGTCCCCAGTAGGGGGCGTGCGAGAGCTCACACATTGATGTTTCTCTCCCTTCCCCGCTCTCTAAAAATAAAATAAATCTTTTAAAAAGAATGAAATTTAGGAACCTTAGAATCTCAAAATTTAGCAAGTTTTTTAAAGAGACTTTTTTATTATTCATTTAGTTTTTGGTTTGTTGTTGTTGTTGTTGTTGTAGATTCTGCATATCAGCGAGATCATATGGCATCTGTCTTTCTCCATGTGCCTTATTTCACTTAGCATAATACCCTCTAGTTCTATCCATGCTGTCACAAATGGCAAGATTTTTTTTTTTTGGCTGAATAACATTATAGTGTTTGTATATATAAATACACACACATAGATATGTATATACAGTGATCATAGGGGTACATATATCTTTTTTAATTAATGTTTTTGTTTTCCTCAAATAACACCCAGAAGTGGAATTTCTAGGCCATATGGCAGCTCTGTTTTTCACTTTTTCAGGAGTCCCCATACTATTTTCCACAGTGGCCACAGCAATTTACAGTCCCACCAAAAGTGCACGGGGGTTGCCTTTTCCCCACATGCTCACCAGCACATGCTGTTTCTTGATTTACTGCTGACAGCCCCTCTAGTGATGGTAACTGCTGATGTATTCTTTCCTGGCAGTGCTATAACCTGTTGACATTCTGGATTTCCATGCTGGATGCATTCTACCAGAGCCTCGTCTGTTTCTTCATCCCTTACCTGGTAAGTCATAGAGCTCCAACCATACAAACTGCAGGGTGGGACTCGTCTGTTTATATGACAAACTAGACTACTAGTGTCTTTCTGGACTCTTCAGAGCAGAGGCTCAAAACAGGTGGCCTGTGGACTCTATCCAACCTTGGGTATTTGACAAGTCAGAAATCTTTACCCCAACATTTCACTCTCTGCCAAGTTTTGAAAAACTGAAAGCTGTCTTATACATTGGGTCATTTTTCCCTCATGGCAGAAATCCAGAGTTGACGCTGAGCTCTGCTTAGGTGGGGCCCGTGTTCCCCAGTTTGCCATAGTCCCCACCACTCCCTTTTGTCTTATTCCTGGCCTTCTTTGCTTATTTACTGTTTCCTACTTAAGCACTGTAGGGATTTGAATGCACGGCCCTTGATTTCAATTTGTGCTTCTTCGGTCAAGACAGCAAGCAGTCAGTCAGCCAGACAATAAAGAATACTACAGTACCTGAAATAAAAGCAAGAATGCATGCAGCAAGGCTACCAGCCCCGTCTCAGTCTGGGTTCCCAGTGCAGAGTGAGAATTTAGAGAGTGAAGGAAATCTGTATTTCTCCTGGACAGGGGACCAGAACGTGGGGTGACTGCCACCAGGTAAACAGTAGTGTCTACCTGGCCTCAGGGCTCACACTCTTTTGCAATTAGCAACGTGGGGGTCAAGAAAGCAGACATTTTACACTTCATTTGAATGTCCTGGCTTATCACACCCTCCCTCACCAGACCTCCGCTTGTCTTTCCTGCTGAGTCTTTTGCTCCTATTGTCAGCTCAGCAGACCCAGCATCTAGGACTGTTAGAAGTCCTGCAGCCTCAATTCTGGCCTTTGGCTGGACTGCCTAACCCCCTTCTTTTCAAGAGATTAACTTCTCTTCCTACAGTCCCAGCTGATACAGCCCCCCTTCTTTACGCCCAGTGTGCCTTGTACTTGCCTCCATTGTGGCATTTACCCCCTTAAATTGTACTGCATTAGCCTGCAAAGTAGGCTGTGAACTCCTTGAAGGTGGACACAAAGTATCTTCAGCAATTAGCATCATGCCTAGTGGGTGCTCAGTAAATTATTCCATTCACCCCAAATGTTCTGGAATGCCTGTCATGGTTTCCTGTGAAAATGGGTTTCTAAATAACATAGCCCCATCAATTCCCCCTTCATCTCATCTGTTACGTGGGTCAGTTCCACACAAGTGGCAGCTGGATATCTTCTCCCCATTCCCCCCCAACCTGTGACGCCTGCCTCCACTGATGCTTCAGAATCGCTGCGTCCAAGCCAAGGCCTTGAGTCCACGGGCACACCTGACCGTACCTCTTTGCTCCCCCTCTGCAGACCTACAAGGACTCTGATATCGACGTCTTCACCTTTGGGACACCCATCAACACCATCTCCCTCACCACAATTCTCTTGCACCAGGCAATGGAAATGAAGACCTGGGTAAGTACCTCGCTGGCTTAAAATTTGTGACCACGTTCAGATCTGTTGTACTTCATACTCTTGACCCACTCGATAAATACATATTTAGCTTTTACCTGTGTCTCTCCTAAAAAAGGAAGGAAGAGATGGAGGAGATAAAATTCCTGACCTCACCTTGCTTAACATCTAGCCAGGATGAGAAAGTTAACATGTATAAAACACTAAGACAATTAGTTGCAAAAATAGATATTAATAAAAAAAAAAAGAAGGGTGTTTTCAGAGACAAGGAGAACATTAGACTGATCACGCTGTGGTAGAGAGGTGTGTTCCCCCTTAATTTTGGGGTAAAAGATTAGAACACTGCCTTTATGTAACCACTTCTCAAGCTGAAATAGCACATTTTAGCATCTTAAAGAGCGATGCCAGCTTTTTCATTAAGTTGTTCTAATCAATAATTCTTTTTTAAAAAGAGCTTAAAATTATATGCCAGGTACCTATCTACATGATTTTTTAATGTATTACCTCATTTAACTCCCCAGAGCCCTCTGTGGTCGTTGGACTTTTGTTTTGAGATTTAACTGGCGTACAGCTCTCTGTAAGTTTAAGGTATACAGAATAATGACTTGACCTACGTATACTGCAAAGTGATGGATGTTAACTTAAACTTATCGTGGTCACCATTTTGCAATACGTGCACGTGTTAGGTGTTTTTTAATTCCCTTCTTACAGACACAGGAATAAGCACAATGAGGCTAAGAAACTTGCCCCAAGTAGTTCGAGAGAGAAGCATGTTTGAACCCTGGCAGTCTGATTCTTGAGTTTTTAACTGCTATGCTAATAGTGTGAGGGTATAAGATTTAATGGTGTGAGAGATGACTTTACAGAAAGATTTGTCCTCAGCCAAGCTAAACTGGCTGTTTCTAAAAACATCGTATTAAAATTATTTTCAGCTGCTCCTAGTAGGCTCAGTGTGTTCCCTGCACTCTGCAGTGGAACTTCCTCCCCTTCACTGTCACAAACTAGACCAGGCCCTGACATGCTGGGCGACGGCTGATGAGAGCCCCACAAGGGAACTTTGGGATCAGTGAGTTCCTGTTTTATAAGTCCCCTCTGCTCCAATTCATGCCCATGACAAATAGAACAAAGTGATAAAACCGAAAAGGCAGAGCCAAAATTAAGCATAAGATAAACTTCTCCAAGGACCTCCAGCACCCGAAGGGGCCGCCACACGAGGGGGAGGCACTGGACATGCTCAAACCACAGGCTTTCGGGGAGTCCAGCAGGGGGTCTGGCTCCTACGCGGCGAACCCCAGGTTTCTTATGGGTCTGAGGCCTGAGCTCAAGAAAACAAGCTAAAAAAAGAAAAGGGAGAGATGACAATGACAAGTATTTGGAGTCACAGTTTTATCAGAAGCAAGAGCTTTACAAGGAAGGGTGGCAAGAGACAAAGGTATAACTTTAATACTAGGAACTGAGCCAAACTAGGAAACACTTTGGACTCCTGAAATGGAAAAACTGTCACCGAAATTAAAAATGGAATTTGTGGTATCTTAACAGGCTTAACATACATTCGATTAAACTCTCAGAAGGAAATGAGAGCGAAAATGAGACAGTGGGAATATTTTAAAGGATAGCGACTCGAGAATTTTGCAGAAATGATGAAACACCTCAACCCCCAGTTTCAAGACAGTCGGTAAAACCCAAACAAGATGAAAAGAAATCCACACATATTATATCACAAGGAAACTATAGAACACTAAAGACAAAATAAAAATCATGAAAGCAGGCCAGGTTTTAAGTGACAGATGTCCTCAGGAACAACAGATGAAGAGCTGCTAACTTCTCAGTAGCAGCAATGGAAGCCAGAAAGCGGTGGAGCGCCGCCCTAAATACGCTGAACGAAAGCAGCTGCCGGTCAGAGATGCTGCATCCACCAAAACCGAGAGGGAAATAAAGCGTAAGGGATAGGTCACCAGCAGAATGCCGCTAAAGGCAATTCTAAGGGATGTACTTAAAGCGAGAAGAAAGAAATCGCCGATCGGGGGTCCGAGATTCGAGAAGGGTCGTAAGGCGCAGAACGTAGTAAACCTAACTGAATCTTAATAAATTTTGACCACGTTAAAATATAATCATGGCATGTGTGCTTTAAAAAAGGATACAATTAAAATAGACAGTATCGCAATAAGATATGCTGGGAGGGAGGTTAACAGAGCAAAGTGCTCACAGCCCTTGTATGACTCAGGAGGAGGGAAAGTAGTCCTGAACTTCAGACCACAGTAAGGTAAAATTGCTTCTCATCATTTATTGAGTAATCACTGGCCAAATAGAAATGGAGCATGTCACTTTCAAACTGGTAAAGGGGGAAATAAAATTATACAAAATAGCCCATACATTTAAGAGGACAAGAATGGGGAAAGAAACTAGCACAAAACAGGCAAGACAAGATACGATCAGACAGCGTCTCTGAACTTGGAAAACAAACTGCAGCCACGTGTGGAAAAACTGGGTTCGTCACACAAACTTAATACTGGGTGGGTGGGGGGAGTTACACACAATATGATTCTATTTACTAACATCTAAAAAACAGTCTATGCAGAGAAACACAGAAAAGCGGTTAAACGCCGAAGGGCAGCTTGGAAATTATCACCAAAGTCGAGGTTGAGACAGAGATTTAGTGGTGCTTGGGGTATATGTGTTCATATTTTATTGGGGTTGCATTCCCCGCCCCACAAAAAAAAGCTTAAAACAAAGCCACGCAGCGTGAGTGCACTGCCTCACTGCTGATCTAGGATCTACTTCAAGGGCGTTTGCTTCTTCTCTTCCGCAGACGATCATCCACGTGCTGGTTCTCACAGGCAGCTTCCTGATGTACTTTGTGGTGTCCCTTGTGTACAATGCCACCTGCGTCACCTGCAACAGCCCCACCAACCCTTACGGGGTGATGGAAGGCCAGCTCTCAGACCCCACTTTCTACCTCGTCTGCTTCCTCACGCCAGCCGCGGCTCTTCTCCCAAGGTTTGAGCTCAGGGCCTCTTTCCTTCCTACCACCACCCATCACCGCTCAGTAAGCCATTCTCATAACCTAGGAGTCAGGAGTTTGACTCTTGGCAGGGACCCTTGAGGCTACTGTTTCAAAGATAGGGTCCTAGGATGGAAGGAGCAATGAACTTGGAGGCAAATAGCATGGACTCTGGTCCCAGGTCAGCCGCAGAGTAGCCAAGCCACCAAATCTGGCACGGCCTCCGTTGGGACATCTGTACAATGAACGTGATAATCCCTGTCCTCCAGCCTTACAAATTTTGTTGTGCATAAGGGGTCATTTTGAAAAGCTCGACAGTTCATTATCCGCCTAGGAACCTCGCAGGCAAACGCCCGCAGAGACAGGCAGGCAAACAGCGGAAGCGCAGACGTGGGGAGACAGACCGTCGCACCTTCCCCCATCGTCGCCACCAGGAACAATCACGTTTAGCATTCCAGAGCTTTAGGTTTCTCCCAGAAATCCAAATTCTGCATGAAACAGCCAACTTTTTAATATTACTCAAATTGGTTAACACATGCACAAGAAGTATTAGCCAAATAAATCATTCATGCCCAGGGACCCTTTCTAACATTTTTCAGCCTAAATCCTCTGCATTTGCCTTTTCCAGGAAACTAGAAACAATGCCTGTGTCCCCTTGGAGCTTGCTCTTATCACACACTCTGTCCAGCCCCTCATTTTGTTTTTGCTGTCACCTAGAAATCAGGAGAAGCTGTGGTTCTGGTCCCACTTGCTCAGGGCACAACTCAAGTGCCAGGAGGGACCAGAAATGTGCCCACAAGCTCACCACAAATCCCGGAGGGAGCTGGACTCTCCCAACTTGGAGGCCAGGGTTCTAGTCTCTGTCCACACTGTCTCAGAGCAGTCAGTGACCTTGACAATGAGGAGTGACCCACAGACAAAGCTTATCCCCTCTCTCCAACCTCGTGATCCCACCACCCTGAACATCCAAATGCAGCCACTGCGTTGTCATAAGCTGTAGGTAAAACGGGCCATCACAACATGTGCAGAACGTTTGCTAATCCAAAACTACCGAGATAAAGAAGTTTACTTCCTTTAATAAATTGGGCAGCTTGTTTAGTCTAGGTTGGTCTCCATGTCCTCTCCCTAGGCTACCTCGGAACTTTGACCTCTATGCCAGGCTGGAGGCCGAGGATACCAAGATGTCAGACACCCAGGCTGGCTGAGTCTAAATGTGCTCCGTGTGCCTGGTCTCTGCAGCCTCTCTGCCCATTCCCTGCCTCAACCTTGGGCCGCACACCACCAAGCCGCTTGTACTTCACTACACACCCAGGCCTTCTCCCCTTCCTGCCATAGCTCCTGCTGCCCCCCTACTCGGAACACCCTCTCCACCACCGAAGCCCGCCCCCACTTTGACATTATTTCAGGTAGCGCCAATCCCAAGCCTTCCATGACTTCACCTGCCTTCCCCAGGCCGAAACAGGCTCCCCTCCTCACGTGTTCCATCGCCTGGGTGTATCTCTGTCATTGCCCTTTGCCCACCTTACTATAAATTGCCTGTTTGTCTCTGTCTGACCATTAACTCCTGGGCGGAAGGTATCCTCCTCATTATACAGCCAACACTTAGCACAGTATCTGTCGCAGTGGCTGCACTCAGAGATAAATGAGCAAAGGGTGCTAACGGGACAGAAAAGTGGGTAAAACAGGGTCCTTGCTCCCAAGAAGCCTGCAGTCCAGGGGACAATTCAGACCGAAGTTTGACTATAATGCAAGGGTCAAAGAGACGGGTATTCACAGAGGGCCCTGAGAGTCAGGAGTGGGGCGCAATTAAGAACAAGCACAAGACTCAGATGACCCGCCTCCCACCACACCCCTTCTCCAGCTCACCCCCTCGGCAGCTGGACCCTAGGAGAGACCGTGAGGATCATGCCCTCAGTGGAAAAGGGCATCAACTATGTGCGTCAAATACTTTTGTCCACACTTTTGGGGTTAAACACAGTTGTGATCACCGCTGACCAAGGACTGAGCTCTGTTCTGTGTGGGTTGTTGTTTTTTTTTTTTGGCGGGGGGGTCACATATAGAAATAGGAAATTATCAGCCCCATATTCTTTGTCTTACCCTTGGCTAGAAAGCACACTCGGAGCCAAAAGCTACGAGCTTAATGAGAATCCCTGAAGAGTATGAAAGACTGTCAACACATGCCTTGAAAAGACAAGCACTGAACATTCCAGCTTGCTAAACAGACAAATTAGGGAAAAGTGAGCAAATATTTACTTGTTGGTTACCACAGCACATAATTTAGATCTCTGCTTATTCTATATTATCATCATAAAGTTGAATTTCTGTTTAATTCTGTTTACTAAGTAAAGCAAAGAGGCTTCTTCTGAGAAAGGATTATTTTAATAGTTCCAAGGACTGTCGACTTCTAACCTTGAAAAAGTTAATGTTTGTTATAGAAATCTGCATGATAGAATATTTGCGGTAGAACATTTTTTGTTCACTTAAGGTTATAAGCTGTACTTGTCATACTGGAGGTAGATTTCACTCACCAACTTTGTGATAATTAGCCCACTAACTATGACCTCGCTAATCTTGGTCTAATTAATTCAACCACGATAAAAGAACTGTGCTTCTCTTAAACCGAGAACATGTAAATTGTTTTGCAGATAAAAGCAAAAGAAAGAAGCTAGCACATGAACTTTAAACCATAATGATCATCTTAACTCGCTACAATACAGGGCGACGGTCCTTGAGCATGGCCCGACACACTTGGTTTTTCTCCTGCTTTACATCCTTGACTTGGTGTAGGCCAAGCCTTGGTCTTGGGTTCTTTTGTCATCTACCTTTATGGTATCTCCGTAGACACAGCAGCCACTATTGTGAAGATAAATATTTTTAACAGATGAATCTCCCATATAAATTCCCAACCCAGATGTCTCTTCTGAATTCCAGATACATCTCTCTAGCTACCTATGCACCACCTCCACTTGGTATGTGAGTTCGAAGAAATTGAGAAACATCTGTAATTTTAAGTCCTAAGCCTCCCTTTATTACCAGCACCATCCAAGAAACCTAGGGTCCTTCCAGAGTTTCTTCCACCAAATGCTACCCAGTTAGGACCAAGGCACCCCTGGGAGTTCTCCTTGATACCACCTCTCACCTCGTGCCCACACCTAGCCCACCACCAAGACCCAACAATTCTATCTGCTATGTACTTCTCAGTTCTATTGCTGTTTCCATTCCTACAACCACCACTGTGGATAGATTATAATCCCTTCATTCCAAATTACTTCAAAAGTCTCTTCTTAGGTTTTACTCCATCACTGTGTCAAAGTGTAATCATGTCATATGTTTATAACCCTCCCAGGGATTCCCAAGGACTTTACAATAAAGCCCCCAAACCAAAACCCGGCTCTCAGTCCTTGCCTTCTCTGGTCCTGACAACCCCTTCTGCATCGTTTCCCCTTGCCCTCACTGTCCGCATCCCAGCCACTGTGCATGGATTCGGTTCTCACCTCCTTTGTCTGGCTGCCTCCTCTGCATCCCTCAGTCCTCAGCTGAAACATTTCTCCTTCGAGGAAGGTGTCTCCCATGAGATCAGGTGTCTAACACTGTCTCTCACTGCTCCTCTGCTTACAGCTCTGGTCCGGCGCCTCAGGAGAGCCAGAATCCTGTCTGTCCTGTTTTCAGCCTAATCCCTGGGGGCCTGGCCCTCTCTAGGGACTTGATAGGGATCCGCCGAATAAATGGTTGGAGAGGGAAAGCAGTGCCTTGGGGAAAGGTTTAAACAGGAAATTCCAGTCCGCAGGAAGGAAGCTGAGTCTTTCCTGACACACGTATGCCCACCTGTACTGCCTCCCTGGGTGAGAGGAGAAGGAATGGGGGACAGCTGACCTGATGCTGCGGGGGCTCCGGAAGCCCCACGCCCACCACGAGGCTGCCCAACGCTTTCAGATATGGGGAAAGGATGGGAGCCTCTCTGCTTCTAAGGCTTTAGAAATAAGAATTTTTAATAAAAAGGATTATTTTGGGGAAAGACCTTAGGTGTCTACTTTTTTGATAAAGAAACTGACCCCCAGAGAGGGAACATGGCCTGCCCAGTATTGCAAGATGGTATATGCTTTCTCCATAGACCACACAATGATTTTCACCTCCTTAATTCTTTCCCAAATATGGAACAGGAAAAAACAGGCACAGACAGAGACACCCAGTCCCAGCTCCGTGGTACCCAGGGTCAGGTCCCGGCTCCATGCCCCTGGGCCTGGGAAAGGAACCCTGAGTTAGCCGCGGGAGACCTGGCAACTGCTCAGGAGACCCCAGAAAACCCATCTCGTCTCTTGGAGCCTCAGTTTCTTCATCTGGCAAATTGTGAAAATATAGCACTGCTGTGAAATTCGCATGGCCCACAGGTTCAAGAAGAGACTATGTATTTAGAAACTACTTCAGCTCCACAAAGTGTTGTTATTGCAAAGCAAGTAAATTTACCTAAATTAGAATAGCTGAGAAACAGAAAGGACTGCCCTGTACGTGGTAGATAAGAGAAAACCCTAGGGATCCAGAGGGCTTGGTGCTGACCACAGCTAGACTACCGTGTGGCTCTAGACCAATCACTGACTTTCTCCCTGCCTCAGTTTCCTCATGTGTAACATGGGGGAAACAAAAGCACCAGCCACATGAGGCTGTTGGGAAAGACGAGTTAATAATACTTAAAGCATTTAGAATAGTTCTGGTACATAATAATCATTAGCTATTATGTGCGGTTATGGAACTCCCAAATCCCAGAGGTGCTCGGGCATAGATTTGATAACCATCAGTCAGTAACGCAGCAAAAGGGACCGCATCCTGGGTAGGGAGTTGGATTCGAAGGTCCCTTTCAATGCTAACATTTGAGAAGTCAACAAACATCAGAAAACAGCTTGATTCTGTTATTTCTTATTTCCCACCAGGTACTTTTTCTTGTCTCTACAAGGGACATATGGAAAGTCCCTGATCACAAAAGCTCAGAAAATTGACAAACTCCCCACAGACAAGAGAGACCTGGAAATCCAGAGCTGGAGAAGCAGACAAACGCCTGCCCCTGTCCCCAGAGAGCCTCAGCCCACCCACCGTCCAGTGCCCCCTATCTCCGAACAGGACTACAGAACCAGCTTCGCAAAGAGCTCCGTTCCTCCCAAGCAGAAGTGCAAAGAGAGCCAGGGGACGCATGGAGAGAGACACAGCAGAGAGCACGTGCGGGATGACACGTGCTCAGTGGACTCCTCAGCTAAACTCTCATCTGGACATCACCTTCTTCTGGGTAACATGATGGCACCTGGGGCCCACTCAAGTGGACAGACCAGTGCATACCAACGCTCGAGCAGGGGCAGCCATCGCCGATCCCAGAGTTCAATGACCATATGAGGCGCTGCAGAAATCTGCACAAACTCACAGGAGGCCACCCAGGCACTGGCCCCATGAACCCAAGACCCCTCCTCTTCATGGGGGAAAGAAGGAGCTCGTCCTGCTCTTTCATCCCCACCAGTCTTGACTTCCTTGGAGGAAGGAGGAAGTGCTGGCTCCAAGGGATTTGACCAAAAAAAGGGCTGGAAACCAGTCGACCTCTAGTTTTCTACTGCCTAGCAGCACATCTTGGGAACGGAGTTCTCTAAAGAGGCTCTGTTTCTAGGACCTTGAATTCTCAAATGTTTCAGCTCAGAGACGTCTTTCTGATCCTCTAGATAAGTATACCCTCACGGCCCGATGCATAAGTTTCCAAGATTCCAAGAAATATATCCACCCAGGTGATCTCTCAGGCTATGAAAGTTTCGGGGCTTGTCAAACCATCACCTCACCCCACGGGCGCCAGAGTTTAAATTTTAGAAGAGATCTATACACACAGGGACTTCATCTTGCTGGTACTGCAAAGAGAGCCATGTCAGGGTTAACTTCCCTTCCAGTCACAAAGGGTTGGGTGGCTTTTGGTCTCTAAGCCAAAGAAAACCACATCTGAAGATTAAGACTAGACTTGAACTCAATGCCACAGGCATTTCAGGGAGCTGTAGGGCCACAGCCATTGTAAGAGGCAGAAGGAAGAGACACACACTAAGGAAATGGGTGTTCCAGAAGCCCCGGCTTCAGCTGACAGACCCTATGTCCCACAGCCTCAGGCTTCTACCAAGAGAGCAGCACTTTTTGTAAAGCTATTTATTGTATTTGTTTTTTAAAGAAAAGTGTTCATCTGTCCCTCAGAAGAGGAAAACACTAAAACCAGTAGACCTTAGCACACCTGCACCCAGAAAAGACCTACAGGACATGAGCATCTCTGAGCCCAAACAAGGACATCTTCAAGAGTAGGGTCAATTTCCAACCCTATCCATTAATCCTAGCCCAGAGGAGCACCATAGGGAGGACACGGACACATGCTTCTATCAAATTAGGGAGACTCACAAGGAGTCTCATTCACAGGGAAAAGAAGGATTACCTAGGTTTCTTAGCCACAGAGGCAGTAAATACCAAACATGTAAGAGCTCAAAATCAGGTTGAAATAAAAGAATGGGCGGTAGAATTCTAACAGGCTGTCAAGAGAAGCTAGGTCTTCTGTGGACAAGGATGGCCTGTCCCTAGTCTTTTAAGGTAAGTCAGGGAAGGCTACTAAACCCTTTCTCCTCAAGGTGGTGCCTCTACTTTAGGCAAA
Organism: Mormoops blainvillei; assembly: GCA_004026545.1. Classification (NCBI taxonomy): domain Eukaryota; kingdom Metazoa; phylum Chordata; class Mammalia; order Chiroptera; family Mormoopidae; genus Mormoops; species Mormoops blainvillei. Next base: position 33,719 of record PVJD01000727.1, on the reverse strand, counting down.
ATCCCTCACCTGAGTGACTGCTCTGCAACGATGCCCAAAAGGTCTCAACAACCAAGTTAGCAAACGGCAGACTGAGCTGGTGCTCCCACCACCCTACTGACAAACCGGAACTGGAGAAGTCATTTGAAGCATTATCCTGGAGACAAAACACTGGGCCACTTTCACTGACTCTGCCACATAATGACACTGGCACTGGCTGGCTGCTGGGTATTCAAGGGACTCCTGATATAATGACAGGAATTCTCCCAAATGAGGGGATTGAGCCAAAACATGGATCTCCAGGTCCCTTTCTCCCTGTGATTCCTGCCCGGCCCTGAAAGCTGGATGACGCAGTGTATTTCAGAAAGGAACAGAGAAGTGGGAAAAACATAGCCCCGGGCAAGCTGGGACATAGATCTTGGCTCTCTAGAGCCACACGCCTTCAAGCGGGAAGCCACACCTATAAATTAGGGTTGAACAGCCCTACCTCCCAGGCTTGGCATAAGGACCGAGTCAAAATTATGTGGAGGGGGTGGAGGGGATGTGAAAACACTTTGAAAATTGTAACATCCTTGATCACCACACAGGGATTTTTATTTCCAAGCTAAGAGGAACAGAGGTGACAGAGAAATTGAGAAAATGTCTGATCCTGACACCTAAATGCCAAACCATAACCATCATAGTGATGCTGCTCTGCCTCTGGCATGACCAACCCTCCCAACGGGCCCAGGATTTTCCCAGGTTTAGCACGGCAAGTCCCCCATCCTGGGAAGCTCCTCAGACCTGGGCCGACCGGGACAACTGGTCACCTTCTCCTGCCCTTCTTTGTAAACCGAATCAACTGTGACCATCCAACATGCCACCGTAGAGAAAAAGGTTATTACTATTTACCTATAACATAGTGTTAACGATCGCACTTAATACATTTTTGTACTTCTATGAACTTCTACTGATTGAATGGAAATGTGCCATCCTTTATTAGAAGAAAAAAAATAAACAGTTTTTCAGAATTGCTTGCAGTTCCGAGTAGTCTCTCATCCATCCATTCTTCTTTGCGTTCACTCATCTGTCCATTCGTTCATCCATTTATGCACCCACCCGCCCATTTATCTACCCACTAAACTTCTGTTAGGCCCCTCCCGCATGCCTGGTGACATGCTAGGGGCTGCCAGGAGCTCACCCCCGTCTTACAGAAGCTCACAGCCTTGTTGGATGCAAAGCATCAGGAACACACTTGATCCAGTGGAAGAGTGTGACACAAACCAGAACAGCTATAGGAATGAGAAGCAGCACACACATCCCCCTCTCTCTGAAACTATAACCTGGCTAAGCCCTTTCCTGAAAGCCTGACTCCAACCTCAAACCCTTATTGATCAGGTACCCCTTTTCATTCATTCATTCAGCAGATGTCCAGCCAGAGCCTGCTGTCCACAGCATGGTGGCAGAAAGAAAAAGAACGGTTAAGAAAAAGAGCAGAAGAGGTCAGTGCAAGGGGAACTCAATGAGCAGGAAGAAATGCCCCATGAGAACGTCAGCAGTAACAGCCGTGTTAACTGCCGTGGGCTGGGTGCTGGTCTAAGCGCACGTAATCGTATACTTCACGGCAACCCTACAAGGTAAGGACCATTATTCTCCCCTCTTTCATTTAGCTTTGGCGACATACAAACCACCCCCAAAGTCAGTAGGTAAACGCCATTAGTCATGTGCTCACAAGGCTGCAAGTGGGCAACCTGGGCTGGGTGGCTGGGATCCTCAAGGACATCAGCCAGCCTTTTCACGTGGCAGCAACATTCTGGGAGGAAGAACAGAAGGTGCAAAGTCCCTTGTCACCTGGGCTCAGAACTCACACCTCATCATTGCTACCACGTTTGCTTGGAAACAGGTCACAAGGTCAGCCCAGTTGCAGTGGGGTGGGGAAATGTACTCCATGCTTAATGGGAGGAGTTACAAAGAAATTTGAGACCATTTGTAATCTACCAGGTCCCACTGACAAAAGGAGAAACTGCGACAGAGAGAGGTTACATAAATCTGGCACAGTCACACAATTAACAAGCGGCGATGTGGCATTCTAATTCCCTAAGTCTGAAACCAGAGCCTATATGCATTCTTAGCCACAGAGCTACACAAACATGAGGCGGGGCTGGGGGGACCGACGACGGAGGGTCTGGTCTCCTTGACATCCTCTTGAGAGACAAGGTAGTACAGTGCTTAGCAAGCCTGAACTCCATCCCATCTCTGTCACAGACTGGCAAGGCGACCTGGGGAAAGCCCACACCGTGTTCAGCTGTGTTATTTACTCAGACAAAAGCTTCAGTAAGTAAGGAAGAGAGCAGTGCCTATGGAGAATCTCCCCCCAGCTGATCACCCAGCCAGGACTTCCCACTCTGCACACAGAGCCCCCAGGAGAAATCAATCCCTCAGGAGTGAGTTCTCCCGGGTCACCAGAAAACCCGCGGCAAGGTGGGAGCCAGGCAGGACAGCACAGATTCAGAAGATGGGCACTGGGAACCAGGGCAATGCCCCAAGCAGGGAGGCCTTTGGAGGTCACAAGAGGAGTGCCAGAGTGCTGCCAGTCAAACTTCAGGATTCGGGCACATTCAGGCAGGAGCCCAGATCAGAGGCGTTCTGGTGCCACCTAGCAGCCGCAGAGGAGCTGCTGCAGCTGAGGGCTCTTCCTGTAGCCAAAACAGGGGGGGGAAAACCCCAAAAAACAGGGCAGAGGAAGAACCAGGAGCCAAGCCAGAAGTCAGAAGGCCAGATTTCAAGTCTGGCTCTGCCAGCGGTTTCAGCTGTGACTCTGGACAAATCCCTTCACCGGGCTCCAGCCTCAAACCAAGGTTTAGTCACTTTTCCCCAAACACTCAGGGTGGGAACTGGACCGGTCCTAACCTCCTGCATTTCTGTTACAAGCCATCTGAGGGAGGCTCATTACAGTATAGGCGTGACCCCTGGGAAATGGACTGACTGTGTGCTTCTCCTGCCTGTGTGCACAGACACACACATGCGCACACACACAGTGGAAGATCCCTTGGGGGAGGGACCCGGCGTTCTGCTCAGCTGCGTGCACGACACTCAGTGCTCAGCAATGTTGTGACTCTGGCTGTTCAAGAAAATCACAGGTGGCGCTGGTCTCAGCGGGAATATGAGAAGGCGGGAGGGCAGCACCCGTGTCTGGGAACATGGGGTACCCCCTAAGCCCTTTCAAAGCCTCAAGTTGCCTTTTTCAGGTCAGTAGATATTAAAGAGCTACAAATACCTACAGAGGGGAAGGGCAGCCCCATTTCCAGCCATCAGAAGGGGGCCGGTACTAGGATGCCTTTCTCTGACCCAGACTTTCATGGGCTTAGTCCAGGTGCTAAATTGTGTGAGTTGTGGAGAAAGGGGAACTTTCATCCCCTCTAATCTCCATCAGCATCTCCAACCACCTCCCAAAAAAGAAAAGCTGCTCACTACCTAAATGAAGTACCAAGACAAGCCTCCAGTACTCCTTCCACGCACGGACCCTAAGCCCCTCCTGTCTTCCAGTCAGTCTGCTAGAGGGATCAGCCCCTAACAGCTCATGCTGGGGACAGGTAAGCCCAGGTACCTCAGGGACCAAGGGCACCTAGAGGCAGCAATACCCTCAGAGTCTGTCCTCAGACCCCCGATCAGCCACAGGAAGTTGGCTGACAGACACATGACTGAATTTTGAGGGGAAAAATGGGTTTTCTTCAGTGTCATGAGCCCTTCCTACTCCAGCTAACCTATGTTCCCACAGGATGACATCAAAGTTATTCCCAAAGATCACGAAACTCAGGTAAGAGAGAAGTAGAGGAGCTGGGGTCCCCCAGAAATTTAGATTTAGAGCTGAGACTAGAATGAGATCTCCCAAAGCCCCTTGGCAAGGGCTTATCAACCACCTCGCCAACCAGAGATTAACTAGCAATCCTTTCCAGGGCTGCTTGGATATTTCAAAATGAAATTAGCACAAGAGGGTAAAATTTTTTAAAAGCCCACACGGCAAGTGAGTCCGAGATCTGTTTGACTATGGAATCCTTCCAGAACACCTCACGTTGCCCTGTTTGCAAATGGGCAGCATGCGGAGAGAAAGGGGCTACACCAGTAAGAAGTCACCTGTCAGCATCTTCCATCTGCAGAGATGAAAATGAATTCTAAGCCCCAACAACTGCTGGTTCTGAGCCTCCAATCCTGCCTCTAAAACAACCCACCTTTTACACACACAAATGCACACACCCTACATATATATAAACACATTTGTTCCTTTTACTGGATGCAAAAGACAAAAGTGTGAAGAGAAGCATACATAAGAGACTGGTACGCTGGACCGTGGAAGTTCTCTTTCAAGAAGCAAGTACAAGAGCCCCAGGCAGCAGGCCACTTCTGCAGCTTTTGCACACAAGCGGCCAGCATCAGTTCGTGCAAGGGGCTTTCCTAAAACTTCTCAATGGTCCACAAACCCCAAACCAGCAGCAGCTGGCCTCAGCGTGCCCTGTATCTCTTGCTAAGCAGCCCTGAGCATGGCACAAGCAGAGACCTATCTCAGCTTGCATAGTAACTCCCATCGGGTGGCACCAAGCCTGGCATGAGCTGCAGCCAGTAGTCTTGGAACATAGCTTCGATAAGCAGCCACAAACCTGGAACAAGTGGCAGTTGGCCTTGACTTACAACGTGGTGCCCGCCAAGGCATCCACCAAGGTGTCCACAGACCAGCACTACTGGCAGCCACCTCAATTAGCAGCATAGCCTCCCCCAAGTGCCTCCAAGCCCAGCCCAAGCAACGGTGGCCTTGGTCTGCCCAGGAGCCGTTCCCAAAAGACTCCCAGAGCAAACACACCCAGGGGTCAGCTTCACACCCCTCCGTGGACTAGCCAATAAGCTCCACAAATGACATCAGAGCCCTGCTAAAGCAACGCCCACTCCATGGGGTCAGCCCCGACATAACAGCTTGTCCAGCATAGTCACAGCCAGCCTTCACAGCCAGCTGGCCTGAGAGTCATTCCCAACCACCGACCTGCCAACAGCAATCAAGGCTCGACTGCAACAGGAGAGCACACACAACCCACACAAGAGACACCCCTGGCGCACCTGGCTCAGATGAACAGGGAGACTGGGCCATGGGGCCTCACGGGACACCTACAACTTAAGGTCACTCTGCCAGGACTAGGAGACATAGTTCTGCTGAATACATAGAAACAAACACAGGAAGGCAACCAACATGAGGAGAAAAAGAAAGGTGTCTCAAAGGAAAGAACAGGACAAAACTCCAAAAAAAGTACAAAATGAAACGGAGGCAAGCAATCTTCCAGGTTCAGAGTTCAAAACACTAGTCGTAAGAATGCTCAGTGAACTTAAGGGAAGGCTGGAAGAACTCAGTGAGAACTTCAAGGAAGAGATAGAAGACATAAAAGAGAAACAGTTAGAAATGACTAAAATAACTGAAATAAGACTACATTAGAGGGAATCAAGAGCAGATCAGATGAAGCAGACATTGAATCAGCAATCTGGAAGACAAGGAAGCAGAAAACACCCAATGAGAAGAGTAAAAAGAAAAAAGAATTTTAAAAGATGAGGATAGATTAAGGGGCCTCTGGGACGACATCAAGCAAGCCACCATGCCCACCACAGCGGTACCAGAAAGAGAAGAGAGAGCACGAGGGATTGAAAACCTATTTGAAGAATAATGACTTCTCTAACCTGGCAAAGCTAATAGACATATAAGTCCAGCAAGCACAAAGAGTCTTAAATAAGATGAACCCAAAGAGGCGAAAACCAAGACATATTATAATTTTAATACCAAAGGTTAAGGACAAAGAGAGAATCTTAAAAGCAGCAAAAGAAACACAGTTAGTTCCCTACAAGAGAGCTCCCATAAGGCTGTCAGCTGATTTCTCAGCAGAAACTTTTCAGACCAGGAAGGATTAACACAAAACATTCAGGGTAGTGAAAGGTAAGGACCTAAAACCAAGATTATATCACCAGTAAACCAGCTACAAGAAATGTTAAAGGAACTTCTTCAAAAAGAACAGATTAAAAATATGAATAAGAAAATATAGGGGGAAAAAAGAAAACGCAGGAAAAAAATCTCACAAAGGCAAACACATAATAAAAGCAGTGGATCAACCAACTCTAAAACTAGTACAATGGTTGAATGGCAAAAGTAGGAAGATCATGTATAATTCCAAAATAAATGAAGGAAAATACAAAAACACCCACACCAAAAAAGATAAAAAATAATGACAAAAACATAAATGTCGAGGGGGTGAGTAAAAATGGTAGTGATTTTAGAATGTGTTTGAACTCAAGTGACCATCAGCTTAAAATAGACTACCATAAATAACTTGGTATATAGGAAGAACATGGTAACCACAAACCATAAATCTGCAAGAGATACACAAGAAATAAAGACAAAGGAATCCAAACACGACCCCGGAGAAAATCATCAACGTGCAAGAAAAGAGCAAGAGAATAAGAAAGGAGCTGAGAACTACAAAAACAATCCCAAAACAATTAATAAAATGGTGATAACTACATACCTATCAATACTACTTTATATGTAAATGAACTAAATGCTCTGATCAAAAACGGTGGCTGAATAGATTTTAAAAAAACAAGATCCACACACACACTGCCTACAAAAGACCTACTTTAGATGAAAAGACACACTCAGGCTGAAAGTAATGGAAAAAGTTATTTTCTTGCAAGTGGAAGAAAAAGAAGCTGGAGTAGCAATGCTTAAATCAGCCAAAATAGACTTTAAAACTAGGGCTCTCACAAGAGACATAAAAGGACCTTTCATAATGATAAAGGGATCAATCTAATAAGACAGCATAACTCTCATAAACATCTAGTCACCCAACACGGACCACCTACATATACAAAGCAAATCCCTGTCAGAATACTAATGGCATGTTTCACAGAACTGGAACAAATAATCCTAAAATTTCTATGGAATCACAAAAGACCCCAAACAACAAAAGTGATCTTGAGGGGGAAAAAAAAACCCAAAGTTGGAAGAATCATACCATGTGATATCAAACTATACCACGAGGATATAGAAATAAAAAAAGCATGGTACTAGCATAAAAACAGACATACGAAAATATAACAGAAAGGAGAACCCCAAAATAAATCCATGCCTATATGGTCAATTAATCTATGACAAAGGAGGCAAGAGCATACAATGGGGTAAAGACAGTCTCTTCAATAAATGGTGTTGGGAAAACTGGAGAGACAAATGCAAAAGAATGAAACCGGTTCACTTTCTTACACCATATACAAGGATTAACTCAAAGTGGACTAAACACTTAAAAGTAAGATCTAAAACCATAAAACTCCTAGAAGAAAGCATAAGCAATAAACTCTTTAGCATTGCTCTTAGCAATATTTTTTTGATATGTCTCTGAATCAAGGGAAATGGAAAAAAATAAGCAAATGGGGCTACATCAAACTAAAGACCTTTTACACACTGAGGGAAACCATCAACAAACTGAAAAGACAACACACTGAATGAGAGAAGCTATTCTCCAATGATACATCAGATAAGTGGTTAATACCTAAAATACAAAGAACTCATACAACTTAACACCATAAAAAAGACAATCTGATTAAAACAGGAGCGGAGGACCTGAATACATATTTCTCCAAAGAAGACATACATATGGCCTATAGACATATGAAAAGATGCTCAACATCACTAATCATCAGAGAGATACAAATTAAAGCCACAATGAGATATTACCTCACAGCTGTCAGAGTAGCTTGCATCAAGAAATCAACAAACAAGAAGTGCCGACAAAGGTGTGAAGAATAGGGAACCCTCATGCACTGTAGGGGGGATTGCAAATTTGTTCAGCCACTATGCAAAACAGTATGGAGATCCCTCAAAAAATTAAAAATAGAACTACGACATGACCCAGCCATTCCACTTCTGGATATTTATCCAAAGAAATCTAAACAACTAATTCAGAAAAATATATGTACCCCATGTTTCTTACAGCATTATTTACAATAACCAAGATACAGAAGCAACCGCAGTGTTCACTGATAGATGAAAGATAAAGGTTAAAAATATATATATGTATTATAGAGAGAGAGAGAGAGATATTACTCAGCCATAGAAACAAAATGAAATCTTCATTTGCGACAACACAAATGGACCTAGAGGGTAATTCTGCTAAGTGAAATAAATCAGACAAAGACAAATACTGTATGATTTCGCTTATACGTGGAATCTAAATAACAGAATAAAGTAACAAACGAAACAGAAACTCATAGATACGGAGAGTAAACAGATGGTTGCTAGGTGGGAGGGGATGGGGTATGAGTGAAAAAAGGGACAGAATTAAGAAGCACCAATCGCCAAATATAGAAACAGTCACAGGGATGTAAAGCATGGCACAGAGAATACAGTCAACGGCACTGTAATAACTGTGTGTGGTGCCGGACGGCTATCAGACTTAGCTGGGTGATCACTTCCTAAGTTATGTAAATGTCTAATCACTAAGTCATACACCGGAAACTAATAAAATGTTTTATGCCAGCTGTAAATGAAAACTAAAACTTTTTAAAAGGAACACTGGGCAGCTTAGCGTTTGCTACACTTCAAGTCGAGCCACCCTCTTTTTAAGGAGCAAAGGAAGCAGAGAGGGGATGCAAGGCCCAGAAAGGGGACATGAACTTGCAGGAGGCTGAGAGTCACTTTGGCTACTCTCAATTGTCCCGTGAGCCTGCTAATTAATTTTTTTCATTTAATTTTTTTTAAATCACTCCTCCGAGAAAGCTAGAGCCTAAAGTCACAGGTCATGAAGTGACTCCCCTCTAGGTCACCTTGGGGCAAGAACCAAGCCTTGGCCAGTGATACTGGCAGACTGGCTCGCCAGAGTGTCCCCTCATCTAGTCCTGACCACAAATCTGGGAGGCAGAGGTGGGACATGCCCTCTACCTCTCCGCATACCAGAAAGTCTCTGTCTCAGCCGCCCATCTTCTCCAGTCCACCTTCTCTACCACAAGGGCAGAGACCAGATGATGACCTGGTAATCGAAGTTCCAGGAAGATCATCAGTTCTTGACGACCTGCCTTAAAAGCGGCCCATCCATAATCCGGACTCCTGTGCCTCCCTTGCATTCCTTCCTTCCTGGGAGTCAGCCCCGAGGACGGGGGCCGAGACTCACCTCACGTGGAAGCCGACCTCTCTTCTGCTCATTTTCCTCTCTTCTACTTTGGGCCATTGGACTCAGTGATAAGTAGATTACTTTTCTTTCCATTCTGTTCATGTTTCTCCTGGCACTAGTCTGGGCAGAGGGGAGCAAGAGAACGGGGACGTGGAGGCCCGGACTGGGGAAAAGTGATTGTTCATATGGGCTGCAGACGTTCCTGAGTTCTACATCCAAGATGCCACTAAAATACCATCAAAATTTCAATTGTGTTTTTATCCCCATTGGGTAGGTAAGCCAACTAAGCCTCAAAAAAAATTAGCTTACCCAGAGATGCACTAGTCATGAGAGGTAGACCAGTATCCCAAACCCATTCACAAGCAGGGCAGCTTGGTCTTTGGGAAGCAGCATGACAGCGATTTTCCAGAACAGTCCTATCTCACAGCCTCCCTCAAGGTTTCAAACTGTACCTCCAGCAACTTAAACTTTCCAACCTCCTTCCCGCCCAACTTCTCCACAGGCACACCCTCCAACCACTGCCACAGAGCCTGGGAGAAGGCCCGGCGCCCTGGAAGACATGGTGACATTGGCCCAGCTCTAATTACAGCTCCCACAGGCGGCACTGTGCCTAGTAGACAAACCGTAGCGGAAGCACATTCGTTTCTGCCCCAGCTGGCTCCCACAGCGGGCGGGCTCACACTGGCATGCTCAGAGGGGCCCTGCCCGAACCCCTGACAGGGGAGGAATGCCCCCAGCCCTGCCTTTCTTCTTATTCTTAATTAGAAGTTCCATTAAAACCACTACAGCAATGAGGCACACACCAGGCAGCACACTTCAGGACAATTAGCGCACTCCGCAGGTTGCTAAAATGGTCCGAGCCCTGGTCTGAGCCGACATAATTACACCAAAACATACAGCCTACCAGGAGGCGCCCGTGGGAAGGGGAAAGAAACAATTAGGCAACACAATCTATCAGGCCGTTAGAGCTGTAGGAAATTATTCTGTACACCTAAGAGTTTACCAGAGGCTGAGACACACGGAGATGATCTCTTGCCCATGGCTCGGCCTGTCTGCAAGCCCACCCCACCCCGTTCTATGAGTGCACTGTGCGTTTGTGTGTCAATGCCGGCTGCGTGAAGAGACTGGCTGTGATCATCCAGGGTCAGGATCACAGTAGACAAGAACATTCCACACCTGCACTGTGGGAAATAATCGGTGGGGCAAAGAGGTTCAGGAACCCCACCTACCTCCCTGCCACTTTCTGAATCCCCAAGCCACTCATTAAAACCTGCCCCCAAGATAGCTCCTGACTGAGTCATTCTGGTGATTCTGAGGAATATATAAAAAGAGCAAATTAGAAAACCAGGAGGAGCTCTCTGAACGCCGGGAGAGCGGCAGAAAACCACCGAGGCTCCCTGGACTCTGTTTGAAGCCACCCTCCCGGGTTCTGCAGGCAGAAGGAGTGTCTCGTCTGCCTTCGATTTCCTGCCCCGGCTCTCAGGGCTGAAGCGCCGCACCTTCCACAGGCCAGCAGTGCCACTATCATTAATATTCAACTGGCATTTCCACTGCGCACTCCAGACCTGTTCTTTCAGCCCTTTCAAATCCTATTCAAACCAAAGTAAGCTTTGCCCTTGCGTTTTGGTTCGAGCGGCAGCAATTATTAAGACTGCAGATGATGGTTTATTAGCATTTATTGAACAGCCAAGGAGCCCTGCACGATAGCGGTGGTCACTAGGCCTCCGACCCCCAAACCGAAATTAACAAGCCAGCAGGACACAAATACAAATGGCAGAAGGGAGGCCATTTCAGGAAGAACTGTTATTTATAGTTTTTCACACAAGGCTGTAGCTAGAGCGGAGGGTTGTGAGGCTTTGGGAAAGGGGGTGGTCAGGCTAACAGGAGACCGCCACAGTTTTAGAATGGACCAGAAACTGAAGGACGAGGGCAGTCATGGGCAGTGGTTCTTATACCCGAACAGGCATCAGGACCACCTGAGGACTGTTAAAACAGAAATTCCTGGACCCATGCCCAAAGTTTCTGATTCAGTTGGCCTGAGGTGAGAGTCAAGAGTTTTCCAGATCACCAGTGACACTGGCGTGATGCTGACCCCAGGACTACACATCAAGATCGGCTGCCATTGCCCCTGGGGTGCAGGCCAGCCCCCTGGGCACAGAGCAGAGTGGAAGGGGTGGAAAGATGATCCGGAGGAGCGAAAGGAAGTAGGTTCCACGTGTGAGTGAAATCACATGGTATTTGTCTTTCTCTGACTGGCTTACTTCACTTAGCATGTTCTCCAGATCCATCCATACTGTCGCAAAAGGTAAAATGTCCTTCTTTTTTATGGCTGAGTAGCATTCCATTGTGTAAATGCCCCATAGTTGTTTTATGCTAGAATCAACTTTCCAAAGTCCATTCCAATACCCTAACTCCCCAAGTTTACAGGTAGACAACAGTATAGTCCTCGTTCACAGCACATTTCTTTTCAAAGCATTCTCAGGTGTCTTACCTCAAATGAGTCCCATGGCTGTCCTATGAGGTCGGTGGCATTGATGTAACTGTTCCTCCTTGCGATAAGGAAGCTGAGACTTGGGTAAGGGATGTGCCCATGTTCACACAGCAGGCGAACGGCGCAGCTGGGACATGAATCCGGGTCTCCATAGGGCTGTGGCTCTCCAACTTTAGAGTGACTGAGACACACTGGGGTCCTTGGCCCAGTGCAGTGTCCTTGGCTTCAAGCCCACAGGTTCTGGTCCAGTAAGTCCTGACTGAGGCACTAGCGCCTACATTATCACCAAGGTGCCCCTATGTGTACGGCCCTAAAATCTCAGTGAAACACTCCCACTGAGGAAATCTTCTGTAGCCAATGGCTTTGAGTCTTTTCCTGCCCAGAAGGGAGCACACAGCTGACGACCTCAAGATGCTTTCCAAACCTATGGCATTTCAGTGGCTTTTCCCTTCATCCTCATTGCCTCCTAATATTAGCTTTCCAGAGAAATAACAGCAAAGACAAGCTCCAGGTCAGTGGTGGTCAGTGAGTTTCAGTCCAATGTGAGCTCTCCAGCCAACAAGCAGTGGCTCCGTAGAGCCTTGGCGTGAGGAGCAATCAGACTACAATGGGCACAGTGGCAACGCGACGTGGTAAGTTAGTGATATCTGTCATGGGCACGGCGAGGGCTCTGTAGCTAACCCAACACTGCTCTGGGCATTAGCCTGGCCTCGGTTCTCTCTTATTTTTCACAGAATATTTCTGCAAAGAGAGACCTAGTTTCTGACTACAGATAATAGGAAATGATTTTTTTAAATTGCCTCCATGCTACCCATAACTCTGGGTTCTGCTTGAGACATTCGGATGCCGTGATTTAAATGTAAATATCCCCTGAAATCCATCAATGTCTGGGTAGCTGATTAAGCACCATGGACTAGAACAGTGTTCCTTTTTCTGATCTTCAGGCGTTTTTATTTTTGTGAGCTGATATATTACCACAGTGAGGGGACTTTCTCACACATTCTGCTCATGATAACAGATGAGGTGTGAAATTGATTCTGAGCACCTGGGAGGGTTATGATTTATCATCATACATTAGGCCTTGTGGGGCTTTGCTGGATGAGTCCCAACTACACTCAGATCCAACCACACTTCTGGAAAGAGGACACATAGTGACTCAGGATACATTGAGTACAGCTACTTCGAGCTGGCACCCAATAAGCAGCACCCTTTCATTCAGTCATTCAACAAATATTTACTGAGCATCTACTATGTGCTAGGTACTATTTTAGGAGCTGCAGATAACACATTGGACAAGAGAGACTCATCCCCACACTTGCCTCCTCTCCCCAGATATAACTTGTACTCGCCACTGAGTAAACACACCAACACCCTGGTGCTGGGGATCAGTACTTGACGTGGCCTGAACAAGACTTCATCCTGCAATTTTCTGGACTACAGGTACTTGGAGGAGCCAATCTGACAATGGTTAATGCTGCACCTTCATTGTTTGTTGCTCTCAGTACAAAGGATGGGCCCGTGGAAATTTTTTTTGATTTATTGATTTTAGAAGGGAAGGGGTAGAGAGGAGGAGAGAGAGAGAAAGACAAACATCGATTTGTTGTTCCACTTACTTATGCATTCACTGGTTGATTTTTGTATGTGCTCTGACTGGAGATCAACTCCACAATCCTTGGCATATTGGGATGCTGCTCTAAACACCTGAGTACCTGGCCAGGGCAAATGGAAATTTCTACTAAGGATGTACAGCATGTGAGCCCCACAGGGAGTCACTCAGTCACAGATCTTCAGGCAAAAGCCTTCCCTAACTGGAATTGTGTGGACACCTAGAAAGAATCCTCTCTTCTGCCAGTCGATGCCTAAAACCATGTTCTTGCACAGGGTTGGATGAGGGAAAAGGGGGCAGGACGCCAGAAATGCATTAGGAAGTTTTCTGAAAATACACGCTCCTGAGGCTTTGTTCTAACACCCCAGGATTCTGCCTCTGAAGTTCTGGGCTGGGCATCAGACAGAGCTATGTTGAAAAAGTACCCAGCGGTGATTCTGATGAATCTAGAAAACACTCTTTCACTCAGATATAGGCCTGACCTCTGTCAAGATACAAGGCACAATTCATAGTAAAGGGCACAGGAACCTGGTGACTGAGAACCACGCTGCAAGAGTTCCAGTCCTCATTTCGTTATACATTAGTGTGGCCCCGGGCCAAGCATTAGGGCCTCCGAGCCCCATTTCATTAGATGCATGTGATGGGAGACCTCTAGAGTGTCTGAAAGAGCTGCGGTTATGTAACTATGTTTTTTCACATTTGCAGGCCAATTTCAAACACTAATTGATTAAGCCCAGTATAAATAATCACTGTTAAATAGTTCTTCCAGGAAAGTAATGCATATTTAAAACATATTTGTGCCAGAGCAGTCCACTGCATATTTAAACGTCATCAGGATCTGTAATTAAGCTTCTGAGGTGTTCTGTGTGGGATGTTTATAAACCTCCCACAGCAGCGGATTCACCCTGGGACTCTTTGTCACTCTGCCTTCTGCCTTCCCACCACTGGCCAATCTTTTGGATGTCCCCACAACCATGGTGTTTAGTCACCATCCGACTCTTAAGTGGAAGCTTCTAGTCTTCGCTAAGAATATTTTCTGTGAATTCCACCTTCTCATTAAAGAAACCAGAGTGGTGTCTTTTTACACACCTTACACAGACTGACTTTTTGCCTAATCATCTCCGTTTGACGAATCTCTTGCACTTCTTCATTCTGCCCACGGCCTCTCTGTGCCTCACTCATGAACACTTGCATGCAAATACTCTGCTGATGGCTAAGCAACAAGTCAAGGGACAAGCATTGAGACTGTGGTACCTATAGCTTCTCCAGACAGATCATTTCCTTTGATGAATCGGACTGAAGCATGACTTTCTTGCCCAGTCAAACTGATTATCTTGTCCACGCCCCCACCTCAGTTCTTCACCCATTCCCACTTGGCTCAGCCAGTGGTCACCTTTGGAAAGGAGCTTGTATTTCGCCACTGTGCTAGGATCAAAGCACTTGAGAACAGCTATCAAAATTTCCATGTGATAAGAATTCCACGGAGGTGTGGCAGCCGCACACTCCTCCCCCTCCTCTCCCCTCCTCCATGCTGCCAGGCCTCGAAGCCTGCATGCTGGATTTCTCACCAGGGGCTTTCGTTAGGTTTGGCCAGGGTGAATCTCTCTTCCCTCAACGTCCCTCCTAGGCTGTGCTGGGCCAGGGGAGGGGGAAAGTCAGCAGGGGCAGAAGGAGGCCGGGGAAGAATATAGTTCCTCTTCCCTTCCCACCCACAACATCCAGACTTGTTGGAACCTGCCTCCCTCCAAAACACTCCTTTACTATCCAGGGCAAGTTAGCAGTTATTTGGGGTCCTTAGGATTTTTTTTTATTACTCAGGAGTCATACCCCGGTCATAACCATTATATTTCTTTTAAAATACATAAAGCCTGCTCCCCAAGAAGAGCCTAATGAATCAAGTTGTCTCCAGTAACATGTGTGTGCACACCTGCATCCAGTATTTTGTAATCAAAATCCCATAAACACCCAGTGTACCTATATTCGCATTGATACATTATAAAAAGTATCTTTACTTTTCAATAAATATGCTTTTACAATTTCATTTTCAAAGCTATGTAATACCTCACTAACTGTAGGCATTGATTTAATTTTTTTAAGTAATTGTCTACTGTTGGACAGCCAAGCTATCCAATAGTCTCTATTTTGGATATCTAGTTTTTCCAAATTATAAAATAAGAAAGAAGCATTCTTTTTTTTTTTTAACATTCTTGTACCACCTTTCTCATCTGCTCAATTATTTTGTTAGGATATATTCTTTAAAAGGAGCAATTCAAAGAAAAACAATGGGCACATCAAATGAACTGATGTGTTTTTCCAAATTTTTCTCCAGTGGACATCCCATCAGTGACATGAATGTTTACAAGAGAGGGTTTGTAAGCCCCAGGGATACAGAAAGAAGAAGGAACATGTCAAAAAGCCCAGAGACCTCTTCCTGGGTGCTGGTGCTTTATTTGTTCCCCCAAACAAGCTGATCTCCATCGCTGTCGCCTGTAACCTCTGAACATCTCTGCTCCTGAATCGTGCCTCTTCTGTCCCCACCTCCTCCCCAATACTTTCTCAGGCAATCAAAATAACTGGAACAAGAAATATTTCATCATCTAGTCTCAGTGCTTACTTACACTGCTATGCACCAAGTTGGCCTTGTGTATCAGACAGCTGTTACTGCAATACTGCTGCATAACAAAACATTCCAAAACTCAGCTTGTAATAGCAAGCATGTATTTTCTTGCTCACAGAACTAGAGTTTGTTTCAGGTGGTAGGGCAGCCACTCGGCCATCCCAATTCATGGGCAGCCCTCCTGACCGCCTTCTTACTATAATGAAATACAGGCCTCTAGGGCCCTAGTTACTATCCATTTATTGGGGGGGTTATTAAAAGGCTGAGGCAATCCTCATGTCAAATCACGGTTCAGAAGGGCATCATTCAGCCAATGGCAACTGCACTGAAAGCACATCAACAGAATTTAAAACATAGAAGAGGACAGAACACTTCCAAACTCATTTCACAAAGCCAGTCATTACCCTGATACAAAAACCAGACAAGAACTCTGCAAGAAAAGAAAGTTACAGGCTTAGATCCCAGATGAACATAAATGTAAGAATCCTCAACAAAATACTAACAAACCAAATTCAATAATATGATTTATTCCAGAGTTGCAAGGAGAGTTTAACAAATGCAAGATCAATGTGATACACCACATTAACAAAATCAGGGATAAAACACTACATGACCATCCTCAATAGACACAAAAAAAGCATTTGACAAAATTCAACATATGTTCATGATAAAAACTCTCAACAAACTGGATATGAAAGGAACGTGCCCCAACATAATAAAGGCCACATCTGACAAGCCCACAGCTAACATCATACTCAGTGGTGAAAAGCTGAAAGCTTTTCCTCTAATAAGAATGAAACAAGGATGCTCTCTTTCAGCACTCCTTTTCAACACGCTACTAGAAATCCTAGACAGAGCAATTATGCAAGCAAGAGAAATAAAAGGCATACAAATCAGAAAGGAAGAAGTAAAAGTGTCTCTATATGCAGGGGACACAATATTATATAGAAAAAAAACCTTAAAGACGGCCCCAAAAATCTGATAGAATAAACAAATTCAGTAAAGTCACAATATATAAAATTAGTATATTAAATTCAAGAACATTTCTATATACTAAATAAATTATCAGAAGGAGAAATTAAGAGAACGATTTCAGTTATAATATCATCCAAAAAATGAAATACTTGAGAATAAATTCAAGCAAGGAAGTAAGAGATCTGTACACTGGAAACTGAGACATTGATGAAAGAAAATGAAGACAAAAAATAGACATTCCAGGGTCACAGATTGGGAAAATTAACTAATGTTAAAATGTCCACACTATCCAAAGCAATCTATAGTTCAAAGCAATCCCTATCAAAATTCCAATGGCACTTTTCACAGAAAAATTTTTTTAAATCATAAAATTTGTAGAAACACATAACACCCAAGGGTACAAACTTGCAGTTATGAGATGAGTAAGTCCTAGGGATCTGATGCACACATGATGATTATGGTTAATAACACTGTTTTACATATACTTGAAAGTTGCTGAGAGCAAATCTTAAGTATTCTCACCCTCAACCTGAGGCTCCCCTCTTTTTTTTTATCTGGTTGAACAACACCACTGTCCAGTTAAATAATCCAGAAACGTCACCCTGAGCATGCCCCTCCCCCTCTCTTGCCATATCCAAATCATCACCCAACCCTGATGATCTTCATGAATATTTCTGAGTCTGTCCCTTTTTCTTCTCATGACCTCCATCCTAGTTCAAGCTACATCCATCTCTTGCTTGGGCTTCAAATAGTCAAAAAAGTAGTCAAAAAAGATCTTCATCAAAAGCCCTATGGGATCGCCCATCCCAGTATTTCTATTCCTGCCTTGCCCTCTAGTTTCCCATGATACTGTGAGAAAGGCAGTTAAAATCTTGACATTTATGTGTTGCTCACATTCTCAAGCAGTTTTGTTCACATGTTCTCATTGAATTCCCAACCAGCCTCGTGTGAGCGGGTCACGATCACTCCACTGCAGGGGTCTTATTTGTATTCCATGGGGACTGTCTCAGAGAGGTGAGTTAGCTCTTCGAAGGTCATCATCGGGCTAGGGAGGGGCTTCGGTCTTCTGCCTCCTCACACAAACCTCATTCATAGTTCCTCCCCTTGTCAAAAGAGGGCTTTGGGTTAGCCAGGTACTGTTTAAGGTCCATTCGAGCTCCAGCAGTCTAAGTCTGTGGCTTGCAGGGACTAAGAGGAAGTAGGTGCAAAAACATTCAAAAGGGGACTCTATAAGTGAGGCTGAGAGAAAACGTTCCAAGTGGAAGCTGTTTTTCTCCAGAGTGACTTTCTGATCTGAAGCCCAGAGACAACAGGCCAGTTCTCTCCCCCTTGTGGTGGCTTCTTCGACCTCTCAATGAGAAGACTGAGAAGGGCTGAGGGCTAACCTTGTTTGGGGAAAGACTGAACACAGGAGGAATGACAGCCTTCACTGTCAAAGGGTATGATGAGAAGTACAATCAATCCATTGTGAATGAGCCCTTGTGACAACTTGAAATAAAAGCTGACGAGCCATAGGAATGGAGAATTTGAAAGAAGGAATCAAAGCAGTAAGGGACCAGCGATTTCAGGTTCCCAGATGCGATCCCCACAGTTTATACCTGAGACTGCACCAGAAGTTTCTATATGTGCTATAAGATTACCATGACTTCTCTTGGTGTGTATCTCAAGCTACCAAAAGGCTGTGAATGGACTGAGTGAACAGGAGGGATTTCTTTTGATGAGACAGCCATTCTCCATGAACTTTTTATTAGGCTGGGAATAAAAATATAAACATTTTCTTATTCTGAGCATAAATATTACAAATGGCCCATCTTTGGACCATGTAGAGCAGGCATGGTAAATAAGTTTGTCCATGGGGTCTCTGATGGTTTGCATGGTGGTGGTTGTCTTGAACATGGAAATGAGAAAGATTTCAAAGCCAAACATGGGCTTGATGAGGAAACATGTGACAATTGATTGGCATAGTCTGCCATGGCTGAGGAGGGAGGCAGTGGGAGTGAAAGTCAACATGGGTCAGTGCTACTCAAGGTGTGGTCTGCAGATGGGTGTAGGTCTACAAAACATTTGTTACCCATGGCAAAATGAGTATGGAAATGGGAAGTAAGCATTTAGAAACTTTTAATTAAAGCAATTTAACACGGCTGCCCCATCCAAGTGTATAATTTCTGTATTTTATAAAGAATTGATTAGTAATGGATTAAAAATAAGAATAAAACCTGGCCATTTACTAGAGATGGTTTTAGAAGCATTGACCTAGGGGACTGTATTTGGCCCCATTAGTTCTTGTTTAAGAATTTGAACTGCCCTGGACTTGGGGAGCTGTGAACGCAGCCAAAGTCCTATACATGGACTCATTTACTGAGTACGGGTGTTTGCCGACTTTCCTCCTCCCGCTTGGCAGAACAGTTAAGATAATAACTACTCAGAGGTCACCAGAAATGCCTTTCTGGCCTTCTCTACTTACTCGTTTCTACTTTCCATTTATTCCGTAAAGGCTTTGCTGCCAATGATTTCTTCCAGTGGAGAGGCAGTGAGGCCGGCAAAGATGTTATGTCACTGAAGGATCCGGAAGGCCCCCCAAGGAAGTAAGGTGTCTTCCCTTGAGGCTGGACCGTGACAGATGACGGGAGAGCAACAGAGGTGACTGAAGAGGTAGGCAAAGGACAGATGGTGCAAGGCCTTGCAGGCCACAGAAGGAGTTTGCGCTAGGTCCCAAGAGCAGGAGGGACCCGATAGAGTTAGAGATATGGTTAGGACGTGGTTTCTACTCTTAACAGGCCATTGGCCTGGTGGGCGACAAAGATACCTAATCAACTGGAAATACCATAATGTGATCTGGACTCCACAGAGGAGTACTGGAACGATTTAACAGATGAAATTTGACCCTGTCACCCTGCCGCTGTAAACTTTTCTTGTTGCCTGTTGTTCCTAGGACACAGGCAAAATATTTTGTGACCCCACACGATTTGGTTGCTCCCTCCGTCCTCAGACTCTCCAGGGTTCTCCCTTTCTTGCTCTCTCCACTCCCAGCACCCATCTTTCTTTAGGCCTCCATATGCCATACACTTTCTTCCTATTGTGTGGCCTTTTGGTTGGGATGCTCTCCCTATCTCCCCATCCGACCCTTGCCAGCTTCACTAATTCTCTTATTGTTTAGGCCTCAGTTTAAATATCCCTGCCCCTCTCCCCCACCCCTACCGAGGACTCTATATTTCTCCCTCCTAGGGCTTGGGGCAAGTGGAATTCTTTACATCTATGATTCGTTTTTTAATGTCCGTCTCCCCCAGGGCAGCAAGGACTCAACACACATTGAATGAATGCATACCTGCATGCACGTGAATGAGTGAGTGGGCGAACGAGGGAGAAGACAGCTGGCCTGGCCTGAGAGGATAGCAGCTGTGATGTGAGACAGTGGGTATGGGCTGTGGAGGTGGGGCTGAGCGAGGAGGAGTGGGCAGGACCAGTCCCAGAACATGGCGATTTCCTCTCTGTCAGCTTTTTCTTTCTCCCAAACATGTGTGAAATGAGTCGCAACATGACAGGACTCTAAATGACCATTTTCAAGGTATTAGCAATGCCATTCCTTAGCTCTTTAGGAAGAGCAAGCGTCCCAGGCAGATAAACTGTGCTTAGTCTCTCTGTTCGTTATAAGAAAACCCTTCAACCTTACGATTGCTCAGGGCTAAAGAGCTTCTTTTGGTGTCAGGCGTGCTGCAGAGTGACAGGCATGTTGGGAGGCTGGTGGCTGGGGCAGGTCAAGCACAGCTGAGCTCTCCCCCTGCATTCCCATTTCTCCCTGGGTGGATGAGCCCCTTCCTGACCTTAAGGTTTTGGTTTAAGAACCAGGAAGCCCAACATCTCCGCACTTTCCTGTAGGAGCCATCTCTTAACTGTGTCACAGCTTATCCTCAAATTTTGTGGCTTAAGATAATGGTTATCATTTAATATCTCATGGCTTCTGTGGGCCAGGAATTCAGAGCACATGGCTCAGGTCTGTTGTACCAGGTGTGAGACCTCCTCTGGGGTGAGCTGAAGGCTGGGTGCTGGACTCTTGTTGGTTGGAGGCCTAGCTGGGTCTATTGGCTGGGACACCCAAGTGTGGCTTCTCATGAACTTGGGCTTCCTCCCAACATGGTGGCTGGATTCCAAGGGCAAGCATCTCAAGAGAGAGCCAAGTGGAAGCTAGAGCCTTTTTAGAACCTCATTCTGGAAATCACACCACGTCACTTCTGCCACATTTTCTTTGTTAGAAGAGAATCACAAAATCCTACCCACATTGAAGGGAAAAGGAGATTACATGCTGCTTTTTTTATAAGCATATTTTAAAACCACCACATTCCCATAAACAAAACACCAGAGAACACCCCCGAATAGTGCTATAAGCTCAAGAGTGAAAGAATGGCCCTACAGCAAACATTTCATTGCTAAGTTTTTGTAGGATTTCGTACCCTAGGTAGTATTTTGGCCCTGGCCCCCATCTCCCATTAGGAAGATGCACTGGCTTCTGAGAGGTTTCTTGGCTCTTGTGAAATAAACGTAGGACAACGTGATTTCATCGTGCATACACGTATGCGCTGGGTGCCGTCTGCAGTTCACCCTCAACCCTGCAGACACTCCAGCCGCTGCCCTGGACCACTGGGCAGCTTCTCCAAGTTCGGTGATGAGTGACGCTATTTTAGAGCCACCCAAAGGGAAAATAAATAAATAAGCCACGCTAATCGTGAGGAGTTATATTTAAGGGAAGGTTCTCGGACTGAACTAGTTTAAATGTTAATTTTATTACTCAAGGGGGCACTTTGGAACTCCCTGTCATTATCAAACAATTAAACTGTAGTTCCTTATTAATTTTTACTGCCTTCCTAGGGTAATTAGTGGCACGTTATGTGAATTACATCCCATTAATGAATAGATATTTGAATGTGAGTGGGCAGAGCCTTTTGTTTGGCTCTCCAACAAGGCCCATGAAAGGAAGAAGGGTAGGCCCTTCCCAGGAGAGAGGGCCCCCGCAAACTTCCCTGAGTCTCAGATTAACCCTGGCCATGCCCGACAGAAAATACACGGTCATCAAGCTTTCAGGAAGGTGTGGTGGTACTGTCACTCCCCTTGAGCCCAAAGTTGGTTGTCAGAAAATGGAACAGTCCTTTTGGAACAAAGGCTTGAGCCCAAACCAGGATTTTGAAATTCCCGAAGTCCCAAATGATGACGGTCCCTTGAGGATTCATCTTTTTGGCTTGTTGAAAGGGGCATTTATGAAGTACCTAGTGTTTGCCGGGCATTTTATTAGCCAACATGAGTATATTATTTAATTCTCAATGCTACTTTATGAGATGGCTATTATTATTTCCAGTTTATAGATAAGGAGCGCTCACCTCAGGCTTACAAATATGAGATCATACAGTAAGTGACAGGTATTGGCTTTAAGCCCGGGTCTGGCCGAGTCCAGGACCTAAGTTCTCAGTCACTGAATCTTACCGCCTGTTGGTTGGGCCATATCCTCAGCCCAGTTGCTCTAATTTATTTCAACTTTTTCCTTGTTTGTTCATTCTTTAACTAACAAGACAGAACATGAGTGCTGAGGGGACCTCAGAGGTGTTTTGTGATCCCTTCATCTTATGAACCCGGAGATGGAGACCCCTGGCAGGGGAGGGACCATCAGAAGCAGTGACTGAGAAGTGGATCTTGCTCCGCATTTAGCCTAGAGGTAGTGGGAGTCCTGGCCGCCAGCGGTTCCCCTGATGCCTGCTCTGTGGACATCATCCTTACATCCTCACAGAGAAGTCCAGCTCTTCTCACCAGAGGTCACCTGCCCGAGAAGCTATGGGCGGGCCGCATTCCTCTGTATGGGAAAACCGTAGCCAACTTCGTCTTGTCCATTTGCCACCCAAATGTCACCAACCCGCGAATACGAATTGTGTCAGCACAAGCCCCTGCCTTCTTGGCTGACAGCATTCTCCCCCTCTAAGTGTTCCCTGGTGATTTCCGGGATCGCCAAGGCTTGATTCAAGTGCTCCCAGAGCCAGCACTTTGTGGTCCACGTGGCCTCCCCCATCCTCTGTTCCGCTCCTACCTGATAGGTAGAGTCCACTGCCTGGGGGACCACCTGTGGAAGCCACCCCCCACCCCGCGGCCCATCATGAGGATGATTTGGCTTTCCACACCAGGGTGTCTCTCTGGATGCTCCCAAAACCTCCAGTTTCTCATGGGCAGACCTTTGCTGGGTGATGTGGTGGCCCAGCCTCATGCCCTGTTGTCACTATGCTCTTGTGAACAGTGCCATGAACCCCTGACCATCACCCCTCATCCAAAATATCATGAGTTGTGGTACCCTCAGTTTCTGGCCTTCACTCCCTCACGCACAGGAGCTCAAACCTATTCCCACTCGTTCCTTCCACCCTCCCCTGTCCGCCTCTTTGACATGGCCCCTCAATCCACGCCGCTGTCTTCACCCTCAGTCACTGAACTGAGGTGCCCATTGGTTCATTGGATGTGTGCTTTCACTGAGCACTTGCTCCATGCCGGGCCTCCCGCTGCGTGCTGGGTGTGCAGTTGTGACAGACATTGTTATGTGCCACACCCTCTTTTCTTCCTTTCTCACAGAACCTCAATTTTTGGTGGGGGTGGGGGGGCAAGAATTTGTCCGACTCCAGTGACAACTCAATGATTGTTCTAAACTGATTCCTCCACCTACCCCCTCCCGCCCCATCTGTGGACATGTGACCCTGAGCTGGGTAAGATGTAAGGGGAAGGATGGCTGCTTCCGGGAAGGATCTGTTCTCCTGACGGAAGGCGCCCCCGGTGGTGCCGCCCCCATTCCTGTTTTCCTGCCTTGAGTGGGGAGTCGATGGCTGGTGCTCGGTAGCGGGGAGCAGTAAGACTGCGTAGGAGGGTGGCAGAGCAGAGAAATGGGGGCGCCCGGATCCTGAAGATGTGGTTCAGTTGTCAGCCCAATCTGAGGCTGCCTTCCCCTGGGCTTCTCATTAGGAAATGATTAGTGCACACGAGTGACAGGACACAGCCCTTGCCCCCACGGAGCTTACACGCAATCAGTGGATGACAGAGATGCTGGGAAAAGAACAGAAGAGCTGTCAACTCAGGCAATGCCTGCGTGCCAACTCAACCCTTCTCCTGCTTATCCGAGGAGAAGAACAGCATTCCTTGGTTGCTATGTCTTTGCTCAGTATAATTAAAGTCCCTCTCTATTTGCTTTTACTTTTAACTTCTAATTTCTCAGAGTAAATATGAGCCGGGAAGGGCTGACCAAGGCAGCAGCTGCTCCGAGGAACCTGGCTGTCTGCGGGCTATGGTAGATTGTGAGCTCATTTAGAGAACGCGCTGGATCGATAATGATTTCAGTTGCACCAGAGGCAGCGTTTGAAGCCGGTGACTCTCGGAGGAGCGATGGTTACATTCGGAGTGCTCGGGCCAAGCGGTGGGGGGCTCTCGCCTACTCTGCTCTGCACAGGGACAAGCGATCTGTATTTTGGCAGTCGGGGTGCTGGGTGAGCCGGCCCTGGGCATGGCTGATTCACAGCTTGGGGTTATTCTCTCACGGGTGGCAAGTTCTGCCAAGGGAGAGGCTGTGGAGGGTGGTGGGCAAGAGCTCCAGGCCTGAGAACTCAGGCTCTGCCTCTTTACATGCTGCGTGACCTCGGGCACATAGCTCAGGCCGGCTGGGCCTCGGTTTCTTTGTCAGGACTCTGTGGATAATCACAACAGGCGAGGCTTTCCTCGGCCCTTAGCAGGCCTTTCATAAACCTTCTGAGAAGCATGAACCAGCCAAGGGCTGGGACGAGAGGAAGTGCGTAGAACTGAAAACACCCCAAACAGCTGGGGGTGTAACCTATTCAATAGTAAAGGTAAGGAGGTTAAAAAATGAAATAAAACAAAAGCAAAATGAAAACACAAAACAAAACCCAAACTGCGTTGGGAGACGGGCACCTGGGGTTTCCCTGGGGGGTTGGCTGGGGGAGAACTGTGTCTTCGTAATTCTTTGTCCACTGTACTGCCAGGGCTCTACCTCATGGGAGGTGCTCCTGTCCGAATCAAAACTAAGACGCACTCCCAAACATGGGGCCACAGATTTCTGTTTTTAGTGATATTCGAAATTTCTGTATTTTTTTAGTGGTAGGAATAAGCACCTTTATACTGCTGTGGATGTGTATCTTTTTAAAATATTTTAGGACAGTTTGTCAATATGAGTCAAGAGCCCAAAAAGCGTTCATACCTTTGGACTTGCTGATGCCATTTCAGAAATTGATTCTAAGGAAATAAAAATGTGGTTATGGGAAATTTTAGTTAACATGCTCTTTATGCAGCATTGTAAAACAGAGAGTAACTGTCCAATGATTTCTCAAGTCCTGAGGCAGAATACCATGTTGCCATTTAAAAACCTAGAATATTGAAAACCTAAGACGAGGTTCAAGGTGGATGCGGACATCAAACGCGAAGACCGTGGATTTATATTCTTGAAGTTGAAATCTGCTTCAACACTTTCTAGCTTTATGACAGTGGACATGTTACATAAATTCTCTGTATCTAGGATTTTTCATGGGAGAACAGGGGTAATGAGTAATTATTACGTTATGGGATCGTTATAGGTAGCACAACATTCGTAAAACTCAGGGAACAGTGACAAGCACATGGTAAGCGCCTTATCTGTTGTTAAGTGAAAATATGAAAACATTGTATCAAAAAACAAGGAAGGAAAGAGAAGAAAAATATGCATCTATGCAAGGAAACAAGATAGAATTTATTTATTTATTCCACACATATTTATTGAGGACCTCCTGTCCTCTGGCTCTGGAATATAGTTCACAGAGGAAGTCCTCACAAGAATCGCCTCAGGTGATTTTAGGCAGATGGGGACCCAGCCATCCCCAGAAATCTGGGTTCTGCAGATGTGGCCCGAGGCCCAGCTGTCTTCATCAGGAGATGGTTCCACAAGACTTCAGGGACTGCACTGGCTGGAGAGGGAGGAAGACTCAATTTTTTTTCCTGGTGTTTCGTAAAGTTTCTACGGTAAGCAAGGATATTCTTTTACAGTTAGAAGAAGTAACCGTTTTATATGCATAAACGTTCAGCAGCTAGGCCCCTCCAGTCTGCCTTCCCCTACGCCCAGTGCAATCCTCTCTTTCTCATCAGCAGGAGCACAGCGCCGAGACTCCAGACCAGGAGAGCTGCCTCTGGGAATGGATGGTGGGGCTGTGATTCTCAGCTGCAATCTCACAAAGGGAAGGAAGACAATTTATTTCTTGTCCAAATCACCTACTTTTGTTTGGACGTGCACCAGAGCAGCCTCTGCGGTGCACAGGGAACCTCTTTAACGGTGTGTTTCATTTGCTTTCTTTTTCCTACAAATCCTCCTGACCTTGAGATCCATCCAGTGGCTCTAGTAATTGGTGCAGTTTCCAGAGTCATTTGTATGGACGCTGTGTAATGTGGAGGTAGGGGGAGAAATCTCCGTAGTCATCCTGTGTTTATATCAGGTGAATTTATATTTTATGGGTCCTGGTTAAATTGGCTTTTGTGAAACACACTGGAGTGTTTGCAAATATGGAAGTTCTTGTAGCACTGGTCATTTGTTTGCATTTACAGGAAGAATAAAAGGAAGGAAAAAATGTGCTGTCTCTGCCAACAGACTCCATCATCCCAGGAGTGTGGCAGGGAAGGAGAACAAGGGCTTCTAACAGGAGAGAAAATTAGAGGCAGGGAGATCAAAGAGGAGGGGGAGAAGTTGCCAGGGAGGGATGGCCCATCCCAGGAACCATTGGCAAGGCGTGGGCTGCAAGTTTTCAAGTACTGGGTAGGTCTCACCAAAGATAACGATAAACACAATGGTGATGATTCAAGCCTTTAAAATCCCTCAACTCTCCTACGAGTGAGCCCTGTAGTCCTGCCGTGAGTTCAGTCTGGCCTGATCTTAGCAATTACATGGATTCACAGAAAGATACCTGCCAGCTTGGTTATATAATAACCCACGTTTTTAATAGTTTGAAAAACATATCCCCAAACCGAACCGAACCAAACAAACATACATAACATTATATCAGTTGGTTCTGGTGGCTAAAACACTTTTAGTGTGGTTGGTCCTTTCGATAAAGGTAGGCATAGTCGGTATGTAGCATGCAGGGCACCCCTTCTCACCGCTGAGCCCGTGGCAGACATCACCAATCAATAACAGTACCCTGCACTGCTGAGGACAAATGTCAGCCTCAATATCTGCACTGATAGTCTGGGGCAGAGCACTCATTTGGGGTTGGTCTTAAGCATAGAGTTGGTAGTGCACCCAACCAGCAGAAATTGTGAGACCGTCTCCACAATACTTTTCTGGTGAGGCAACCTGGATGCCTGCATTTCTCACCATGCCAGCCATCCCTTTCGGATAAAGCACATGTGGCAAATGCAAAGCATCTACACTGCTGTTTTCACTGTAGTCCCTCTCTGTTTTATCCTCAACAGGCACCAATTATAAATCTTGGCACTCATGATGAGCTCAGATGTGACCTTAGAATCTTTCTCAACAGAGTTCTCCTTTTAGCTTCTACCAATTAATGGGATTTGTATGAAACAGAAAAGGTATTTTCCATCCCTGGGCTTCGGAGAGTGAGGGGGCAAGGCATGGGCCATTGAGTGCTGTTTGTAAATTATTTAATCAGATAGTGTCACCAGAGGATGGAGGGTATTAAGACCCTTCAGAGCAGTGGTCCCCAACATTTTTGGCATGAGGAAATGGTTTCGTGGAGGACAATTCTTCTTCAGACAGTGGCGGGGATATGATTTCAAGATGATTCAAGCGCATTATATTTATTGTGCACTTTATTTCTATTATTATTGCATTGTAATATATAATGAAATAATTATACAACTTGCCATAATGTAGAATCAGTAGGATTTTGACTGAAAGCCTGCCACTAAATGCATCTGTATAACTGAAGTATGTCAACTCACTTGCCACTTTAAAGCCTGCCACCAGATGCAGCTTAATTGTCACTTGCCACTCACTGATAGGGTTTTGATATGAGTCTGCAAGCAATTGACTTACTATGGCCTCTGTGCAGTCAAACCTCTCTACTAATAATAATCTGTATTTGCAGCCACTCCCCAGCAGTAGCATCACCACCTCAGCCCGACCTCAGGTCATCAGGCATCAGATTCTCAGAAGGAGCAGCACAACCTAGATCCCTCGCATGCGCAGCTCACAGTAGGGTTTGTGTTCCTATGAGGGCCTCATGCCACCACTCATCTGACAGGAGGCGGAGCTCAGGCCATAATGCAAGCGATGGGGAGCAGCTGTAAATACAGATGCAGCTTCGCTCACTTGCCCACAGCTCACCTGCTGCTGTGCAACCCAACTCCTAAGAGACCATGGACCACGACCCCTGCTTGAGGGCCTGACCTCCATTCTCTCTCCACTCAACAGCCTGTGTCTGCTCAGACGAGCCTTCCCTCTTGCTTTCATACATCTTGTCTTTTCCCTTTTTTTTGGAGGGGGACTCCTCTCTTCACTGCTTCCTGCACCTAGAACACCTTCCGTCCTGAACGTCCAATTCTTAGCATTATTTCAGGCTTCGTTCAGGGCTCATTTCTTTTTGCTAAGTTCTTTTTTTTTTTTTAATACTAGGAATGATTTTAAAAAATGATTTCTTTGTGGTTTAAATTCCCATGGCTTTTCAATTCATTGAACTCACTTGGCATTGAACATTTCCCCCTGAAATGCCTGCTCCTTTTAATGTCTCTGTGTTTGAATTTTTGAACCACTAGGAGCAAACCCTGCCAGCAGGGGCTGGGTCTTTGTCTTCCTTTGTGTTGAGTGTACATGTTGGGCTCTGGGGTGGAGGGAGGAGGAGATGCTGACGGTAGGGGATGGCCCCCATTTCGCCTGCTCTGTGCTTTGGCGGGAACCCCTCTCTGTTTCCATCTGAGGCCTTCTAAATAGGATTAAAAACATAGACCAGAATGTCTGTGGGTTTTTCCAAGAAAAGCACATGCAGTGCTGAAAGAGGTTTACAGGGAGGGGCTGGAGGGTGTTCTGCAGCCCACCGCAGCCCCAGGCCTGGGGGACAGAGCACCCAAGAAAGTCTCACCCCTTCCCGCCGCTCCGGGAACTTAGGAAGACACCCCATCTTTAGAGTTGCCTACTCATCAGTTCTGCCATTAGGCAAGAATAGCATTTAATCAAAGCAACCCATTTCACTGTTACTCTGCCCACTTAGAATAAAGGTGTCAGAGTAAGTGCAGCTTATCTTGTACATCTGAAATATTTCTTAATAAGTTTAAAAAAATAAAGCTTCCGTGTTACATAAAATGATATAGATTTCATTGTCTGAAGCACAGAGAAGATAGAAATCAGACTTAATAGTGGCTTTCAGAGCTTTTTCTGTGTGTTTCCAAATTACAGAATGCTTTATTTAAAACTATTTTCCTTAATTACAATGTCAACATATTCATATTTTTGTTTTACTTTGGGAATAAATTCATAACAAATCTGTGAATTCATAAAAATACTTGACAAAAAACTGGTGGGAGTCACTGAGCATGTAAGTGATGATCCTTTTCATGGTAATGGATACTTAGGCATAACTTTCTAAGACCAGAAAGTTCAGTGGAGAAACTGAGACCCAAAGGACAAAGGGACTTGGCCAAGGCCCATGCTTTATTAACACAACTTGAAAAACTGAGCCCAAATTTTCTTCCACATCCGAGCATGCATATATCCTGTCTCCATAGCTAGTTGGTAAATTCCTTGATATCAGAGATTCAGTTTCTAACCCAGGCAGCCTGTCTCTGATTAGCAGGGTGACCTTGAACAAGCAATTAGAGGCAGACCATTAAGTCCCATGGTCCCCGTCTATAAGATGAAGAGGTTGACCGAGCTGTGGTTTTCAACTGTGCTCTGTGGTGCCCTAGGTTTCCCTGGGTATATCCCAGGGCAGGTCTTCATTTACCAACCTCTCCTGCAAGAGCAGCTCTATTTTTATTGCTGTTGTTTTGGTGTTACAATTAAGATTTTAGATGGAAAAAATGGACTGGATGATACCTAAGTTACCATTCAGCTTTAAAACATTCTAATTCTAAGTCCAACTTTCTATACCCAAGGGCTAGTTCAGTGAACATGAAAGGGCTTAATAAATTTTATTGGCTGAGCCCTGGCTCGTGTGGCTCAGTGGACTGAGTGATGGCCTATGAACTGCAAGTTTTCCAGTTCAATTCCTAGGCAGGGCACATGCCTGGGTTGTGGGCCAGGTCCCCAGCTGGGGGCATGCGAGAGGCAACCGATTAATGTGTCTCTCACACATTAGTGTTTCTCTCCCTCTCTTTCGCCCACCCTTCCCTGCTCTCTAAAAATAAATAAATAAAATCTTTTTTTTAAAAAACTTTATTAGGAGAGAAAATAAAAGGAAAATTTTTGTGAATAATGACCACCATTTCTGAGATACCTATTATGCGCCAAATCTTCATAATTATTATTTTGTTTATTCCTCACCGAAGCTCTATAAGGTAGGCTCTTCTGTAACCCTCGTAGAGACACTGAGGTTTTCAGCAACCTGGATGGGGCACATTATTAGTAAATGGAACTATGTTGTTTTAAGATGATTTACAAAGTAGTCATATTCAGGCTCTACTCTCAAAACCCTTGTGTTCAACTGTAGTTTCCCCTTTATATCTCTAGCCCCTCTAGCCACAAGTTTATAGCGCTCCTGAACTAAAGTTTTAAAAAGTCTCAGGGAAAAAAAATAGAAAAGTATTTCCCTAGATCTGTGCTTCGAGGCTACCTTAAGTATTCAACCCACTAGAGCCAGAGGACTAGACGGAGTGACCGAGTGAAGCTGGCCCCCGGTTCTCACAGTGAGGGCCAGGACGTCTACTGAGCCTAAGGCCATGGTTCCCAATTGATTTCTGTCTTCAGTATGCAGGGGACATTTGCCTTCTAATAACTTCCCACACCCCACCTCCTGGAAACAGGGATGAATTGCACTCCCTGAGTGGAGACAGGAACTATGGAGCCAGGTGGTGAGGCCAGGTCAAGGGCATTACATCTGGATGCTTCCCCCCGTGGTAGAGCATTATTTAACCAATGTTTCCAACACATTCCCCCTAAGTAGGGGGAGGCCGAAAGAGAGCTTTCCCAGGAGCTTTGGAAAATAACGTCGCATAAGTCCTCTTGGGACTCCGTGTGAGCAATTCTGGGGGTGCGTATCTAGGAGCAGGATCTCTGAGTGACAAGGTGAGCCACACTGACCCTAGGGTGAGATAGGGTAGGACACATGGTGAGCTCCGACTCGGCCCTCTGGGATGACCTCAGGGTTTTGCTCCCACGAGGATCCCCTTCTTTCATGTCCTCACCCAAAATCTGATGAGTCAGAAGAGGTTTCTCACCGGCATTTAAATGTGCACTTCTCTGATTACTAGGGGAGCTGAGCACAGGGGTGTCTTTCTCTTCCGTGAAGCTGTGAGCTGCCCAAAGGCCACGGCATAAGTCATGGAGGCAGCAAATAGAAGATAACCGACCCAGGCCTGGTGGGTGGGTAATAGGGAGTTAGTATTTAATACGTGCAGAGCTTCTGTCTGGGATGATGAAAAAGTTTTGGAAACGGATAGCGGCACGATCGTACAACATTGTGAATATGCGTAACGTCACTGATTTGTGCATTTAAAAGTGCTGAATTTTTTGTTGTGTATATTTTACCACAACAACAACAAAGCAAAAGCCAGTGGTATAACTCAGTCTAAGTCCAAAGGCCTGAGAGCCAAGGGAGCCAATGGTATAAGTTCCAGTCTGAAAACCCAAGAACCAGGAATGTTGAGGCCTGAGGGCAGAAGACGGATGGCCCAGCTCAAGCAAGACAACAAATTCGCCCCCTCTCCTCCTTTCTGTATTATTCAGACTAGCAATGGATTGGATGATACCCATCTGCATTAGTGAGAGCAATATTCTTTATTCAGCCAACCAATTTAAATGCTAATCTCTTCCAGAAACACCCTCTCAGACATACCCAGAAGTAATGTTTTTACCAGCTACCTGGACTCCTCTTAGCCCAGTCAAGTTGACACAGAAAACTTATCATCACAGATGGTCTGTTTCCCATCTCTAATCTTGACTCTAAACTCCCTGAGGGCAGGAGCCATTGTTCACATGCCTCCCATCGATAACTCGGCACCTGGACCTCAGCAGTTAACAGTGTATGAATGAATAAGTGAATAAGCAAGTAAATGAATAAATGGGCGCATAAATAAACAAATGATTGTCACATAAGTCTTAAGGTGGCCGAGTACCCACTGAGATTGTGTGCAAAATTTTGTGCCTACTTGGGTTTTCTGGAGAAAGGGTCTGTACTTTTCAGTAAAATATCAAAGAGGCACATGACCCCAAAGTGCTTAAAACCACTAGTGTAGAGATGGGGACAGGATGGGGCGGGCTAGGTGATTCTTCATGGGTGGCCCTTGACAAGTATTTCAAACCGATCGAATGCAGGTAAGCAGCAGGCAACCTGACAAGATAACATATCACACTGCTTTTGCAAAATCGGAGAACTGGTGAACTTCAAGGGTTCAAAGAGGAACAGACAGCTACTGAGTCAGGTTATTCGCAGTAAACTCTGATTACCTCTCTTGTCCATCCACGTGTCTTTTACTTTTATATTTTGTAATCAACTTTTTTTTCAGTCCCCTAACATCTTCATAGGCCTCCCCAAAACTTATAGGCCTCAATTATTGTGCCCACAACAGTGATGGGGAGAATGCCTTTGAACAATACCTGATGATTTGCCTTATTTTTTAAAAAAAATTTTTTTTAAAGGACTGGTAAGCATCCCATTGTGTGGATGCATTACAGTTTCATTAATCACACCCAACGAATAAACTATCAGTTGTTTGCATTTTTTCTCCTTCTTCGTGCAAAGCTTCATAGGCAGGGGTTCCCGTGTCTGGCTGTGCGCTGGAATCACCTGTAGAGCTTTTCTATTCCTGGGCTCGGACCTCAGTACCAGAGGTTCTGACTCTCTTGGTTTGAGCGAGGCCCAGGCG
Organism: Mormoops blainvillei; assembly: GCA_004026545.1. Taxonomy (NCBI): domain Eukaryota; kingdom Metazoa; phylum Chordata; class Mammalia; order Chiroptera; family Mormoopidae; genus Mormoops; species Mormoops blainvillei. Next base: position 858 of record PVJD01000727.1, on the reverse strand, counting down.
TGGCTATTTTTAAAGGTCTCCAGGCAATTCTAACGTGCAGCCAAGGTTGGGGACCATTGCCCCACCTGCACCTGTGACCACTTGTGCCCTGTCTTGTCTAGGTAGAGCATTTGCTTGAGATCTGACGTGAACCCAGGAGAGGACTCATCATTATCTTTGTAAAATATGTGTTGAGATGATCCTCTAAGTCAGGACCTGCCGTGTTGTTACAGCACTTGGGGCGGCAAAACTTTCTTGCCATTCACCTCCGCTTTAAAACACGCACGCGCACAAGCACACAAGTGCACCCGCACCCGCACTTCCTTCCCCGGCACAGATGCTTGTCTTTTAATTGACAGGGAGGAGGGAGAAAGAGCATTAAAAAGACAAGCATCATCGAGGGGATCAGGACGGGAGCTCATTCTTTATTCTTAATAGAGTTTCTGCGTTCATTGTTTTCATTATTTAAATTCTTGCATTGAAGAAATATTCAGTGCAGAAATGTTAGGACAGATTAATAAGTGAAAAGAAAAATATATAAGCATCTATTTTCTATTTAATGAAGAATAATGAGAATCAAATCCATCGTCTTAATCAACAGCAGTGTTCAAGTGCAAATGTTACATTTTGGGTTGGAAAAGACAAATGAATAGCAACAGATGCAGAGATTTTGGAAGGTAAATACAGATGTATTTTTAAGAAGAGTATGTTTGTATGTGTATATGCATGAGACCTTAATCTCTTAATAGCTTTCACCTTTAGTGTCGATTACTTTATAATTTATAATGTGAGCAGATTCCCTGTTGGAAAGGCTCCTTGATGGATGGGCCATAGTGGAGGTCAGTGTTGACGGGGAGAGAGAAAATTCCGGACTGTGGG
>PVJD01000726.1:0-363375 GCA_004026545.1 Mormoops blainvillei | reverse complement strand
GCCAAATATCCTATTAGTGAAAGGCACATAGCAGATACCCCAAAACTGTTATTTTCACACACTAGTTATTTTCATATTACAGTTCAGTTTTTTTGAACAAAGTTATATATATTATAAAATATCACTTCTGAAATAGACTGGAAATGTAGTATAGACATGTGTCTGATAGTCTGCTGTCTTCCCCTTTTTGTTGAGCAATATAAATGTTCAGATGAGCTTACTCAAAAAAACAAAAAACAAAACAGTTATGATAAAAATGAAAAAAAAAAGAACCCCTGATTTTGTTTGGTTTAAAATCACTGACCTAAAACAAATAATTTTATGCTGAATTAACCATGCTTACCTGAAAATAATAAAAAGTTCTATTTAAAAACTGATTAAAATAGGCTTTCTTTTAAACAGCCATTATTGGTGGGGGATGGGGGGCTCTACTCATATTCAATTTCAGTTAAACATAATTTCATGTTACTTTATAAATTAAACAAAAACTCTGCTTAACCCTATTGATAGGACCACTAGCAATGAAACAGTATGGAAGAGCTGACTACGCTGTATCAAAACAAACAGCAGCAATGGCTTCAAAGGCTCATACATAACACGTATTGAACTCCACAGGTGTTACAGTCATCTAGTTAAGTTTCTACTACAAAGAATAATTTTTAAAAGTTTATATATATGCTTTTCCAGACACTATGTCCACAGTTTGTACTTGAAAACAGAAACTACCAAGACTGCTCATTAACAGTTGACAGAGCTTGTCCACACATTAAAAAAAAAAAAATAGAAATGTCGTTCTAGTACAATACACAAGATAAACAATGTTAAAATAAATTTTGTGGAGTAAAACACACATTAATGATTATTTTTGAGATGGTATGACTATAAACTTCTTCAGGAAGAAAATTCAATTGTGCTTACCATCTGTATTACTCTATCTTTAATTTAACCTAATACAAAGCTTTGCATACATTTGATTCTGTGAATTTTGAATAAATAAAAGAAGGAATGAATACTAATCCAACAATATGAAGACCAAGTGTTCATAAGGCTCTGCCAGGCCATAATATTCTCTATAAAATGATGGTGTTATATTAGAGGACATGTGAAAGATTACATCTAATTCTATGATATATAAATTTAGAAAATTGGGCACTTACAATTTTTAAATCATATTATTACACAATACTTGCTATTAAGACAACTTTGAGTTCAAGTATTGATATCTTAGGGCTATAACATTGAACTAATGGATTTAGGAATTACCGAGAAAGGTATTTTATGTTAAAATTAATAAATAATCAGAAGAGATCTTATAGTTAAGGCAACAAACTATTCTGATAAAATTTTAAATATCACTAAATATTAATTTATCTAATTTTAAATATATGGATAGTTTATAAAATAAAAACATAGTTTTTTAAGGTTTGTTTACATGAATGTAAATCTTCCCTTGAGCATATTTGAACATTTCCTTTATTTATTTTGATATGGACTCATAATGTTTCTATTCAGCACTGGTACCTCCTCAAAGCATTCTGTATGCACCTTAGTGATAGAAACACAGTTTACTAGCTTAACAGGTTATTAATCTTTTAAGAATTACCTTAAATAGCCTCTGTGCAGTTTTCCTTCACTTTTACATTCAGAAGTAATCGGTTGTTCTGCTTTATTTCAATAATATTTGAAAAATACTGCTGTGACAGCGCGTCTCATCATAAATTTGTAATTACTCTTTTTCAAAAGTTAGACTATTGGATGGCATAGTCTTCACTGTTCATTTGTATACCCCTAACTACCCAGCAGGGTCATGCTCACAGCAAGTTAAAACATATTTGGTAAATAATAATAAAAATAAGAACAATTAGTATTTGTTGAACGAAAGTCAGCATCTATCCTACATTTTTTCACACAACCACCTATGAGGCAGGTGCCCTTGGTGACTAAGACCCTGCAGCTTTGAGAGTTAAAGGCTTTGCTCAAGGTCATACAGCTAAAAAGGGTCAGAGTGTAGTCTCAGCATAGTTTCTGACCTCAAACTAGAGAGAGGTAGTAGGTATTCTGGTTTCATCATACAGTTTGAAGAAACTGTCTAAATGTTTGATGCTGCCACCCAATTACCATATTTTGCCATACATACTGAACACCCACATTTTTCACCAAAACTTTCAGGGAAAAAAACTTTCATTTTAATTTTTAAATTCAATTTTTTTATACTATGTACTTGCTTTTTGTATTATAAAGGAATTTTAGTATTTATTTTTGAACATAGAGATAGTTATTGCTTTCTAGAGTTAGTTTTAATGCCTAAGCAAAGTAAAATAATTAAAACATTTATATAGATATGGAATCAGTACTACCCATTTATAATGTGCATCCTTATTTTTCCTTCAAAAATTTTGGAACAAAAGTGTGCATTATACATGGCAAAATATGGTACATGTTTAATCCTCATAATAATCATAATGTTGTATGCACTATGATACTATTTTGCAGATCTGGAAATTGACTTCCAGTAATTCATGTGACCTGCCCAGGATCTCAGTCATAGTAGGTGGCAAAATGGTCTAAAATCAAGTCAGTAAAAATTTAATTCTCATTCTGAGGACTACTGGGCACTAACACAGGACACTGCAGGTATAGTGTTAATTCACAGTTTAAAGAAGATCTAAACCAATATTATTTATTAGTATTTTAATTCCTTTTATGTTTCTTTTTATTCAACGTCAAAAGACTCTAAATGGTAAAAATTAAAAATGGTGTTCTTTTACTGAGAACAAGTAGAAAGCAAAAGAATATTTTTTAAAAATTTAAATTGAATTAGTGCTGTTTTAACTCTAGTACAATAAGAAAATTTGTTGCAGTACCACAGAGAGAATTGAAAATATCTTTAATAAATATTCTAAGCTTTTTTCAGATGAATAATTAAGCAACTGTTACTTATAATGAAGTAACTAGTTATGGTGATTAAGATTTAATATAACATAAATTACTACAGAGATTTTGAGTCCACACTCATATACCAGTACAAATGCTATGTGCAGTTTAGTGTCCAGGTTTTCTTTGTGTTCACAGTGACATTGATGGAAACTATAAGTACTTTGCCTTAAGTTATTAATAATAAATTAGAAATTAGTAATGATTTAAAACACCATAAAAATAAAAGCTAACTGCAGTGTGAACAGCAAAAAGTGATGAAAAATACTGAATTATCACACAAGGCATAACAGTATGGGCTCTTCAACATCAAAGGCACCGATGCTTCTCTACTCTCTTGTCACAGATAGTAACTAATTTCAGTAAAATAACACCTATTTTATTACACTGATATTTATTAATACGAAAGTCATTAACTATAGATTTCTTGTGTTTAATTATAAATTTCCTTTGACTTCATAAATGTATAAGAGATATAGGCAAGGCATTTATATCAAGTCTGAAATGTTAATAAAAGCAAGATATTATTGTGGGTTAAAAAAATGTTGCTTTTAACAGGGATAAAAAACACTGGTCTTTTTATAACTGTGAAAATAATGAAGTAGTTATATTTAATTCTGAAATATGCAGATATTTGATTACACTGAAGTGTAATTTTATGTCTTTAAGTAACTGAGGTGAATGTTCTGGCTAATGAAATTGTAAATAATCATTCATTTAGCAGATATTATCTAATTATATCTGTGTGTCAGAAGCTAAAGTCTAAGCACTGGGAATGCAACGCAAACGAGACCTATTTACTCCTTACCTCAAGGAACTTAAAATTTACAGACCAAGTCTAGGGCTGCTGATTACAAAAGCAAGGAAAGTCCAGGATACAATGGTGCATAATACCAGGAAAACCTAAACTTCATGGAAGTGACAATTTGAGCTGAAACTTGGAAAAGAAATAATGATCTGGTTGCAAGAAAGAAAGGGATAGATTATAAGAGTAGCTGAAGGTAGAAAAACGTGGTGAGTTTGACAAACTAAAAAAAGAAAAGGCAAAATAAAAAAAAGAGAGAGAGGAAGGAAGGGAGGGAGAGGGAGGAAGGTGGGGAGAAGAGAGAGAGACTGTGAGAGTCACTTGAGATGAATTTGAAGATGTGAACAAACGCCAGATCATGAAGTTTCCTGTGGGTTATCACCAAACTAGAATTTATTCCTAAAATTGGGAAACCACAGGAAGCTTTAAGGCAGTGGAGTAATTACCTTTCATTTTTAAAAGGTAATTCTGACTACATAGTGGAGAATATAATAGAAGACAAATAATTATTTTTCTCTCCAATATCTAGAAAAATTAAGCAATTAGTTTTGTATTATGTTTATTGACTATTTAAAATGTCGATTTAGTGACTCACTGCCTGCATACCCTATAACTTCTTTCATACTGTGATTAGCCATGAGCTTCAGAAAATCTTGTATCACCAAGAAGGGTTTCTCTATGACCTCTATTCTATCTCAGCCTCTTAAAGGACAAGGTCATATATTATTTGTCTTTATTTCCCATAGATCAGAGCACAGTACTCAGTAGGAATTTCAGGCATGTTGGTTAAGCTGACATTATTTTTAATATGAATACTGCTTTGATGTCAGCCAGCTGCAATTTAGAAATTTGGCTCTGGAGTGTGGTGAGTACTGAATTTTTTCTTTTAATTGCTCATTGCATGCTCTGCTTAAACCATGACTAACCACACTACATAAACCATATTAGGAAATATAGGAAAATGAGTTGGAAACAGAGTTGGAGTAGATATTTTGTATTTAAAATATGCTCAATTAATTAATATTTCTATTGATGCATATATTGATATAAATGAAATCCATTTATTTTTGACACTACATTGATTTTTTTTCCTAAACTGCTAAATGAAACTTGCTACCAAGAAACAGAAAAATACACTTGTTGCACCCCCTAATTTTTCTGAAATATAGGCAAGCTAATATTGACTAGAAAATTACCAATATATAATTTGGCTTTATGGTATTTTTTGTCTAAAATTTAAATCAGGAAGTTAAGTAATATTTAAATGTGGAGCCATAAACTCAATGAATAGCTGTTACCTTTTCTAAATGTGTATCTGTTCTCAGTACAATCACATGGGCCAGGCAATAGGTTACTTAGAAATAGAAGAATAAAGCTATGCACAACAATCACTAGACATAATGTTCCCAATCTTCCCAATCAAATTATCTATTTTCTCAATCATTAATTAGCATTTATTCATATAACACAAATATCTCATGCAAATACTGAAAATTACTACAATAATCAATGTGTAAACATGTGCACTTATAAATAGAAACTGGCTATTTTCATGTTATCTCAACCACATAACTGCAATGTAATAAGCAATAGGAATTTAGTACTTGTTTTTACTACCCTTTTCATGCACTCTTTTCTCTCTACTTTTACCCCCACCCCTTTTAACATTTCCATTGCACTTTGAATTGTTGTTTATCCTAATTTCCGTGCCTTCGTATTATTCAAGTTTTGGCAGTCCTAGTGATATTCTTCAGCTACTACTTTGAACTCTTTCTTTACCTTCCTACAAGTCTGTCTGTCCATTCATTCTCTAATTAGAATCATTACCAAAATATAGTTTCAGCTGTAACTAAATGGGCACAAATAAAATAACATCCAATACCTCTATGAGTAACAACTGCAAGCTCTTTAGTTCTTTCTATCTGTTCAGCATGTCTTGGTCTTCTCCTTGTACTCTGTGTATCTGCTTGATGAGGAGGGAGCCCGTCCTTGGATGTGTTGGGGTCCAGACCTGCATTTCTGAGATTCGTAACTTGCACTCGCTGTTCCTCGGAAAGTCTATGGATGGTGACAGCTGTAACACTGGATACAGTAACATCTGCAGGTGTGCTAGCAACAGCAATAGCACCAGTGGCAGTCCTGTTATGCTCCTCTAACTCACCAGTGGAGGTAGTGTGGGTCAATGTAGAAGAACCTGTGGGACACAGTAGCACTAGATGCTAACTTTTTCTTTTAAATTGTGTTTTTTTTTCTGATAAATTTAATAAATTATATTCCCTTCTATTACCTTAAGGATAATCAACATTCAGAGGCATAGCACAAACACACCACTTGAAGCAACCAGATCTGATGGTTGGTTTGTAGCAATCAACCTATGAACAGATATTACACATATATACACCACATTTTAACTATAATACAGGAGGGGGAAAGGCAAAATAGTAAACAAACCCTTAACGTGGCTCCGAATCAATCTCCCTTGCTATTTATTTACAGATGACTTTTAGCAACTAATGTCAAGCAAGTGACAAGTTTTGATAGAATGAGTAACTATGCAACCACACTTTTCTCAAAAGAATGCTTTGAATAGTCTGTGCGTCTTTCTTCATAATTTCTGGGAAAGATATCAAAATAATCTATTTTAAGACAAGTAAATGAAGAAAGGAGAATTTAAAATCAAAGCCAAAATGAAAACAAAATGATTTTTACAAATGAAACTTTGAAATATCTGCTCTATGTAAATATTAATCTTATTTGCCAGAAAGCAGCCAACATGATAAAATATTCAATGTCATGAGCTATATATACTTTAGAATTTCATGAGCTATTTGGAATTTGGGTAATACTTTTTCTGTATTTTAAAGTAAAATTTGAGGTTAACCAATTTTCAACTAATTAATATCAAACAAATAATTTTTATTTAGAAATGATTGAAAATTAACTATATTACCTTGGAATATTTAATACAAAACTTGTTTTAAAAATGGTTCACATTTCTAAATATCTCAGAAGGATTTTACAATATATATCTCTCCTCATTTTTAACTTTATTACTAAAGATTTACTATAATTTAAAATACATTTTAAAGATGTAAAATTAGGTTTTCTGTTTTGTTTTGCTTTGTTTTTCAGTTCATGTAAACATTTAAAAAGATTATCCTAGATGGTAAATAATTCTTACATAATGAAAAAAAGTATCCTAATAACAGAAACATGAAACTGAATAAAGATACATTTCAAAGAATCTTGACAGCTAATATGCTTTACAAAAAAATATTAAATTTTGGAGGTATAGCTACTAATTACAAATAAAAGTCAGGTCCTGGTTAAATATCTTCTGAATATATATATTTTTTAAAGCCAATGAGTGGCCTATGCCTTCATATGCATGCCTTCTCAATAAGCTGTCCTTAAAACTTCTGTCCACAAAATAATTAGTTTAGATAGAAATACATGGAGGTATTTTAACCACTCCTCCAAAAGAAAATAACTATATATCTTAATGTGCTTTGAGCATGTCCTGCCTTGTTTGTCTTCTTGTAGGCAGGGGTTCAGCACACAAATAATGCTGGCCTCTGTTTCCAACTCAAAAAGGAAATCAAATATGTAAGGAATTTTGTGAAGATTAGAATTTATTCAATTCGTGTTATTTATGCAAACTGGCAGTATTACCCACTAAACTAATATTCGGTTAAGTTTTTTTAAATCACATAATTAAGAAATGTTTATTTTTAATCACATAACCAAGAAGCTATGTTTAACCCACTAACATTCAGTGAAGGACCTCGAGGCACTCAGGCTTTTGGGATACCGGTGTACTTATTCAGTGCTATAAAACGATGACCTGATCCATGTAATTCTACTGAGGCATTTAACTACATCTTCCATTCTGTGAAAGAAAGTATGCAATTAGAGTGAAAAACTAGTACTTTACGCCTTTCCAGAACTTTATGATAATTTCCAGGCTTTTAGGTTTAGTTTTAAAAGGGAAAACATTTACCTATAAATATGTTGTCATATATAATCTAAAAGTATGAAACAAATGAAATTTGTACCCTCTCTCAAATCTCAGTGTTCCTACCTTTAACAAAATAAACTGAATAGCTATTATGTTCCATCAATGAGGTCACTACAACTAAACCCAAATGATCCTTTGTATTTAGGTACATGAATCTGTGGTAATTCCTGGGAATGTGCCTAGATCCCTTCTATAACTAATCTTTAAAACCTACAGACCAATTCCAAACCCATTTTCTTAAAGACAGCAGATGATAAATTCAGTTCCTGACCAAACCTGAGAGCTACCTTTGGTAGCATTTAGACCTAGGATTTGCTAGCAACCCCAATCCTAAAATCTTCAGTAAGAGAGCTCTACTTCTGGCAAATAGTGGTGGTGGTAAAGTACCATTTCTTAACCAGAGTGTACAATGGGGTGTACTATTGAAATAAAGCATTGAAAACCTCATTTCTTTAATAACTACAATCTAAATTGATATATACTGTACCTCATCCAGATATTTTACTAATCAGTTCATATGCTTTACTTATATTTTTTTGTTCACATTCTTTCTCCCCCATAGGAGGTGGCAACATTCTCTGAAAGCTAGGATTTTTGTATGTTCTATTCACTGTCGAATTGCTAGCATCTAGTATGCTACCTTGTACCTAGGAGATGCTTAAGAATTATTTCTCAAAAGAAATAATAAGTTATGAATTTAATAATAACACTACAATAATATCAACAGAAATAAGGAAATAAATTTCACAAATAAAATACGATTATAATTTTAACATGGTCAAGTAGTATTTCAAACAATGTAATGAAACAAGGGTAATTGCAAAGAATGAAAACACTGAAAATTTTGTTTTTAACTTTCAAAAACATCACTTTGAAAAAGTGTGGAATCTGTAGATAAGTAATAAGAATAACTTTAAGATTTTTGTCATGATTCCCAAAACAGGAAACCTTACAGTGTCAGTATAAAATAGATTTACTTAGAATGTTCAAATTTCAATAGAGTAAAAAGTAGTTATATTTTATAAGGTCAGGAATAGAAGTGTATATAATTTTGTTTAGATATATTTGATATATATAGTAGAACTATAAAGATATAACACTGGTTTCCTGTATTAAAAAATCATTTTCTATCATATAGGCATATTATATATGATATAATCATTTAATTTAAAATGTAGACTAATTTAAATTACTGATTTGAGTACCGCTTTAAATTGGTAGTGTGTGAAAGAGATTTTTAAACTGTCAAAATGTACCACTTAACAACTGAAAAACACAACATTTTTGCATACATAATTGTTTTATAAAGTAATTATTATTGTTGTAAAGCCTTAGAATTAAGTATAGCAACATTCCAATGGTAAATATGTAATATAGTTTATCCAAAATTAAAATATATATTTTACTTTCTTTAAAAAATTTTAGGCAAGCTACACAATTATGTAAACATTATTTTTAATAGCACAGTGTTAAATGCTTATGACATACAAAAAATTAAGGAAAAGAGTGTACATTGAGGAAATCCATTCTTCATTTGAAATAAAATGTATACAAGATGTAGTCTATCACAGTTAGATTACTCTTTAAGTTACTTGAGATATATAAAATTAGATGTTTACAGTATAAACACAAGCTAAAATGTTTATTGATATACTTTAACAACATATTTCCCAATATAACAAAAAAATAAATGAAATGGTTTACATATATAAGCATGCTTCTAGAAATAATAACTACATGTCATCTTTGGAATTATGATAAAAGAAAATGACATACATAACACATGTAAACTGGCAAATTTGTCGAATAATAATATTTACAATATTAAATTTAGGTTTTTATGAATGAAAATTATGGTTTGAAGACTTTTTATTCAGCAATATATCAGCAAGAGACTCAGCATAACTCATGAAAAGCCACTAATAAATGTGTCATTTAGAAAGTATACAAAATACTCATATCATAATTGATTTTGAGTTTCTTTTTGATTAATTTTTAGTATTGTATATATATTTAAAACATGCTACTTTGTTTTGTAATTATTGTCTAACTCATCATGGAATTAATTAAACCACAGAATATGTTGCTAGAGATATAAGTAGATGGCTATATATAAATATATGTACATATACACATATATACAGTGAAAGGTAATTGCATATTCTAAGTAGTTTTCAGGTATTTATGTTTGGCGTGTTATTTATATAAACCATATGTTTTCTTCCATTAATTTTAGAGTTTCAATAAAACATGAATGAAAGTTTAACACAATAATTCTAAATGAATAATTTTATGATATTATGATATTTAATAAAGAAAATACAAAACATTCAACATGAAAACATGCAAAATAAAAAATATTCAAAAAATATCAAAAAATCTAAGTACAATTAATACAAAAATTCTACTTGAGCCATAATTTAAATATATTACAAAATTTAACATATGTAATTTAATTTGTACATTCTGTTTATTTTAGTTAATTTTTCATGAAACTTCTAGGAACATGTCAATAAGTGAGGCCTCTTGAAAATTACTTGAAACTTGAGGAGGTAAGTAAAAACAAAGACATTGCTTTGTTACATGTTGTAATTTTCAGAAAGCAAATTGTAGCTGGCAAAATAAGTTTTTTGTAGTTTAAACATTATTAAGTGCAGTATCCCCAAACCTGTATAGATTAGTATTTTATTGCACAAATTAGTAAAGTGTATGTAGAATGAATATTCAACTTAGGAAGAGATGGGTAAATTTAAATCGAAAGTAGCCATTAAAGTATAAAATGTAAATGATCCATTTTTGATTAATTATTGCCTAATAGAAAATTCTCTGACTAGGAGAATTTTGAGTAAACAAATCCTGAAAAACTTTGTTTTTAATTTAGTTTTAAAGAGTAGGCCTATACGGATCTTGTAAAGTTTTGATTTTAAACTAAAATGCTGAATTGATGTTGAAACTACATATGATTATAATCTTAAAATATCTAATTAAATCAGTATAAGATACTCTTGATTATAAGATAGATGCACCTCTAAGAAAGGAAACATAGGTCAATTTACTATGACATGCCAATGAAAAACTGCCGTCACCTGCTTACAGATTTCTGAGATGTTAAACTGTCAAAGGAAAGTTGATCTTCATAGAGTAAAAAATCAAACCAAACCAAAACAACACAATACAAAACAAAATCAGTAGCACAAGTAAAAGATTTTCTGTGAACATGGATTAACTAAATAAAAAAGGTATGTACTAATTTACATATATAACTGAGAGATTAAATATAAATTATCTTTCTGAATTGATTGAGATATCGAGATATATTGTTTATATTTGTTACATTTTTCAATTTAAATTTCTAAGTATTAAATAAGAAACCAATATTGAGTTTTGCAAATATATTTGTTATTATTTACCAAGTGCAAGTGATTTAATATAAAAAATGAATGAATGTTTGTGATCTAAGCTGAAACTGATGATAGAAAGATTTAATGATGTATTTACCAAATCCACACCTACTATGAGTACACAAATGATTATAGATAATACTCCACATCCAATGGGCTAAAGATAGTTTATTCAAAAAATGGTGTTGGGAAAATTGGACAGATATATGCAGAAAAATGAAGCTAGACCACCTTCTACACCACACAAGAATAAATTCAAAATGGATTTAAGACTTACATGTTAGACCCAAAACCATAAAAATTGTAGGAAACAATGGGCAGCAAAACTAGGACATGGCTCATAGCAATATGTTATCTGATACATCTCCCCAGGCAAGAGAAACAAAAGAAAAATTAAACGAATGGGGCTATATCAAACAAAAAAGTTTTTGCACAGCAAAGGAAAATAACAATAAAATAAAAAGACAACCTGCAGAATGGGAGAACATATATGCTGTTACATCTGATAAGGGCTTAATATCCAAAATTTATGAAGAACTTACAAACTCAATACCAATAAAACAAACAACCCATTTAAAAAAATGGGCAACTAACCTTAATAGACAGTTCTCCAAAGAGGACACAGAGATAGCCAATAGACATATGAAAAGATGCTCAATGTCACTAATCATCAGAGAAATGTAAATTAAAACCAAAATGAGATCTCATCTCACACCTGCCAAAATGGTTACCAGCAATAAATCAACAAACAACAAGTACTGGTGAGGATGTGGAGAAAGGAGAGTGCTTTTTCACTCTTGATGGGAAAGCAGATTGGTGCAGCCACTGTAGAGAGCAGAATGGAGACGCCTCAAAAAATTAAAAATGGATCTGCTTTTTGACCCAGTTATCCCACTTCTGGGAATTTATCCAAAGGAACTCAAAACATTAATTTGAAAGAATATAAGCACCCCTATGTTCATTGCAGCATTATTTACAAATGCCAAGAAATAGAAGCAGACCAAGTATCCATCAGTACATGAGTGGATAAAACTCTAGGACATTTACACAATGGAATACTACTCAGCTATAAAAAAGAAGAACGTTTTATCCTTTGCGACAGTATGGGTGGACCTGGAGAACATTAAGCGAAGTGAAAGAAACAAGGCAGAGAAAGGCAGCTACCACATGATTTCACTATGTGGAATCTAATGAACAAACTGAACTAACAAGCAAAACAGAGACAGACCCATAGACAGAGAGCAGGATGACAGCTAATGTCGGGGAGGGAAGGGGTGGGGGACTGAGCAAAAAGGAAAAAGGACCCATGGACATGGACAATGCTGTGGTGATTATAGGGGGGCTGGGAGTATAAGGGGACTAAATAATAATGGAAAAAATAAAATAAAAATAAAATATAAACAAAAGAAAATAATCAACAAAATATGTACTAACGCCAAGTTGTTTACGTGGAAGATAAGTACTCATATTCTGAATTTTGAAGTTTTGAGAAACCACTGACCAAATAACCATAAATACCTTTATCTAAGTGAAATATAAATAATATCAAATGTTTTAGGAAATATATGATTACTATTGGTCAACTATGACAAAACTATATATATATATATACATATCAATTTTATCATATTATATGATATATGTAGCAAATATACATGCTAGATAAAACATATATGTTGTAAGTGTATGAATGTTATACATTCATACTTTTATAAAGTCTTGTTATTTTGTTATAAAAATATGAGAGAACAGACATCTCATTTCTTAGAATAAGGGCATGCTAGGGGAAATTTATTTTAGTAGAGGATTGTAAGAGCCTTGAAGACATTGTCTCTTGACAGACAATTTCTTGCTTCACCTAGTGAATTAAACTGAACTTTCAGAATCAAGCTTTAGTATCTTATCACTCTTTTTCATACATTTTGGAAGTCTTGAATATGGGTAGTGGTAGGTCCTGTCATTTTTTTTAAATATGCCCAACCACCAACGCACACACACAATATTAGGTTAGCCAAAAAGTCCGTATGTTTTTTTCCATAAAATAAAAGATACATTTTTCATTTTCACCAATAACTTTATCGATTTGGATATTTCGAGTATGTTGGCTATCTCCCCTGTGCTATAACATTGAGTGTTCTCAATTCATGTCTCGATTTGAACACTATCAACTCCAACTGGTCTACCTAACCATGGAGCATAGTTCAGCGAGAAATCTCCAGCACAAAATTTCTCAAACCACTTCTGACACATTCATCCAGTCACGGCACCTTCTCTATACACTGAACAAATCTTTGTATTTCAGTTGTGTTCTTACCTTTCTTGAAACAATAAAGCATGATATGCTAAAAATGTTGCTTGTTTTCTTCCATCTTCAAGATTAAAATGGTTACACAAAAAATCACCAATTTTGATTGTTTTTGTAATACTCACTGACAAGACAGCTGTCACAATACGATCTGACAAATTGTTTCAGATGAAGTTAGAGATAATTAAGTGCTACAAGAGCCATCTTACAGAAAAAAAAAATGAAGTTTTTGGCCAACCCAATACAAACTGAAATTTCGTGTTTTGTTTTACGTTTTTTGTAACTAAGCATAATGTTCTTCCACAAAGTCACAATGCTGACACCAGACCTTGAGATCTAGGTTTTGAAGGAGATCACAGCATCCTTGTCACATTTCATGAGAATAAGAGGAAGAGATAAAATACCCCTCCACAACTTCTTAGCCCCACATCCTAGAACCCTGCATTTTTAGACCTTTTCCTGCCGCAGGTCTTATTTCTTAGCTAACATAGAAGCGTTGGTCATTCTGGGTTTCCCCTGAACAAATAAAATGCAGGTTAGCACAGGCTTGATTAACTTTCTTCCACACAAAATCTTGTGAAATTGCTGCCAGTATTATAGAATATTTAAGGGCATTATTAGAAAAAGAGATACTATATATCTTTTATTCCAAAGCGTCATATAAGGAACTCCTTTACTTTTAGAGCTTGCTGTCTCTGATAATCAATATTTATTAATAATGTTTTGAAAGTAAAGATCATGTCTTATACATGTGTATTCTCCACTTCCCCTGAATGTTTAATAAATGTATGAGAGAAGAATGAACGTGGTTAAATATACTTCTCTCTTATTTCTCAAAAATACATTTTATTTTGTATTTAATTAATATTTATTTAGTGTCAAATGCACTTTTAAGGATATAATTAAAAGAAACCAAACCTGGCCAGATGTGTTCAAACAATATGAGATCGCGTAATTATAATACAATTGCAATTTAATTGCATGTGGTCAAACAGAAGGTAACAAAAGTGAGGAAGAAACATCCAAGAACTTACATGTCACTCCATTTGTGTTTTCTCAAAGGAGGGTAGCATTTCCCTTTTCTTTCCTTTCCAGCAACCTTTTTTCAAAAAATATGTTCTATAATGAAAATGTTTTATATGCTGAGAGAGAGAACAGAAAGAAGTAGAGGGAGAGAGATGGCGGGATTGCTCTTTATACCAATCATCATGGGGAAGGAAAATAAAGGAAGATTTACCCTAACCTAGCTGATCGCATCCCTGAGTTTCGCTCACCTTGACTATCTGACTGTATCCATGTTTATCCTCCATTTAATTGTACAATAACGTTTTGGTTTGGGGAGGCTGAGGATTCATATATTTTTATTAGTTGCAAGTGTTCCTCTTTTTTAATTCCTAAGTTATGATCTGTACATAACACTGGGTTAATGTATGTGATATGATTTAAAGGGAACCAAGGAACTATCCTTGCCCCCACATTTTTCTGTCTGTGGGCACAGGTGTTGCTAAAAAGATGCTCTATTAGGTATTATGCTCTAATTGTCTTACAATTAGAAAAATATCTTTCTGGTTGAGAAATTACCAAGTACAGTGGTTGCTTAACTATTTCATTTGAATTAGCTGATTTTAAAGTAGTAACAGGGACAGGCTGAGAAATTTATGTTGTGGGGAGACATGTCAGGCTTGCAGTAAGATCATTGTTGAAGCATTTATCATAAGGTGATATCTGATCTTATGTGAGTGCCGTATGATTGGAAAAACTGCATTTATTATTAACAGGTGGGTTATAATGGAGGCGTGGGCAGACTGGAAAGGCTGACATGCTGAAGAAAAGGCAATTATGTTGTTGATTGTGAAAAGGTTGCTGAGCAACTGGTGACATGAATATACTGAAATAGAGAAACCTAATAAGAAACTCAAGCAAAAAAGTCTTAGTTTTCTTAGTTTCATACACTCTTTGAAACACTTGTTATTCTATAGAAGCTAATTAATTAGTAGCAGGAGTGATTTGCTTAAAATAAATACCATCTTAGCTTAGACAAGTAGCACGTTAAAGGAAAAAAACCTTCAGAAATGTAAAAACCTGCAAAGATTAGCACCAAAATTACCATTTACTGGAAAGGCAAATCCATTATACATCATGTATTGGGGTATTGAATATATGTTGCGATATTTATATATTCTAATATCAAGAGGTAAACCCTTATATTTCTTCATGTATTACTCTGCCAAGTTCCTTTTTACTAAAAATAATTTTATTTCAAGACAGTAATTTAAAAATGTCTTTTAATACCATCAGTAAAACTGAGGCATGAATACTATAACAATGATGCCTGAGATTTACATTAATATTTGGCTTCAAGTATGTTTTGGTTATTTAGCTTGATTATGGAAAGAGATGGTGTTAAAATTTATAGGTAAAATGTGGATATCTGACTGAGAAGGATGTCAAAAATCATCAGTGTGACATCTGGCCAACTTTCTCTGAAACTTGCCACTGTAGGAGTACAGAATTGGAGTCTCTCAGTATTTAAATCAGAAGGTTAATTATAGCTTTGTTCACTCAAGTCTCCTCTGGGGAACAGACATGTAAGAGTGTGTTTTAAATACAAAGAAATTCCATCTCATTTAGAGTGAAAGGTACTTGGAAAGATAGGAAAAATGATAGTAAAATATGAACAGATTTAGTAAAGGATGTGTGCTTTTACATCTTTGTAGATAATGTAAAAAGGAACCTTGTCTGGTATTCATTTTAGAGAAAGCAAGTGTTATACACTTAGTGAATCTTTCTGTTCCCCATCCTTTCTACACCAAGGAAAGTGGGGGTTATCCTCTATTCTGCATTTCAGTAGCATTTTAAATGTGACTCTAATACTTAGTAAGTTCCATCTTCCCTCTTTTCTATCTCACAAACACGAGTGAAGGAACTACGAGGTCTAAACACACACACGCCTTCACACACAGTATGTATAGATGTATGCGTCTGTATGTGTGTGTGTATCCTGCCTTGCAAGTAAACCATGAATTTAAAAATTCAGAGCTGTCCTAGCCAGGCAGTTCAGTTGGTTAGACCATCATCACAGTATATGCCCTGATTGGCTGATCCCCAATCAGGGTGCATGCAAGAAGCAACCAATGAATGTATAAATAAGTGGAACAACAAATCAATCTCTCTCTCTCTCTCTCTCACCCCCTTCCTCTCTCTCTCCAAAATCAAGAAATAAAAAAATTAAAGAAAATAAGAATTCAGAGCCATGTGGCATGTTCAACTAAGAATACACATAGAACTATGATAATACAGTTGGCAAGCCCTTAGCTGTGCTTCAAAAACAGGAAAGAATTTTCAGTAGAAGAGGTGTTGGAATTGGGCTTTAAGGGGGAGCAGATTTGGGTGCATAAAGAATAAAAAGAACATATAATCACAGGTAACAGCTTAGAAAAAAGGAATGGTGGAGAAAAGGCAAGACATACTCAGACAATTACTAATTATTTAGTTTGCAGAAATTAAAAGAGCTATAGCAGATTTGGTAGGCAGGACCAATGTTATAAGACCCAAAAATTTCAACTTAGTTTGAAAATATGAGGTATCACTGATAGATACTATGTAGGAGGTTGATATGACAAAACTGTTTTTTGGAAAGATTGTAATTTCTATAACATGGAAAAGACATTAGAGATATATGAGCTAAAGGAAGGGCAAACATTTAGCTAACTCAACCGCATGACTATGAGCACCTTGCAATAGGGTTGCTGGCTTTAGCAAAAATAAAATATCTATATCTATGTAGATATAGATACACACACACATACACATATATACGGCACCCTATTAATTTGAATGTCAGGTAAACCGTATTTTTTCTATAAGTATGTCCTGTGAAATACTTGGGACACTTTTATAATAAGAAAGTATCCATTATTTATCTGAAATTCATATTCAACCAGGAATTCTGGATAGTATTTGGAAAACTTACTCAGAAAGTAATTCCAACTTACAAGCTGAAAATTTTCTGCAACCAAGAAAGTACAAAATGTAAATGAACATTGATTCTTCTAATTTAAGCCTGCTTAGATTGATCCTGCCAAAACTTATAGAATGTCAGAGGGTAGGCATGATGACGTCACAAGATCATCTGGATAAAATTCACACAAGTATTTTTTTAATGAAATAAGAAACAAAAAGAAGACAAATTGAATGAGGTGTGTGAAGGCCTTTTATTCCATCTGATATTTAAATCCTTTTTAGTATTAAAAAGAGTGACTAGGTTAGCCTTTTATTCATTATAAAACATATAGTCTATGTTTGAGGAAGAAAATGCTTACTAAGAATTAAATCTATAGATGACTGTGAAAATTAATAGAAGGAAGCCTCACTACCATGGAGTGTGGCGGGCAGAAGGGGGAGCTCTCACACAGTATCACTGGATGTTCAAGTACAGGAAGAATTGATTACAGGCCCGAGCAGAAGAATCAGCAGGGAAGAATGGTCAGTTATAGACCCCAACAAAAAAAGACGTACATTGCACCTCTTACGAGAAATCAACTAACCCAGCAACTCTACCAACGAGAAACTGCCGTCTCCCTAAACTCTCCCTTTTTCCCAATGGACTTTCATTTAAAACAACTCATTCCAATTTCCTCCTTTTTCTCCATAAACTTTGTTCCTCTCCTTTGTTTGTTGGACTTGCCTAGTGCTTTTGTTGTAGCTTGCTGGTCCCAAATTGCAATTATTTGCTGTTTCTGAATAAACATATTTTGCTGGTTAACAAAAAAAAAAAAGGCTTTTAAGGTCAACAGGACATACAAAAAATGCCAGGTGTCTCAACAACACTTCAGTCCACTGAAACCTGAATTGAACATAGTTGCAGCAAGAATGAATTGTATCAAAACACTAGAAATGGCAACAAATATTGAATAAGCTGACTATTCTCAAATTAACAAGTAAATCATTCTTATTACTCTTTTTCCCATTCTCTATCTCTTCCTTATATTTTTTCATATCTATTTTGAAATGTATACATATATAAGATATGTAATGAAAATTATATATATATGATATATATCATTTTTATATGAGACAAGAAAGACCTATAGACACTATATACAAAGACCACATATACATATATCTGGCATATGTCTATATATGTGTTTGTGGGTATATGTGTGTGTATATATAGAGAGAAACTATTATATTTTATATATAATCATATAAAAGTATAGACATACAGTCCATTTAAAAAACTGAATTCTGAAAAGAACTTTTTGAATAAAGTGTTTTGCTTGATCAAGATCATGTACATTCATGTATATTTTAATTGGTTTACTTCCTGATGAAATAGATTAATTAAATCAAAGGAATTCTCTTAATCATTAAAGTGGTTTTAAATATCTGAAATTTTTACATCTACCTGAGTCATTTTGGTACATTCCAATTACAGGTAATGACATAAGCACTGAATCGTTTTCCTGAAGTGCACTTTTAACTCTTAGAAGGATGACGGAGGCTTGCTCCTATGTGTGGAATGGTTTCTTTTCATCTTCCCAAATTTCTGAAGGGAGGTCATGAAGACGCTATTAATTGTATTTGACATTCCAGCATGCTTACTTTAAAAGACTAGATAGCAAAACTATTTAAACAGATATGTTATAAAGAGCAAAAAATATGTGCTGAGCATTTATTACATTCAAGACACAGTCTTAATTGGTTCAGTCCTTAAAAATACCAATGTTAAAACTCAGAGCAGTTTCAAAACATACGCTGACTCACTTTGCTAGTAAGTGGAAGTGTTAGGATTTGGATTCAAATTGTGTAACCCTAAACCAGAATCCTAAATCCTGTGAAATTAGCACATTTGTACTTATCCCCCCTTTCACAATAGAGTGTGTAAACATTTGTGTCTGAATCAACAGGTAATATTTTAATGTGTTGTTTTGATTATATTTCTTTCTCATTGCCTCCTTTCATTGCATTATTTCCATATTCCTCTTTGAATGCCCTTGCCTCAGGGGAGAATGGCTCTACAGGGATAAAGAGAAAGTTGCTCTACAATCTCTCCACAGCGTTTGTTTCAATGGCATCAGCTAATAGGCTGGGCAATGACTAAGGATAGAGGTTAGAAGTATAGGAGAGGCAATGATATATACACCCTCCCTGCTGCACTGCAGAAAGTTGAAGGGTCCAGAGCCCGGACTTTCACCTTTAGCTAAGATTCCACGTGGCAGCTTGTCATGGGAAGCACAAGGTCTTCCGCCTTCACGGGAATGTGTGCTTCTACGACAATGGTTGTGTGCCCTTCTCCCCACTGTCCTGGTACCACAAAGATTCTTGTGCAGCTCAAGCGAAGAAGTAGATACCAATGTTTCTTCTCTTCTCACTCCAGTGACCTAGATAGAATTTTCCTCCTATCAGGTACAGTGGGGGCTCTCTAATTTATTTGAATTTAAGGGAGCAAAGTGACATTTCTTTCATATACAAGTCTATAAATTAAATTTCACAACTGTTTAACTTGCAATTACAGTAAATATGCACACCACACCCCAACAGCCTTTTTAAAAAAATAATTTACTTTCAGCCTGACATGATGCCACTGTGTTCTATTTCCTCCTTTAACTATTACAGTTTTTCTCTCATAAAACAGTTCTTAGTAATCTAATTTCACTTATCTTTGAAAATTACCAACTGCTCAATAGTTACATGACTCATATTATCCTCCCTGAGGCATCTTATTATGTTGTTAAATTGGATCTTTTTCCTTTCTTTTTTGGCATAAATAAAGCTTCTGTAAATCTCTGGTTGTTAACTTTTACCTACAAGGACTTCTTCAATCTTCAAAAAATGTCATGGGAGTACTCTTTTTTCCTCAATCCCATGAAAATTTTATTGCTCATGGAGAGAAGATGCTTTACTATGAGGACTTTCTGACCCAGGAATCAATTAGTCCTCAGCAAATATTCCCCACTGATTCAAAGTCATAAGAATCATAGCCTCTTACAATTACTTACTTCATGCAAGTTCTGTGGTGAATATTTTACATCTAATCTTCAGAACATTCAAATGCAGCAGATGTTACTATAATTTATATAGTCAAAGGTAAAGAACCTGATTAAGTACATTCACTGATGTATTCACTCAAGGGTGTTTTGCCTCAGGCAGCTCTTTCATTCACTCATTCTTTAATTCATGTATTTCTTCACAAGAGTTTATTGAGTGCCCCCTCTCTGCCAAGCACAGAATTGAGAGGTGAGTAGTATGGACAGTGTGTGTCCTAAGAAGATGAAACTCAAGTGGGAGAGACAAAGAATGTATAGATTAATAAATAGCTGGCAGTGAAACAGAAAGTGACATTTGAGCCAAAACGTTAGTAAAATGAAAGAGTGGGGCATACAAATAGGAGACCTGATAGATCTGGCACTTTTATTCAGACTGTCAGATTCCATAGTTCGTATTCTCAACCTTGGTGACATCCTCCTTCCTACACAGTTATGAAGTGGGCATTCCGCTTTCTCTATAACTTTGTTCTGCAGCCTCCTACTGTAGAACATACTTATACATGCTATGAAGTAGTATGTTTTATCATTTACTAAAATATTCTATTTTGAGAATAAATCCCACATTTGAAGGTAAAAAATAATAGCAACAGCATCACTAACTTTAATTCAATGCATGTGTGTATGTGTATGTATGTGTGTATATATATATACACACACATATATACATATATATACATATATATATATAATCAACTGTTTGCTACCCACTGTTACATGCTAAGATACAATGATGAGTGAGAAAGATAATGTGAATGGAGAAACATACCAACAAGAAACAAACAATAAAATACAATTGTTATATATTGGTGTGTTAAATCAGATGTGGTCACAGATTTTTTGCAGCTCTCTCAAGAAATAGCCTATTTCCCTGCCCCTAGATCTGGCCTGTCCTGGTGGCTCGCTATGACCAAGAGCATAGCAGGGTGACATGATGTGAATTCTTGAGCCTCAGCTGCAAGAAGACTCAGAGCTTCCAACTTTGCAGTGGAATGTCTCCCTGAGACTGCCATGGGCAAGTGCACCCAGCCTGCAGGAAGACAAGAGGAGAACCGAAGTGCCTCTTTGGCAGGACGACGTGTGAGGCCATAGAGGACCGTGAAGCCCAGTCAACCTCCAGCTTAAGGTATCCACGCACGTGAGCCCAAAAGCAGCATGCTAAGCAACAGAACTGAGAAAAATAATAAGTAATTGCTGTTTTAAGCCTCTGAGACTTGGGATGGCTTTTGCAAGCCATGGTTAACTGACACAATGAGTGAAATACAGAGCTTTATAAAAATATATAGTTTGAAGTTGAATCTGGTTAGGGGGAGGGGCATTTAATAAAGAGAAACTTCTTGGAGGAAATGTTTTAGATTAAAACCAGAAAGATGCACAGGGATTTCCAAGGTGAAGAGAAAGGAAAGAGGTGGTCTAGAGAGACTATGTTCCATGTACAAAAGCCAGGAGGAAAGACAGATTTTGTTAGTTTCCAGAAATTAAAGATCATTTAGTGTGGGTAAAAGACAAACTGCAAAGAGGAAATCACAATAATTTAAGCAGACAATCTAGGTAGAGTGCATTTTATGAGAATTCAGTACAGCAGATATAGTACAAGGCCTGTGGAGATATTCGAACATTGTTATGAAGCAACAGAAACAGTCCCTCGTTTCCGCTCACTCTTATTAGTGCCACATTTCTCTCATTTCTTTTTTGAATCAAAAGCGTTTCTTAAAAAGAATATAATAGTAGTAAAACAGGTTGCATTCTTGTTCAACAGATGGAAAATATAAAAAGCATTCTTGAGATTAAACTTTTCATAAATGTGGTTACCTGGAGTCATTTCTAAAGCGAACTGGAAAATTACAAGATGGTCAATTTTGTTAACCCACACGTCTGAAATGTCTGTACTCATTTCCCTTGGTTGTCAGTTTCCTATTTTCCAATGCCATACCTATGAGGACCTAGGTCATCAATTTTTTTCAAAGGAAGATGGAATTATTTGTTGAATTAAAATATATTTCACAGCAAGGTTAACGCAGGTCCCTTGAAACTCATGTTGTGGAATCCCGGTCACTAACGAGAAGGCTGCATGGGATTTGGTGGATGTCAGGGTTGCTCAGAGACCCCAGGCATGTCACACAATTCCCAAAAGAGTGTATCTGCAAAAATACTCAGCTCTGGTGATTCTTTATTTCTGATTACACTTCAAGATGTGTGCTTAAAAATTGCATTTTCCTTTCAGAAAAATGATTTCTGCTATTAAATGTCATACAATCTGTGCAGTTCTTCCTTTCCTGATAGACAGTAGAATACTTTCAAACGCAGGTAAATAACTTTTAAATTTTAATTAAGATGAAACTGTGTATGGTATGCCTTGCAACAAGCCAGATGAAAAAATAATATGCCAGTCAGTCAATAACATAAGCTGTCATGTGCATTGTAGAAAAGAGAGGATGATATGCAGAAAATATTATTCTGTAATCCTAAAATTGTATATAAATTATGCATATTGCATTTTCTTGAGTTAACCCTATTAAATGATCCATAGTAATTAAAAATTATTTATGATGTGACTACATCCATACTTTCCCTTTCTGCAAAGTATAATTATTTACAATAAATTTTTAACACCACTTCATAGATTTCCTGTGCATAATGTGAGGAGAAACAGTGTTTTAGAATTTGTTATGGGTCTAATACTGGTTATGCCGAAATGCTGAAACTAGCAATAAAATTGTAGGTGATTTGCCTTAGTTTCCTCACTTATCGTGTGAGGAGTATGAGCAGAATTAATGTTTCTCAAATGTTTTATCATGAAATGCTACCTTCATTACATTTCCCTACATAATTATTTTTTTTTGGAGGGGGAACTGTTTTTTTTACAAATAAAACAAATCATTTTCACAATAGGAAATGTATACTCATTTAAAAAAAAATCACAGAATCTGTTATCAGCACTTCTAATCACTGCAAGGTAAACAATCCACCACCAGGTTAATTTAATTATAGTGTTAAGCAAAGAAAATTGATATTTTAGTTAGCATGTGAGACCTTTAATGGATAAATTTTAATTATGCTTTTTGAAATAAAGAAAATAATTAATATATTATCATTCTTTCAGAGAACCCCCCCAAAAAAGGATTACTGGGCTACAAGATGTTTTAAGGTCCATTCCAGCTCTACAAACCCATAAGAATAGAAAATGTAATATAAATAATTTATTTTAATATGTTATCTGCCGGCGTTCCTCTCTTCCCCTAAACCCCAGGACTCTTCTCTCTACCTTTGTCTCTCCACTCTTTCTTGTTTTCTTTCCTTCTACACACTGTATTAGGAATTTAATATATTCCAGGCATTCGAAGTTTTAAAAATGATCAAAGGAAGAAAGGAGATACCAAAAAGTAAGCACGGTGATTTCAGATGTTAGTACCACTGAAGTAGAAATACAGGAGATAATGAGAGTAATTGCCTAGGTTATTGAGGGCAGTCTAATTCACACTAGTTTATCCTGAAAAGGAAATTTTTTATGTTGAGCCTGAATGGTGGGGGAGGGGGAGGGGACCAACCTGTCATGGGAAGACTTGAGAGCCTAATTTTCTACTCAGAGGGAACTGCAAATACAAAGAATCTAAGACAGGTTATAAAAACAAACAAAACAAAACAAAACAGTATGTCTAAGAAGGCACAGTGAGAGAATGCTAAATATTAGGAAACTAGGAACTTGTATGCCATTGTAAGAAGGTTTGGTCTTTTCTCTAATTTATTCTAAGTAAGCAATGGAGAGTGAAGAACTGATTTAAATTTAAACAAATCACTTTGCTGTTAATGGGTAATGTGTCTAAGGTGCATATGTGGCCATACTTGTGTTGTGTGAATGGAGGGAGTTGATGATGCTACTAGCTTGCTGCTGTGACAAGAAATATGTGACACAGTAGCAGTGGAAGAAAATGAGGCAGATTTCCTGGCCCTGTTCCCCACTAGAGCATTCCAAAGTTGAAAAAGTTTGAAAATAGCTATTACAGAGCTTCTGTACCAGAATGCACATTTGCAAAGACTGATAAGGTAAATACATCAGACCAGAGACTCCATATTAAGAGCCATGGGCAGATCCATGCCGAATGAGGAGCTGCCTGGGATGATAGGGAATGCATAACGAGTACTGAGGTTTAAAAAGTGTCCAAATGGCTAATTGGAACTGATGTTTCAAATAAATAACAGAAGTGATGGGGATGCTGAAAGCTGAGGAGCATAGTCCCTGAAAGAAGCAGGTGCCGTGAGCAGCAGGGAGACGCCAGCATAACTGGCACAAAGGTGACTGTGAATGATGCTCTTTCATGACCCGTAAAGCCTATAATCCAGGCTGGGGAAGTGTATCTAAGATATTCAGAAAATTTTCTTATCTGAAGTTTTAAGGAACTAAAAGGAGACCAAGCCTAAAATGAGACATAAAAAGAAAATTAGATTGGTCATTCTGCAAATGACACAAGATGCATTAAGGCTTCATTCATTTACCAAATATTTATTGAAAAAAATATTTACTGAGTGCCTATCATGTGCTAGACACTCTTAGGCTGAGGATCTTCTTTTCAAGGGGCTTATATTTTTAGAGGAGAAGACGACATACAACTAATGAATGATCAAAGAAAGGAGATATCCAACAGTGAATTGAAGAAAACGTTAAAAGTAGCATAACGGACAGTACCTGGTACCTGGTCAACGAAGGTCTCTTTGAGAAGAGACGATTTATATTGTGACCTAAAAACCAAGCATGAGTCAAAATTATATGAAAGCAGGGAAAAAGAATTCCAGAAAGAAAGTCAATGTTGCTGAGCCATAGGCAGAGAAGAGAAGGGCAGTGAGAGTTTGGTGATACAGGCAAGCGTTGATCCTGGGAGAGCCAAATAGCTGTATCAATAATTTTTTTTAAATAAATGTGCTGGGAAGTAATGGTGGTGTTTGGGGTTTGACCTGGTTTATATTTCAACAAGTCACCCTGCTTTTGTCTAAGGAATAGAGAGGAAACAGTCCGAAGACACAGGCCTAAAACCAGGCTAGTGAAGCTTTAAAGGGTAGAGATAATGTTCCTTAATAATTGGGGACAATGGGTTGACTCAATAGTAGTTATGGAATGATTAAAGCTAATGTGAATTTTACATCAGACCATATTAACTTAATTCTTCAAAATGTCAAATACACATTTGTGATGGTGCTGGTTATGCCTAGCAAAGAAGTTTTTAAAGTGAATAGTCTGTGTATGTGAAGTAACGTCCTACATTTTGATCAGACAGGTCCAACTCAATGAACATGTATGTTCCCGGCTCCCATCAGAAACAGGATTGTTATAAAGAATAACTAGATGCAAAAGGCAACTAGAAACTGGAAAAGACCCCAACTTTTTCATTATTAATACTCTGGTGAAGAGAATAAATACAATAAAGAAGATGTACAATGTTATGTTGTCAATCTTTTTCATAAAAAAATAAGCATAATGGAAATTAGTTATGTGAGCCCCTAGTACATAAAAAGTGGCAAATACTGTGACAGGTTCTTTAAAAAATGTCATGGGTTATAATTTTCAAGATAATATTATATTATCTTAAAAAGATAATATAAGAAAGAAAATGTTATTACCGTTTTATCACTGACAAAGTTGAGATTCCAAGGGCTAAGAATTTTATGAGTTTCAGTCTAAGTCTAATAGATGTCCCTTGTTCTATAACACTACATTGACACCTTACATCTTGATATTTATCCTTTTTTCACATTATACTGAACATAAGTATAAAACCAATATACCTAATGCATGTAAGCCATATTTGTTTAGAAATTATAATATTTATACAAGCAATTCAGTTCATTCCTTTCCAAATGAAATACAATATAGAGAATACAAATTGGGAAGAATAGTGGCCTTGCCGATTAAAAATAATAAAATTAGATATCACCAGTGGTAAGCAGATTTTTTGTTATTGTGAAAAAAATGCATCTGTAAGAGTTCAGAAATATTAAATATATATTATATAAAATATACCTTACATAAAATATTTTACAAAAATTATTAAATATGCATTCAATCTATAGAAGATACCTAGATTTATAATTTCCAAGGTACTATTCTCAGTCTGAATAGGACTATAAAGGTTAATAAGGCATACCTTTTATTTTTAAAAAGTTACAGGACTTTTACAAATTAGCTGCAATCAGGGGAAGATGGATAAAGAAAAGGATCATATCTGATTACTATATAAGGAAAAATAAGAAAAAGCTTGCATTTGAGAAAGGTAGGCAACTGTAGGAGGAGGAACCTGGGGCTGAAAGAAAAGAGTGTACAAGGATGTAGAGGAATGAAAATAAAGAAAATGACAATTAGTTCCATTTTGGTACAGATAATGTGAGAGGAATTAGTATAGAAGGAATCTAATAAAGGGTAGCATAAAAGATGTTAAACAGTTTGAAGCAGTCATTTGTTACTATCTGGCCACCCACAAAGCACAGAGTATGCGAGATTTATTTGAAGGATTTTAACTGGTTTCAACTTTCAGCTTTTACCTCTAATTTCTAATTCTCTCTAAGTCTCACTTGGAGGTATAATGAATATTTAATCAAAATTCACATTAGGAATTTTAAGTAACTTAGAAGCTTAAGTATATAACTTATAAATAAGGTTCCTTAAACAATGAAAGTAATCAATATAACCATGATTTAGTTTTAATTCATAAAACCTTTTATGCAATCATGAGGATGGAAGCAGCAATACTCTAATGAAAGAGAGAATCCTTGCCTGTCATTTTCACATCCTTAATATTTCTAAGACCGAAATTCTATTCAGATGATTTGAACTGTAAAATGTAATTGTAAATGTTCCGTGAATTACATTATATCTGACTAATGGGTGTATTTGCAGCTGTCCTTACTATCCCCAATTAGAATTATATAATTAAAAAGAATATTTCTCTCTTTGAGGGGCAGGGCGGTTTAGGTTGCCCTTCCATCTTAAGAAGCCCAGGATCTACTTTAATGAAATCTATGAAGAGAAAGAGAATTTTGAAAATGTACAATGATTGAATAACTCTAGGAGATGCGTAGGGCAGTCAGGGCAATATCAAACCCTGCCTGAAATTTAGTGGGAAATATACATGCATAGAAATTCAATTAACGGAGCACTCACTGAGAATACTTAATGACATAGATTTTTTTCTGGCATTGCCAATCAGGAAAGTGATAGCAGTGTAACATAGAATAGTATCGGCTTCTGATAGAAGTAGCACAGCACTTTGTTCCTCTTTCACAGTGCACTCTACTGTGTAAGAGTACATGCTCCTTTGTCAGACAGACCTGGCTATGAATTTCTGTACCAATGTTTGTTAGTTGGGGAACCTGAAGGAAAATAATTAGGAACTATGAATCTTGTTTAATTCCTCATTTGCACAAAGAAGAAAAGAAAACCACTACATTGCATTTTGTGAGTGTGAAATATGGGGAACACAAAGCCTAACAGTGCCTGGCACAAAATCGTTCAGTGGTAATAGTAAAAAGAAAAAGTTGATAAGCATTATTCAAAGGTAGTAGTGGGAAAGAACAAAATTAGTTTATTTTTCTCTAAGTTAGACTCCAGCTCTTCAGTAAACTTGCTACACTGTTAAAACAATTTTATGACCTGAGAACTCAATTTCTAAATTATTTATTCTGGAGCATTGTTTCACTCACATTTTAAAGTACTTACTCATTTTACTCAATCAAAATTATAATGTGCACATTATATGATTTATGATCATTTGATGAATACCTGTTTTTCCTATGCAACTGTCTCTATGAGATATATTTGTATAAAAGCTTAATTTTATGAATGTATGAAAAAAAGATAAAAATCAAGTGTCAGATAATTACTGGCTAGTGAATTTACAGCCTACAGAATAATTATATCAGAACCCCAAAATACCTCAAGATGGTAACCTGATCGTAAAAAGATATTATATTTGCACTTTTCCTTAATATTATATTGGTTGACATTATCAGAGGCTAAAATATTAATTACTGAAGATGTTCATTACAAATTCGTTAATTTGATCCCTGTACTGAATCTCTCCTACAACTTGGTTGTCATAAAATGGCAAAACTAACAATGCAGGAGTTAAAATGTATTTCTCAAACCTTGCATTTCATCTTTGTAAAAGCTTCTTTCATAATGTCATTTCTTGCCATTCTAGCATTGATACAAAAAACAATGTAAGTGAAAAACATAGCAAATTATATAGAAAAAGCATGGAATTTGGAATAAAAAGACACAGATTCGAGTGTTCTGCTTGTGTTCCTGTTTTATTCTGGATTTATTTCCTAATTCTCTCACCTACTATTTTCAGTTTAGGCCACACCCGTATTGGTAAACGTCAGACCCCATGCGCATGTGCCTGTCTTTTCTTATACCCTATTAAATAATCTTATAAATCAAGTCATTTTAATTTTTTATGCTGAAATGTGTGGCACTTTCCAAATTCAAAAAATAACAAGTTTAGCTATTGTTTCTTAAGAATATTTTAAATAAAGAAACATTTTATAGCATTTATTTGATAAACAGTTATTGCTGTTTTCCTCCTCATTAGCCCAGAAACAAATATCCTTCCTCTCAGTAAAGACACACTAACAAACCCAAAACATCTACCCATTTGTGCTCTGGCACCTCTGCCACATTCTGAGGCACCTCTAGGACTTTGGTGCTATGGTTACATTCTTTGTTCTCCTGCATCATGAATTTCTCTTAATTTATATGGTCATTTACATCACATAAAAATATACTCCCAATCTGTAAGGTTAAAAGACAAAAAATAAAGTAAAACCTTATTCTGACCCTACATGTGAAGGTACTTCTAACTACCTTCACATTCCTCTCTTCCTTCTTAGCTGAATTTCTTGAAAGCATTATTTATATAACCTATTTTTAATTTCCACTTATTAGTTATACTTCTTAAAAAGACCATTTAGAATTTTGCCCAACTTTCAACACTAAAATGACCTCTGTGTTACCAAGTCCTATCCTGTGTCTTCAACTAACTGATTTGACAAATATTTACTGTGTATCTTGCCTACATCAAGGATTCTTCTGGTGACTCAACACATAGCAGTGTAAGAAATAGTCAAATATCCTCGACTTTAGGAAGCTTATATTCAGATGACAACCAGCACTATGAAGAAAAATAAAGAGGTGAGTTTACATGCCAGCAAATACATGCCAGCAAATATATGCCATTTAAAATAGGGTTTTATGAAAGACCTCATGGAGAATATGAAATTTAAGCAAAGACCTGAGGTGTATCAGAGATTGAGCCATGCAAATTATCTGAGGGAATAACTTTTCGGACAGAACCATGAATGCAAATGACCTAGACAGGAACTCTTAAGACACTTGGAGAACCAGCAAGGGTGCTGCTGTGGTAAGAGAAGGAGTGCGAAAGGAAGAAATGAGGTTAGCCAAGCAAAAAGGCTTTTAATATGAGTAAATTAGGCAAGCTCTTACTCTGTTTGGGCTAAAACCATTACAGGGTTCTGAGCTGAGGAATGGCATTACCTGACTTAGATTTTTAAAATATTGTTTTGTCTGCTTTATTTATAATAGATGATGGAAAACCAGGAACAAAAGCAGAGAGACCTTTTAGGAAGAAGTCGCAATGATAGAGGCAAGAGATGACGGTAGCCAGAAACTGGGTGTTTGCAATAAAGGTGGAAGGAAGTAGTTACATTATGGGTATTTTGAAGATAGAGTTTGATCCTGACTTGCCGATATGTGGAAAAAAAGAAAGTAGGCATCAAGAATATTTTCAAACATCTGTCCTGAATAAGTGGAAAAGAGGAACTGTCATTTGCTAATATGAGAAAGACAGGAAGGAGCTGAGGGGCAGACATTGTGAGAAAATGCCAGTTTAGTGATGGGGATGGTAAGTTTGAGAAGCATATTAGAAGTCCAAGCAGTGATTTTATAAAGGAGCTTGCACAGATGTCACTGGGGTTCAGGACAGAAGATCTGAGCTGGAGATAAAATCTTGGGAGTCATCCTCACAGAGCATTTAAAGGTGCAGGCTTGCAGGAGATGGCCAAAGAACTCCGGAAGGAGAAGTCACCAGTGAGGTTGGAGAAAAGCAGGAGAGTAGCATTCATTTTTTTTTTTTAAGATTTTTAAAAATTTATTTTTAGGGAGAAGGGAAGGGAGGGAGAAAGTGAGGGAGAGAAACAATGTGAGAGGGAAACATGGATCAGTTGCCTCTCCCATGCTCCCCTTCCAGGGACAGAACCCGCAACACAGGCATGTGCCCTGGCCAGGAGTTGAACCAGCAACCTTTCCTTTGTGGGATGACGCCCAACAATTGTGCCACACTGGTCAAGGCAAGAGGATCATTATTGAGGCCAAATGCAGAATGTGTTTCAATGAGGAAGGGAAAATCAACTCTGTGAATTTCTGTTTAAAGGCTAAATAATACAACACTTAGGAATGGTGACCTCTGTTCATCATTGGCATAGATGCTGCTTACAAGTGGTCCAAGACAGGATCAGAAGAGGTGAATTAAATATAATGAATATTTTTTTAAATCTTCTGAGAATTTAATAGAGAGGAGAAGAGAGAATGTTCAGAGTATGTCATTCAATGACTGCTCCCTTCTTTTTGAAACATTCCATTTTCTGGGCTTCAACAAAATCACTTTCAGTTTTCCATCTTCTATACTTAACTCGTCTTGGTAGATTATTTTCAAGCTCTTGTTGGTTCCTGCTCATCCACATAAAATCCAAATTGTGAATTTCTCAGTGCCCCATCCTGGGTTTTTTCTCACTTTGCACTTCTGTGTATTTGGGGGGAAGTCATCAAATACTGTGGATTTAAATGCTCACTTCCTAGGTTGAATTCCAAATGATATTTCACTTTAGAGCTCTGCGTGAACTTCAGACATAAATATCCATCTTGCTTGTTAACATACCTATATGATAATTTCTGTGATAATACAAATATAATTTATAATGCAAATAATATAGGCCTCAAAGGACATTTTTTCTTTCTTTCCACTATAAACTATTTTGTCCTGAGTCTTTTGTATCTTACCAAGGAGATTTTAGAAATCAGCTCTAATTTCTTCTTTTCCTTCATGTCCACTTCCAATTAATCAGTAAATCCTGTCAATTTCAACTTAAATTTATATAAAATCTGCATCCCTTTCATTTTTTTCCTCACCATCCAAGGTCAGGCAGTCCTTATCTCCCACCAGAACAAGGCAACAAAGTTACTTTTTCCACTTTCACTCTTGACCCTTTAGAGCACATTTCTGCACCGATGCAAAGAAAAAAAAAATCTCAAAGATTAAATCATATTTCTCCCTCTGACCTGCTTAAAATTTTTCTAGATATCCCTTATCACTGCCCAAGGACATTATTCTGTAACATTGGTTAAGGTCGCTCTCACTTAATTCTTCTGTTTCAGCCACATGGCAATCTTTTTAGGTTCTTCAGACACGTTAAGCGTTTTCTTCTGCACAGACTTTGTCTACTCTGACCGGTCCACTCTCTCCCATGCCTCTCTGCACTGGCACTGTCCCTACTCCACTCCTCTCACAGGTGGCTGCTTCTTGTCTTTCACCTCATTTCACAAGGAAGATATATATGTCCACTGGATATCTACCTAACCCAGGTCCTACATCCCCATTTTATTCCCTGTTCCAGCCCTCTCATGAATGTGTTTATAGCAAACATGCACATTTACCAATTTTTTAGGTTTATTTGTTTAGTGTGCATTATTTGTATATTTGTTTCCTCAACTACATTGCAGTAGCCATGAAGGTGAGGACTTAGTTCTACTCCTGCACCATCCTAACACTTAGAGGCACACACAGACCATCCCCAATAAATGTTTGCTGAATGAGTGAATGGACGGATGGAAGACTGCTGTGGCTAGGTCGCAGTGGGACTACAGCAGTGAACTGAATGTGCCTCTTCAGGAACTTCATTAGTAAGAGAGAAATCTAAAAATAGCTACGAGGCACATATCTTACATAGCTCATGAAAGTAAAACCTGTCGTGTAGAAACTGATAAGAGCTGACACTTTTTTCCCAGTTCTTTGGATATAAGCCAACATGTTAATTTCCTTGTATACAATTTAATTTAACACAAAAAGTCTTTGAGATAAGTTACATTAACATATGTATTTTATAGTTAAAAAGATATAGTTTATGAACACCCTAGATTAGTTAAAAAAATTTCAACAGACTGTGAACTGAGACATTCTTTTTCCAGAAGCTGCATTTATAACCATGAATGATCACAAAAACTTCACCATTCACAAATTATATTTAAAATTTTATATTATTCTGATACATGCATTGATTTTTCACTTTTATTAAACTATAGTTTTCAAAAACTGTTTTATTGAAAATAGAAAAAAAATAAATGTTCACTTGCAGATAAGGGAAAATGTGAAATCAGAAATTTAAGCCTTCTGTAATGAGGCAATCAGCTTAAATTTAAAAGAAATTTTGAACTAATCAGTTTGTTTGCTCAGGGATCATACAGAATTCAATTTTACTGTGTTGATGAGAAAACTGGATGTCAGAATTTAGGATGTTAAAGAAAAACTCGATTAGCCCTTTAATCAGGTTACGTTAGAGACTTGAAAAATATTTAATCTGACTAGAATAGACCTTTTATCATTTGCTACACATTTATTTCTCATGCTTCCTGACATTTATTATAAAGAGGTATAAATTGTTCTGTCAGCTTGTTTTACTAGGGAACATGTCATTACTCCTCTGACATCTACCACAATTGACCTCAATGTTATATGGATTTCCAGTTTGTGGAAAATGTTTAATTATACAAGGTTATAAGTCACAGTGTGAGAAATAGTGGGTATTCATAACCTGCTATTATATTTAAAAACTTCATATAGAAATTAACTTGTGTTTGGGATACTAATTTTTCCATGTTTGTTTGTTAATTTTATCTTTATTTATTTGTTCTTCAAAAGACTGATCTTTTACTTCACACCCTATAGAAATCAGAGTAACCTATGCTATTTTAATAAATAGTTTCCTTGTTACTGTTTTTTTCTGTAGTATTTTTAATAACTTTGTTTTTGCCAGTTACCTAATATAAAACATGGATAAATTTATCTAGAAATGGAAATAAATTATCAGGATAATTAGAATATCTAAGCAGTATTTTATGGATTAATAAAACCCAAAATAATCTCTAGAAAATAGACTATAGAACAGAGGTTTTTGAGAGAAGAAGAGGAAAAAACAGAATCTAGATTATTTACTGAAGCATTTTTAGAAAAAGTAAAGAAAATGATAATTTGGGGAAAAAATAAGATTTGAATCCAGACATTCTGATTCACTATGATGCTACAGAAACCAGCACTGCTACTGTCATCAAACTACATCTTAAGAAACTATGTATTTCAACAATGTATAAGTTAAATGGTAAATAAATACAAAGTATCATACATAGAACCTTGATAACATATCGCTATAATTTTTGGGAAGACATTAGTCTCAGCAGATATAGAATGCTTATTTTCTATCCCACCAAAAAAAAAAAAGTGTAAACAAATGAGAAAAATACATTGTAACAATTTATTTCTTTTGAAAGGGATGTCACTTTTTTTTCCCTTTTGGGTTGTATGACATTATCTTGATTAAAGAGTCCCTTAGGCACAGACATTACTGGAAAGCTTTTTTATTAAGTTAAAAGAGTGGAAATTGTACCACCTTTAAAATATGTTATCCTCTAAGTAACACCCCCCCAAAAAAAAATACTTAGGAATAATATGTTCCTGTAGGGTATGAAATAAATTGGTCCCATTCAGATTCAGATTGATTTTGGCCTACAGCCCTATGTATCATTTAATTAAATGGGAATGTATTATGCAGAGCTATTAAGTCACATATCTGAAGAAGCAAAGAAATGTAGCATGAAAACACATTATAAATTATATAGGAAAAATTCTCAGGAAGATTAAAGTATATTGCAGTGTTGCAGGATTATCTATACACAAAGGTATACTGAAGAAAAATTCAATATCCAAAAAAAAAAAGAGAGAAAATAAAAGAGTTATTGGACAATGTAGAGAAAAGCTTAAAATATTGGGTCTTAATTTGCAAAATAACATTGGCTTAAAAGAGGACCTTGACCTCATTTCCTTTCCTTGGGAGTTGTGGGAAGTCATTCCATTTTAGAGGATTTAGCATGAGATTTAGTTAGTGGATTTTCTCAAGGTACTTTAATAACTGCTGAATCAATAGTACACCCAATGGAAAAATGTTAAAAATTAAAATTTGTATATTAAGAATAAACTTTAGTATATTTTAGCAATTCTTAGGCAGAATTTGGGTAAAGAATGATATATCAGAGACCAAAGCTTTAATTTACTGATTAAAGTATTAATTATGGTTGGCATAATTTAGTGAATAATTTTAAAGGTAAAAATAAATAATTTAATAATAACATTGCCAAACATATTCTTAATAATGGTAGAGCAAACTTGGTGCTCTGTTAAAAATCCGTGGATGAATAATTTAACTTGCATCAGTCATAGACAGATATCTAGATAGGTAGTGATCTCTCTTCCTTTCAGAAAGAAAATGAAAAAGAAAGCATAATTTTGGAACAAGTTAAACAAAAAAACAAGATTTGACTGCAGACATTCTGATGAGAGCGAGAGAGAGAGAGATTTAGAGAAAGAGATGGCCAAAATAAACCCCACACCAACCACTATTGAGTCGTTGTATGAACCAGACGAAGGATATATTATCCATTGTCTCAGGGCTTCAACTGCCACATTACATAATTAACAAAAGCTATGGCTACATAGTCATGGTTTATATTCCCTGAGATTTTATTAGTAATAAACATATAAATGAATAAAGTTATCATAGAAAGGTATATGCTGTATGTTAACATATTCATAAACCATGAAAAATGTAATTTAAATTAAGAACGTATAGAAATCAAGTTCATTTAATTACTTTTCATTTAGAGTTAGAGCTGTGATAACAACTCGCCTAAAGTTTATTCTCATAACTATATATACAAATTTTGAAACAAAACCTACATTAAAACATGCTATCAAATTCTCTGTCATCTAAGAATAATTCCATGAAAGCCATTGATATACCATTTAAAAATGAAATTTAATCATTCAAGATTAAAACAAATTACCCAAGAAAGTATAATAAATATATAATGTATCTCCCTTATTTTACTTATAAGTAAATTAAGATTCAAAGATATTAAACAATTTACAAAAGTTAACCAGTGACATAACTGGAATTCTAATAAATAATTTTAGATCATTGGTTTAATATTAGTGCATCCCCTATTTCTTAAACTTGAGGTTGGCAATTTTCTATTTACCTCAGATTTATCCTAACCACCAGAATTTCCCTACTATAGGCTAGTTTTGCATTATCTTTTCTTGTTGGTTTTCATATTTAGCTCATGAACTACATGATATCACAAGAATTCAATATAAATGTGAGAGAGAGAGTATTAGGAGAGAAAATTTACAACTAAGTAAGACAATGAAGCACACCATATAAAAAATATCATACCAACGATAAATATAAATGAAAAATGAACATGATAACTACAGT
Organism: Mormoops blainvillei; assembly: GCA_004026545.1. Taxonomy (NCBI): domain Eukaryota; kingdom Metazoa; phylum Chordata; class Mammalia; order Chiroptera; family Mormoopidae; genus Mormoops; species Mormoops blainvillei. Next base: position 327,257 of record PVJD01000726.1, on the reverse strand, counting down.
TTCCATTAGCTATTAAAAATTATAACAAAGTGTAAAGATTGATTGCAGCAAATGTGTGAAGATTTCCATATATCTGCATGTGTATCTGTGGAGCGTGTGCGAGGTTACACTGGGGCGCCTCCTGATTCAGCTTAACTGGAAGCATTGATGTAGGAGTGGTTAAGATATTTAAGTGAAGGTAGGACAGTCAGCTTCTCACGTGGATCACTTTCAAAGGAAATGGAGGAGAATCTGCTTTGCAACTCTTGGACTCTTAAGGCAGAGCAAGATGCAGCAGAGGGACCAAGAGGAGGGAAGGAGATGGGTGAGTTTATTTCCTGTGAGAGAGCTCTTGTAGATTGGTTAGCACCCTTCCCAGCACTGTCTAGTGAGGTGACCGTCAATGGGATCGCTCATTTGTGAAATTGGTCTCACGATTTGGCACACAGAAAAGGCTGGTGTCTATTCACGTCTGACAAAACTAAAGTCAAACTCCAACATGAAAAAGTGAAAACTGACATCCGCTGAGGAAATCTAGAGGAGAAAAGAGATAAGCCTGACTTTTTGTGTTTCTTATAGCAAGGATCAGTTTTCATCAGCGAGGGGCATGTGTTATGTGGCATCATCAGAGGACCTGTCCAAGGAGGCCACCTGAAGGGTAAAAAAATATCTCAGCCAAAGAACGCTGAGGGTATCAGATGCTAGGGACAAATTCAGGTAAGTGTCTGTTTAGGATACAGATGTGTCCCCCTGGGATAAGAAATCACAGACGAGAGGGGCCAGTTGGAATCACTAACTAGGCCCCAGGACTGCCCATGACAGTCAGCCTGAATATTAGGAGCAGAAAGCATATAGCTAGTTTAGGACTTAGCTCCAGCCCAGTACCTTTTACCTTCTCTCCCTTCTACTCTGTTTGATCTTAGAAAAATCTAAAAGAGTGACAAGTAGGAAGTTTAAAAGAAGGAGGAAAATATAGGTGTAGAGACCAGAATAGCCAATCTTAACCCTTTCCTTTCTTTATACAGGCACCTGGCTAACAATGCCTGGGAGAGAAAGGAGGAAGAGGAATTTGATGATCAATCAAATTTAGTGATTGATTAATATCTTGTGCTTGGTATTGTAATTACAGAATTCAAACTCTGTTTCTAGTTTTATGGATTAAGTTTTCTCCCTCTAAGCCACCAAAGCCCAAGCCTCCGGTGCTTTAACATGTGGCTCTTTTCAGAGATAAGTTCTTAAAAAACTGATTGACTTAAAATGAGCCCTTTAGGATGGGCCCTAATCCCACATGACTGATAGTCTTCTAAGGAGAGGAAATCTGATATACAGAGACAGACCCAACCATGGGTAAGCGCAAGGGAAAGGTAGGTGAGGCCACGGCAAGAAGGCCCACATCTATAAGCTAAGGAGAGAAACCTGCAGAGATCAGACCTCTGGCACCTTGACCTTGGACTTTGAGCCTCCAGAACAGGATGAAATAAATGCCTGTTGTTTAAGCTGCCTGTCTGTGCAGCCCCAGCAAACGGATTCACCAGTTTAATGTATCCATTGGACCTAAATGAATTTTCATCGTGGGGCAGATGTATGGAGATGGTGTCTCTTTTATTAAAAAAAATTAATAAAAGTTGTCAGTATAGATAAGTGTGAAAACTAGAAGAAACCTGAGGCTTTTCTTAAACCTTAATATGCATTTATGATATTTTGCATTTTGCATATAGTTAGAACACTTTCTGAATCAAAGAATGAATATCTTTATGGGAAAAATAAAACAGTCCTATGGTAGATAATCAGAACATACTGAATTTGAAACATTCACCACATTTCTTAAGCGTGAGTGTAGGCCTCAATATCTTCGTGGTAGAAAACAGACAGACTTGTGCTACATGTCTGACATAAGGATTGAAGAGACAAAAGAAAAAAAAAAGAAACAGAAATTGGTTTCAAATAAATTGTTTTTAAACTTATTAAAAGGAGAAAGTCATAATTTTGCTGAATGCTTTTATTTTATGGATTTATTTTAAATTGCATATGGTGGGATGGGAATCATATTTAATTATGGATTCTAAAGTTCTAAAATAAGGAAGACCTTGAAGTACAATGATCATGAACAATAAATCATAAAGTTTTAGTGAGTAATAATGAACAAAAGTTGAGGAACAATAAGAAAAATTACACTATCATATTCTTTCAGTATTATCGTGATTTTGAAAGTTTCCACCATTCTTGTAATTAGAGAGCACTAACTTAACTGCCACAAGAGGGCGCTTCATCATGATCTGCTGAGGCTGCAGAGTTTAATATGGTAGCCACTAGCCACTTCTGTCTTTTGAGCACGTGAAACGTAGGTAGTGAGACAAAATAATTAAAATTTTAATTTTATTCCACTGTAATTCATTTTAATTTAAAGTTATAAATAGGCAGCAAAAATTTTTTTTCATAAAATGCACCTTTATTGTTTCAGTAGACTGCATTTCATTTTAACTCTTGCACAGTTTAAGTTATAGCATTACAGTGAAACTGGTGGGAGTATATACTGATGTAACATTATAATGTGTTCATCTGAAAATTTTATGTAAACAGAAAAATTACAATGAAACTTAAGGGAATCATAATTGCCAGTAAACTTAAATACTAATTATTATTTTATTTTTAAGTTGGTTATTCTTCTATAACAATAATTTCTTCCCAATAAAAACTTAATTTTCAGTATGAGTTGAACTGTAAGCATTTATATATATATATATATATATATTTGAAATTTAATTGAAAAATAAACTGCAAAATAAACCATTAACATTTTTTACATTAAGTGTTGAAATGTTGATATTTTGGGCATGTTAGTTAAATATATTTAAAGTTGATTTTGCCTTTGTTATTAAACTTTCCTGGTAGCTACCGGGAAGTTTAAAATTGTGTGTGTGTGTGTGTGTGTGTGTGTACATAACACTGCATAGCTGAGCTACCATTAGAACAACTTTTGTGAGATACAGCTATAGGGAACAGATGAAGCCAAAAAGATTTAGACCTGGAAAGAAGTCTATTATCCCATTATCTAATGACCTCAAAGTCCTGAGATGCTAAGGACTATATTCAAGTTCACAGAGTGGGGGGCTCTACCCAAAGGTACCAATTTCCTGTGCAGTGCCCCTTCCAGAACAACGCTTGTATGAATAGAACAATACTTGTACAAAGAAAAAAATCCTGGGCCTCACTACCACTCTCTACTTTTGCAATATTAGCTTTTACTATCATTTCTCACTTAAGCAGCTGTCTTGTGTAAAAGTTTACCATATTTTGTTCCACTGATAAACTAGAAAAATTAGTATATGCTTGGAAATCCAACAGAAGTGCATGACCATAAATCTGCAGGCTCACGTTAGCGATAGAAACTCTGCGTAGTGCTTTTTATTACATTTTCCGGAGGAAGGGAGACTGTAACAAGGTTTTTTTTTCTTGTTAGACCAATAATATAATGTTTAAATTTGACCTTTTCAAACAAGAGTGCACTTGGGCATTATGAAACCATTGCCTTTTCTGATAAGGGTTATTTTATTTCTTTCACCTTAAGCTGTTTTTTGTGTTTTTTTTTTTGCTTGCTTGTTTGTTTGTTTGTTTATAGCTACACATTTCTTCTTGGCTTTTCCAATAACAAGTAGTATACCTAATATAATAAAAGGCTGAATAAGCCTGTAAAAACAGATGATTCTAATGTTTGGTTTAGCCTATGCCATAGAATAGTCAAGGAATATTCTCTGCTGATATACTACATGGTTAATTTTAAGACATATGTCTGTTAAATGTTTGGTATAGTTTTACTGGGAATAATTTTCTTTACATATCTAATATATTGAAAACAGTATTAAATGCATTCTTTGAAAAAGTCAACATACACTTATATTATGTAATCAAACACATATAAGTTTCCAAGAAATTACTGTGAAAAGTGGCGGTATTCTTATTTCAGATAATACTGCTATTACCACAATATGCTTGAAATGGCCCTACAAGTCAATTTTAATCAAACAATAAGAGCGATAATGCTTCTCTTGCTGCTGCTACTGATGATAATAATAACAATTAACATTTTATATAATTCTTAATCTGGCAGACACTCTTCGAAGTGCTTTATGCATACTAACTAATTTTATAACTGATATTGTTTTATGAACACTTTTATCAAGTACAGTGTATCGACACAACTTTTTATTTACTCACCAAATTTGATTCTTAATGAATTTTAGCCTTTTCTCAAAATACAGAATCTATTCTGTGAATTTGCAAATGTGAAGACAGCTAAGGCTGGAGAACATAGTAAAATTACCATACATCTTAGAAGCAAAAAAAAAACAACAACAAAAACCCTCTAAGGTCTCAGACCTGGTTCTTCTATTGTCTAATGGGACCTTGGGCTTACACTTTTTTGAAAGGGCTACAGTTAGCTCACATAGAGCCTCCGGGGTGAATGAGACAAATAAGAAAGTCCCTTCCTCTGGGTGGTGCAACGCAGGTCCATGACCAAGCTAGAGACACACAGCACCAGCTTGCCGCCTAGCCTGATGTCTTTATGCAAGGCCTGCCTGCATAATTTAGCCCAGATCTTTGTGTCTTCTTTGGCAAATAGAAATAATAAAATATTGGATTGGCCAAAAAGTCCATTTAGTTTTTTTTTTGTAAAATAAAAAACTTTTCTTTTTTCATTTTCACCAATAGCTTTATTGATTTGGATATTTTGAATAGATCAACTATCTCCCGCTATTGGAGTCTACTGGGTAGAGGCCAGGCGTGCTGGTAAACATCTTCGAATGCATAAGACAGCCCCACAGCAGAGAATTATTTGGCCAAAATATCGATAGTACCAAAAAACTTCTCAAACCACTTTTGAAACATTTGATCACAGCACCTTTTTCATACACTGTACAAATTTTTTTTTTTGCATTTCAGTTGCATTTTTACCTTTCTTTAAATAATAAAAACAACACACTGAAAATGTTGCATATTTTCTTCTATCATCAATATTAAAATGGCTACACAAAACTTCACCAATTTTGATAAGTTTTTTTTTTAATGTACCTGATATAACAACTGTCACAATACAATCTAACAAATTTTTTTCCAATGAAGTTAAAGACAAGTAAGCACTACTGGAGCCAGCTTACAGAAAAAACTGAATGAACTTTTTGGCCAACGCAATAATTGATAGGTTATTGCAAGGATTACATGAAATAATGTATTTGCAAGTATTTTATACATTGTGACATATCTATGAACGTGTAATATTTATTCCTTTAGCATTCATTGGCACCTATAATATGGTAAACTCTGGGGATGCAGACATAAAAAGACACAGATACTGTCTTTAGAAAATTTTAAATAATAAACCAGGTAACCATAAACAACTCAAAATCTGCTTTCTAGTTTTTATACAGTAAGTGAAATATTTATGTATCTGTATGTTCTAATTTACACAGATATAAACTTTTATTTAAAGTCATTCAATAGTAAAAGAGAGTACTACTTTTTGCTTTTTGCTGGTCACTTTGAATTTGTCATGAACCAGAAGGTCTGGTGTGATGTTGAGAATATTTATTAATGGTTGGTTGAGACTAAAAACTGAACTGTGAATGTCAGCCACGGAAGTATCCAGTAAGTGCCCTGGCTGGTGTAGCTCAGTGGATTGAGCATCGGCCTGCGAACCAAAGGGTCACTAGTTCAAATCCCCAGTCAGGGCACCTGCCTGGATTGCGGGCCAGGTTCCCAGTAGGGGGCGCACAAGAGGCAACCACACATTGGTGTTTCTCTCCCTCTCTTTCTCCCTCCCTTCCCCTCTGTCTAAAAATAAAATAAATAAAATCTTAAAAAAAGGTAAAGAAATATTCAGAAAGTGTCACACTATGCCAGCTATTAGCCATTTGTTGTTATAGGACAGTCCAATGGGTGGTGAAAGGGATGGGCAATTCAGGGGTCTGAAGGCACTGCTGGTACTTTGGGTCTAGAGGAAGTGGCTGTATACTAAGCAGTTCCATTTTGATATTTTAATAATCTCTGCAGCCATAATGAACTAACACAGTTTTATACCGCATGTTATCACATCCTCATTCTAACCTAAAACTACTTGAATCTTTCAAGACTCAAATCAGGTGTCAGGTTTAGGGTTTCTGACAGCTTTTCTGGGCCATACATTCTCTTTCACTCCTCACGTGAGCTCATAATTCCTTAATTTTAATACTCCATATTTTTTCTTTTAATACAATATTCACTCATTTTTTCACATCCTGTACAGAAAACTCTGAATTCAGGGACTATGTCAAATCAGAGCCTAGCACAGTATCTGGTACAGAGTAAGTGCTCAGTAATATTTTTGTTGAACAAAAATTGGATAGATGGGCAAATGAACAAATAAATAAATGTGTTATAATAGATCTCTAATAGGGGTTTTAATTTTAAAAAATATTTTAGTTTCATTAAACAGCATTAGCAATTTACCTACCTCATTTATAACTTTGCATAACTAAATAACTAAAGAAAAGATCAGACTAAATAATGATAAATTTATTGTCAGATGAAACTAATTCTTTCTATCATACCTTACAGGATCATTTCCCAAAATATATCCTGAGGTAAAAGTAGTTCCAAGATAATTTGAAAGGCTTTAATTGCTTAAATAAAATAATTCAGCTTAAATTTGTTCAACCCAGTGTTTCCAAAGCTTTTTGGGCCACAGAATTGACTCCAGTATAACCACTAAATATCCTACAACTGTAAAATTAAGGAAAAGCCAAAGTTATTATCTTTGTCATCTGAATAAACTTCCTAAATTACCTTTAGCTACTTTAATTTTTGAATTTAAAATAAAACATCTAGGAATTTTAATTTAATTTAATGACACCATCTTCAAATAACATGATAAAATTACCTACAAAATAAATGTAAGTAAGGTCCTCAGACCTCATTTTTCATACCGACATGGAGGAATCAATCATATACAATGTGTTTGACTGCTTGTACTTGCTGTGCTTGACTGAAGTCCTTTGTAGGTCATTGTGTGCAATTACTGAATCATTACTAAAAACAAATTACTTGTACAATATATAGGTTCCAGTGGAAGTAATGCCTGCTTGTGTATGGTTGGTAGGGTAATAATATGGGTATAGTAATTTATAGTTTTAATTTGAACATTTCACCTAAAATGTCATATGGTGTGCTTGAGTGTGATGTTGTTATGTTACAGAATTATATGCTTATGATTTTGTGATAAAAGGTTCTGTAATTAAAAAGGGGCATTATTTGCATCAAACGCTGTATTTGTAATGTCAATAGAATTTATAAAACTGAATTTTGTTTATTATATACCGTCTTAATCTATTATCCTTTGTTATGTGCTTGTCCTTAGGTGATGTAACAAAATCGCCCTCACTAAGAGATAGTTAATGTGAAAAAACTGTCATATATATTCACATGCAAGTGAATACTAAATGGAACACTACTGAATCACCGTGAAGTACTACAATAAAAAAATGCAATTTTTGTAATCTACCATATATACTTTAAATGCAATAAATTTATACAATTATAGACTTAAAAAGCATTATTTGTGAATTCATTACATTATAATAATTTAAAATGCTTCACAGAAATAACATTAACCAAAAAGAAAATGCCAACCCAAAGTTCGTTGGGAAAATAAAGATAGTAAATATTATAAACATATTTACTTTTTGAAAAAGCAAAATGCAGCTATAAATACAGCCTGAATATTATCAAGTCAATGCATAATATTTTAGGTTTATTTAGGAAAGATAATATAAATATTTCCTTGAGGAGGTCAGTTTCTCACTTAATAATAGGTGGGCTGTTTGAAAATCTTAAACATTTGTATTTCTCGGTCCTATTAATTTTGACATTGTAGACTTTTCTCATTCTTTGAGTACCTTGGATTACTTTGAGCTGGGAGAGTTCTTGTACAACTTTCAGTGAAAATTACATTTTTAAAGTCCATACCCAAATATTAATCTTGAAAGTCATGCTATGGTGGAGAGATTATGGAATATGAACTTCAAAAAATTCCTTTTTCAGCTCAAGAGACAAGTCTGGAAGAGTCAGTTAACAAACCTTTAAAAAAACCATGATTAGTGAAAACTCAGGACATGACAAAAGAAAAGCTCTCCCACAACCCAACAGAAGCAAGTAGTCTAAGCTGTCCCATTGTGTGAAAGTTCTCGTGAAAAATGAAATAAGGAAGAGTGTAACCATCTCCACAGATTTGTTAAACTACATTCGCTAAAGGAATAATCTGAAATTTTACAGTGTTGACCTCTGGAAAATGTAAGCTCCATAAAGACACACCTGCATCAGGCAGAGCATCTGAGTAATATGTGTCCAGCAAGTTGGTAGGCTTACATTTTTTTGAATGATGAGCGTTGGCTGACAGATAGGTATCGTTCAGGAAGGTAAAGAGCTCGGACCCTGCCATGGGACTATCATGGTAAGGGGAAAAGAAAATATGTCATAGAAAATGTGGTTTCAAAGGTTTTATCTGAAGTGCAGCTGGCAGACCCAGCAAAAAGTGTCATAGAGTAAGCAGAGTCAGAAAGGTGGAAAACTGACCATGATAAAAGAGCATACCCCAAGTTGCCTTGTGGACACCAACAGTAAATGTCTATAGGATTTTCAGTTACCATGAAGTGACATCTCCACTGAAACCTGCTAATGTTTATGAGTAAATACAAGGGTTTATACACAGACTAGCTGGTTTCATCCCATCACGTTCGGGCTCAGAATATATCATTTGTATTTGGAAGCTTTTTTTAAAAAGGAAGAAGGCAGTGATCTAAACCTGAAAAGTTTCAGCATCTACCTCAAGGTTGCTGAGTTAACATAAAAGAGGTTTTATCCAGGAAGAGATTGGAAAGTTTTAAGTCTATTCTCAGATCAGCAGGAATGCGTGGGCCAAATTAAAATGCTGCTCTATAGTGATTTTTTCTTCAGTTTTCCAGGTGCTAAGTGCAATATTTTAAACCTACTCTATGTTTTAGAAAATGCTGTCCATATTACAACTGCATATTTGATAGATTATCTCCTATTCATAGTAGTTGCTCTATTTGAATATAGTAATCTAAACCACAATGATTTTACTAGAATATTTCTAGATTCTCACAACTTTCAAGTGAATGTAACATAAGGTTAATATAATTTGCCTTTCACTTTATAAAATATATCAATAAAGGGTTTATATGTGTGTAAATATATGGATTAAATACTGACTGAAGAAAGGATACTTAGTAAATATTAAAGTTTTTTAAAGAAACAAAATACTGGCTTAAGAAAGAACACTTAGCAAAATAAGCAGTAAAGATCTTTTTTAAAAAATAGGCCTGGCTGGTGTGGATCAGTGGATTGAGTACTGGCCTGAGAACCATAAGGGTCACTGGTTCAATTCCCAGTCAGGGCACAGGCCTGGGATGCAGGTCAGGTCCTCGTAGGGGGCGCTCGAGATTTAACCACGCATTGATGTTTCTCTCCCTCTTTCTCCCTCCCTTCCCTCTCTAAAAATAAATAAGTAAAATCTTTTAAAAATTATTTTCAAAAAAGGTCTTTTAAAAAATAAAATTGTGATTTTTTTCCTTTTTTACTCTTAAAGTCACTCCCCATCAATGAATATTGACTCAATTCCTTAAAAAAAAATGAAAATTTTATAACAGAATCTCCATCTACTCCTGAATATGCAGATTTCCATGACTGTTTCTTAAGTACGTACATGCTTTTCTTTTACACTTTGCTAAAAAACTTGTTATTATCTGATTTTAAGCAATCCTCTTTATCAAAATCTGAATTTAATGTTTCCTAGTAACTTTTTCTCATGAATGATGTCTATCACTCATGGATAGTCTCGATGTTAACATATAACCTAAACTCAATCGAATAAAAATGACTGTAAAACAGGAGAGATAAAGGAAATAACATTCTTCTTAATATTCTACTTTATTTCTAAAATCTCATTGTATATACATATATAGCAAATATATATACAGATTACCTGTATATATGTATATACTATATATATGTGTGTGTGTGTATATATATAAACTGTAAAGCTGTATTCCAACTCTAAATATACTCATATGGGTTAATTTTTCATTCATAAGTGTTAAAATGTATAGCAAGATAAAGTATTTCATTGTGTTTCTGATTCACAACACTTAGCTCAGTTTAGCAGTTTAAGTTTTGTAGTGGAATTTCTATTTCAGGGAAATTTGAAGTTAAGTAACAGCCAGTTTACTGTCAAACACACCTATAACATATGAACAGTTCTTGGTAACTGTTCATAAGTTACCAAAGTTCAGTTATGAACTTTGAGCTGGAAGATATATAAACTGGTAAATAAATTTTAAAGATAGAAATGAAAAATTAAGTATAGTTAGCTATGGAAGAATTTAATTGAACATTATTATCAACTAATGTGGTAAAAGTCCTTAAATTTTATATTGGCATGATAATAAAACATACACTTGCATCACAAGAAACAAGTGCTATCAGGATTTTTTAATGGCTGTTTTAGAACAATGTTTACTTAGACAAACCATTTTGACTACTAAATATGTTATTTTCATTATCTCTGATGGCTGTGTTGACAATGTACTAATTAAGATGATAAATCTCAAAGACTAGACAAGTTCATAAAGCAAAAAGTAAAGAGAAGTTTCTTATTTTTAATCCCTCAAATAAAAATAAAATAAAAGAGAATTTCCAGGTGAAAGTCATTGTTTTGAATTGAGAGAGATCTGAAGAAAAATGATTTTAATAAAAAGCAAAAGAAAATTTGAAAAAGTTCAAGACTAGAAATCACTCTCAAACACTAAAGAGCAATGAAATTCCACTTCCTATTCTCTCAAAACTCAGTAAATGAAAATAGCTAGCTAACTTCACAAGTTTAAAATAATGCAGTTTGTCTATGTACGAAAAGATTATTTTGAGATAAGGATTCAGTTTAGAATTTTCCCACAGCATGTACTCACTAAAAGTTAAATAATGCCTACTATAAGGTGAAAAGAAAATATATTGTGCTGACAAAGCCCCGTTCACTGTCTCTACCAAAAAGCCTATCTGCCCACGCCAACATTCCCATAGCAATGAACTACACCTACGCTGTCAGAACCAGAGTTTTCATCTTGACTGACGGCGTCACTCTCTCACCTCCAACCTAGGAATCATGCACCTGGCTCATGTTGCTAGTTACTGAATTCGAGAAGAGGTTTTATGATTATAGTGGTGGATGTGATGTCCAGTCTTTTCTTAACAATGGGCATATAAAGGGACTGAGGTTGTGTTCTATTTTTAAACCTGGACTAATATATGATTTAAAAATTTCAGTTCTACAGAGGACACTTCTCATTTTTACTTACAAAAATCAATTCTATTTTAAAATTACGTTCTAAGGAAACGTGCTTTTTCCTTGGAGAAACATCATTTTCCCTTTTTAATTGTCTCCTGAATTCAAATTGTACGTTTGATCCCAATTTAGACGATTTGTACCTCGTGGTTAGAAAGCGTGTTTCTCACCGATCCGCATGGTTCAGTATCTCTTTCCTCTGAAGCACCTTCATTCACTGCATGTCTGGCTTTTACTATAAGAGATCTTAATATCTTTTGATTTACACAACAGCCAAGTGTCTGGCTATTGTGACTTTAACTGAAGGGGAAATTATGACTCAGGCAATTCAAGTGGCAATTAGTTCCCTCATAATTTAAAGCTCATTGTCTGATTCTAAATCCTATTCTTTCTTAATATACTATACTGCATCCTCAATACTACTATTTATCTTTGTTCAGTAACTGTGCACATACACTTGTCAAAACTTTTCTAAGTGTAAAAAATGGAGTAAAAGTTCCCAAGTTATTTTCACATACATTATGAGCATCTAAAATGCCAAGAGCCTGTGTAACTAAGGTTAATGGCAGCACATTTTCAATACGATTTGAAAGATTGGTCCATTAAATATGTTTTCTTATCAGAAAGGTACACATGTGATATCAAAATTATGATAACCTCTTTGAGAACCTATATACACTATTTTTCATAAATTAAAAATAGGCTTAATAATGATATATCCTTTTTAAATTGAAAATAGGTGTCTATAAAATACTAACCTGCATAAGAAGAATCACATGAACAATATGTAAGAAAAGGAAAAAAATCAAAATGTGATAAAACCTATAAGGATTTAGAAGACAATCTAAAATACAGAATAGTCATCTACTTAGACATTTGGAATTGATTAAATGCTGCTGTACCTAAACTTGCATGCCAAAGATGAGTTTGTCAGTGTGCACAACTACAGTATCTTTGTACATTTAAAAAAAAAGGTTAAATGTAGAATAATGTAGAACTGAATGTAGAACTGAAAATGAAAAATACTGTAATATTTTGTACTTGAATAATTTAGCCTATGGATAAAAAATAATACTTATAATAAACATCATCATCTAGATGTAAAATATTTTGTATTAGAAAACTATGTGTCACCAGAAAATCTTCCAATTTGGAAATTAGGAAAACATGATCAAATATTGATAGAAATGGAGAAGAAATAAACTGTAGATTTATAATAAAGATCGAGTGACAACAGTATGTTGATTTCAACAAATAAGTTTCAAACACCACAGTAAAAGAAAAGCTATACCATTTTTTAAAAAGTATGAAATAGCACAATTCAAGTTCCCATTAGAAGAGGTTTAATAGAACTTGAATACAGGAACATTATTGAAAATAAAGACTAAAATAGCAAAATGATATTGAAATGATTTCCATTAGGAAGAGTTGAAAATTAAAGAGGAAACATTTTAAAAGCATAGAAGAGATAGTAGCAATTTAAAAGAAGAGATTTCCAGTATAAATAAACTCAGAGGTAAGAACAAGACACATTTGTTTATTTGTGATAAGAGCAGACATATTGAATGTGGGATCTGGGAGTGGGAAACCATTTTCTGCATCAAAAGCATTTTATTGAAGTCAATACTTCCTTCAGTACTTTTGAGTTACAACAGAGCTGCACTGTTAGCATGTTCTCCTCAGCTTCTACCTAATCTCATGCATATTGTAATATCTAAACCAATAAAGGAGCAAGCCAGTAATACAATTTGATGGAGGCACTACTGAGGTAGGCATGTTGCTGTATCTATGTGACTACTTCATTAATTATGAGGTTAACTCTAACAATGGTTAATGGCATGTAGGAACTCTGAGTAGTATACAGTTCATTTTCATGGTATTTTATAAGACCACAAGTTAAACAGAAATGCTATGAGGAATGATCCGTCATTGTCAATCTAAGCTCCATTAAATCACTAAATATTTAAAATATTTTAAATAATTGATAATAATTATTCAATAAAATGTTGAGTTATAAGAAGCTGTAACATGGAGGGTTGGTTGTTTCTATTGTATATTATATTCCACAAATTTTCTTTCTTGAATTAGTTTTAATTGAGATACCACTGAAATTAAATGGTAGCATGGGATAACCTACAAAGCACAATTGCTACTTCATGTTATGGCATGTATATCGACATGTCAGAATTATGATTTTTACAGCTATTTAAGTTATTAGAGTTTTTCAGTCCAAATTTATTTGATTCTAGTTTTAAGAATTACTTCTCCAACTGAACTTACATTGTCTAAGTAAAACATAATTTGGAGATAATGCAATTAGAAAGTCAAGTCTGAATCAGAAAAGTTTTAAAAGGATACAATGAAAAGGTGTATTTTTGTATAATAAAACTTTTCCTTGATCTTATAACAAAATCATAGCTTCTATGTTTTAGGTCACTTTATTTCCTCTATATAGTGTAGATATAGATTATAAGATTATATTCAAAATTATCATCTTTTAAGTTCTTTTTCCTGCTGAAAATAGAAATAATTCATACCCCAGAAAACACTTCCTTTCTGTTTTACTACAGTGAATTAATTGATATGCTATTTTTCAGTGATGAAACCAGACAGGCAATGCTCGAAAATAAAACCAAATCCTGAAAGTACTATAAACGTCAATTTAGGATCAGCAAGTAAAATATTGAAAATAATAGTTAAATACACAAATCTACTGGCAGCTTTGCTCTATTGCCTTGTAACGCAAAATAACCCTGTCTACAGATACCAGTTTCATGAAACCATACTGCATAAAGCAAATGAAGTACCATTTTATTTTTGAGAGAGACTTATTTTTCCTCCAGAAAAATATATTTAAATATAAATTCAAGCATTTATATTTAAATATAAAACAAGTGTTATTTTATTTATATTAACATAAAGAAGAGAAGCCACCTGGCTTAAAGAGCCTATGACCGCATGAGTCAAAGATGGTAAGTCCTTTGAATTCCTTCCATGCCATCTGCCTTAACCCAGGGCCGAGGGGGATCAGAGCCATAAAATCTTGTGGATGAGCAACTCACGGGAAGGGGTCAACCCAGAGGAAAAGAGGCTCTACAACAATTCTTTTCAGCTTAAAAAGTCCTCTGATTTTTGAACTACACAAGTATTTTAGAAACTGGAATTGGAAACTCAAAATACTGTTCACATATAAAGGTGACACTAGGTTAAAATGATAATATTCAAATTACTATGGTTTTGACAGTTTTTTAAATAATATATAATAAAAATTTCTATGAATATTTAATTTTTAATTTTAAAGTGTAGTGTTCTAGATGAGTAATATATTCTAAAGAATGTTAATAATATGCATAGCTTTAAGAGCACATTTACATTCATAGTTCTATTTGAATTCACTACAGTAGAAATATAAATTATAGATTTTTTCAACAGTGAATTTTACATAAAACCTTTACTTTCGAGTTACTTTTTCAGTGAATTTTATTACAGTGACACCAAATACACTATTATAAGTGTCAAAATACCATCACATTAATCTGTTGCTACTATGGGGAGGTATCATACTGATAAGAAACTAAAGAGAGGATGCTGGCCCTTAAAATATCAATTGATTGTTAAGATTTGTATTCCAGAAAACAATATGTGGTCTAATACCATTTTAGGTATTAACTATAAGCTGCCCAAGTCACCATATTAAGTTTTCAAAGCTCTTAAGCCTGAAGACTACTGAAAAGGAAATCATTATAAAACAAACAAACAGATAAATGGAAAAATGTAACTGTGGCAATGCTCACTATTCCCTGAACAGTAGCTGATACACTACTGAGAATGAAATGAATTATTTACATAATAGTCTAAGGATAAAGTACACTATACCCATATAATATTACTAAACACTACAGAAGCTACAGCTTCATTAGTGTTCCATCTTCATAATAATCTTGTTATAAACAGAGTATTTTCAAGTTAATACACCAAATATTATATATTTAAAATTATTCCTGTTAATAAAAATGGAAGATAAGAGACTTAAAAAGGTTAATTAAACTAACAATAGCAGGCACACTATTTACACCTGCAGGTTTTCTGCAGCGCTTGGTGATGCAGCTTTAGGTAGCATGTCCTATTGCTGAAGCACTTTATAAAAGCAAAATATAATATCTGCTACATATTACCTTTCAGAGGTCACCACACTCTTTATCCTGAACACTGTGCTATAAAAATCAACTAACTTTTACACTGTAATTTAGTTATGATAACATTATTACCCTAGCAAGAGAATGACCATTTGTGCTTATTTAAATTACCATTTATTAATACTAAAGATATTTTGCTTCTATCACAAAATGCAGTTGTGTATACCATAATCATTTTACACATCAACAGAGGCAGAAGTATTCATTAAATATACCTTGATATGGAGCACTAAAGCCACGATATCTGTGATTGCTGTCTGTGACAAAATGCAGTCTGAGCCAGTTTTTGTTGCTGATAATTGGTGGTGGTATATTCATTCCAGATAACCTGAATTATGGAAGACAACAAGAACAAAATGTAAAAGGCTTTTCAGCAGTAAATGTTTTTACTGAATTGGGGCCCCCTAAAATTATTCTACCTGTATATTACAATACTCATTACTTTGCATTATTAACTTTTTAACCACAGATGAAATAGTTGTTTAATGCATAGAAAAGTCAATAATACAATGCTTAATTTCAAACACATTTTGTTCCAATTAGGTTGTGTATATTAATAAAATCAATGAACTGCATATGATTTTTTATTCACCCAAATTTATTGTGTAGATAATAATCGACATAATTGAAGCTGAGCTAATGGAGAAGGTTATTGTGTTCCCTATGTATTTACTGATACAGTATAGTTACAAGACAGAAAGACTTCAGAGCAATAGGTATACTTTTCCCACCTAATATATTTTCAGGATTTCACATTTGGTGGCAAACTTCCCAATTTCATTTCATAGGACAGAACCATTTTAATGTAATTTCACAATACTATAATATTTCATGATTAACTTTTTTTATAAAATACACGGTACTGCACAAATAACACATCTTTTTTATTACAAAATCATAAGGATGTAATTCTATAACATAACTATCACACACAAACACACCCTATTACATTTTAGGTGAACTGTTTAAATGAAAACTATAAATTATTACACTCATGTTATCACCCTACCAACCACACTCAAACAAGCCTTATTTCTGTTTGACCCTTGTATTTATACAATGCACTAAAAGTCTGCTTTGATGAATAGAATACATTGTATTTTGGATATATGAGGCCTGTCCAGATGGTACCCAGCCATGTTATATGAAAAATAGAGACATTTGTTGAGGAAAGTACAAGAAACAATGTACATAGGACAATGATGCCTCAGTCCCATTCAAAGTAGGCACCTTCATACCTCACACAGTTTTCCCAATTGCCATCAGCTGCCACTTCATATTTTCCTGAATCCCATCAAAGTCTGAAATCTTTTCCCTTTCGAAGATGATTTTAGTGTTGGGAAAAACCAGAAGTGGAAGGGCATCAAATCTGGGCTGTAAGGGCGGATGAGTCACCTGGATGATTTGATGTTTTGCAAAGCAAAACTCTGCACAGATGTGATGTAGCTGCCAATTACCAACTGCCCATAGCCGAGGCCTTCCTTCTGAATCACCCCAGTGAACATTCCTGCAGAGGAATGTTCGAACTTAACACAAAATGTGATGCAGATTCGCTGCTCTACTTGTTCAGTTATTTCTAATGCAAGGGCCACACAGTACATATGCTCACTCAGTGGTGTCTATCACCCCCACTGACTACTACGGTGAAGTTGTCATTGTTCACGTATGTGCATTCCGCTCCACTCTTCTTGACTGCCAGGTTATATTGATGTCACCCAAACAGTTCTCAGTATATTAACAGTGCTTGGGCTTTTTCCAGACAAATTCATATATTTAGTCTCTACATAGCTAGTCACAAAAAAATAAGTAAGCACTTTATAATCTCCTTAAAGCAAAATATTGAAACTATGCCCCAGATATTCCTAGGTGTGCTCTAAAGCCAAGGTATTCTCAAAACAAATGATATTACAGAGTTCAGGAGAATTTTAGACTAAGGTTTTCTAATAACTTGTATATGATGTATCTTTTCCATTCTTCAAAGTTTAACACTTTTTCTTTATTGGGGGCAAAATAGATGATTTCTGTGTGTGTGTGGGTATGCATATGTGTGTGTTGTGATTATAACTCTTCTTCCAGTCAATCTAGGGAACCAGTAGGGGTACACTGGAATGTTTGTCACTGTGCATGTGGAATTGGTAGCAAAGTGTAGAGAGGGTGATGAGAGCAAGCCCGCTTTGTCCAATCCTCTCCTCCCTTACCCACCCAAGCCAACCTACCCAGGGTGTTTGGGAGCTAACCACCACTTACAGTGACTGACTGCCAGCTAAGTCATGAAACTCTGAATTCACCTTTATTGTGTTAATATGCCCGTGGGTGTACAGAATGGGCTTGGCAATATCATTTATGCAACACTATTTTCTTGGCTTCTAATATAAACAAGGTGGGTTTTATCCCATACATTTCTCATTTCTCTACCTGCTTTGGATTACATCTTTACCTTTACTATGTCAATGCCCTACTTTCTCTTGTTATAATGGTGTTTCTCTTTATGGGTCCGACTGGCTGCTTTTCATATCAGAATTTAATAAAATATATGTATAATTTTAAGGCTCAAGTTTTAAAATTTTCACTTCACTGCTTTCAGAAAATATCCATGTTATGTTTACTTTGTTTGCTTTTGGCTCAGTTTGGTTCAAATGGCAATTCAATGAAAAACATATTTGGATTTGATATAATTTAATTTTCAATAGAGTAGCATGTTTCAAGACAGATTTTGATTTATAATTTGGTTCTCTTCAATTCCCTGATCTGATAAGCATAAATATCCATTCAGAAAAGTTTAAATTATTTTTGACAGGCTGTACACATTTCTAAATGTAATGAGACTATATTGCATGGATGGTTGTAATACAATAAAATACAGTGTATTGGTCACCTAGTACTGCTCATTCATTAAACACAACTTATACAATATGACTTTGCTTAGGGTCTATGGAGAACACTAGTAAATCAATCTATCTATATTTGTACCACATTTCACATGTTATCAGAGGAAGTATTGGAAACAGAGAATTGAAAATATATGCCACATAGAGTCCATTAAACTAATTATTTTTTTTACTTTTTTATTGCTTTTTTATTGTATTTTTTCCCATTACCAGTTAGTCTTCTTATATGACCCTCCCCCCAGCAATGACCAAACTGTTGCCCATGTCCATAGTCCTTTTCCCTTGATCTCTACCACCTCCCTACTCTTCCACTCCCCTTAGCTGTCATCCTGCTCTCTACAAGGCTGTCGCTATTTTGCTTGTTAGTAAAGTTTGTTCATTAGATTCCACACGAGTGAAATCATATGGTATATATCTTTTACTGACTGGCTTATTTCACTTATAATGTTCTCCAGGTCCAGTCATACTGTCACAAAGTGTAAAACTTTCTTCTTTTTTTATGACTGAGTAGTAGTCCATTGTGTATTCCATCGACCACAGTTGTTTTGTCTACTTATCTACTGATGGACACTTGGGCTGCTTCTGTATTTTGGCAATTGCAAATAATGCTGCAATGAACATAGGGGTGCTTATGTTCTTTTGAACTAGTATTTTGGGTTCCTTCAGATATATTCCCACAAGTGGAATAGCTGGGTCAAAAGGCAGATCCATTTTTAATATTTTGAGTTACCTCTATTCTCCTTTCCACAGTGGCTGCACCAGTCTGCATTTCCACCAACAGTGCAAGAGGGTTCCCCACATCCTCACCAGCACTCGTTGTTTGTTGATTTACTGATGATAACCATTCTGACAGGTGTGATATATTTCATTGTCATTTTTATTTACATTTCTCTAATGATTAGTGAAGTTCGGCATCATTTCATATGTCTATTGGCCATCTGTATGTCCTTTTTGGAGAAGTGTCTGTTCAGGTCCTTTGCCCATTTCTTAATTGGGTTGCTGATTTTTTTGATGTTGAGTTTTTAAGTTCTTTACAAATTTTGGATATTAACCCCTTATCAGATATATCAGTGAATATGTTCTCTCATTCTGTGGGTTGTCCCTTTACTTTGTTGATGTTTTCCTTTGCTATGCAAAAACTTTGTAGTTTGATATAGTCCCATTTTTGATTAATTTTGTCTTTTGTTTCTCTTGCCTGGGGAGATCAGATAAAATATTGCTATGAACTATTTCTGAGATTTTGCTGCCTATGTTTTCTTCTATGATTTTTATGGTTTTGGGTCTAACGTTTAAGTATTTAATCCATTTTGAATTTAATCCATTTTGAATTATTTTGTGTAGCATAAGAAGGTGGTCTAGTTTCATTTTTCTGCACATATCTGTCCAATTTTTCCAACACCATTTATTGAATAAATCATCTTCAGTCCATTGCACATGCTTGCTTCCTCTGTCAAATATTAAATTGACTATAAAGATGTAGGTTTATTTCTGGGCTCTCTAGTCTGTTCCCCTGATCAATGTGTCTGTTTTTATGACAGTGCCATGCGGTTTTGATTACTATGGCATTAGAGTACAGTTTCATATTAGGTAGTACGATTCCTCCAACTTTGTTCTTCTTTCTCAGGATTCCTGTTGTTATGCAGGGTCTTTCATAGCTCCATATAAATTTCTGAAATATTTGTTCAACTTCTGTGAAATAGATCATTGAAATCTCTTTTTACATGGAATTTATATGTACTGAACACCCTCCAAGCTGGTTGAATAGCTATTGAAACAACAAAGATATCACCCTCAAGGGACTTAATTTCTGGTGGAGAAGGAAAATAAACACATGAATGAAGAAAAATATAGCATGACAGGCTTTTATAAATACTATTAGCAAAACTAAGTAGTGTGAGAAAGGTAGTGATATGGTTAGAAAGATCAGAAAAAGGGCTCCCTGATGATGGCCCCATTAGTTGAATTCTAAAGGAAGTGATGGTATGATCTGTACACATATCTGACATGGGGCATATATGAAGAACCTTGAGCTGGGCTCCATGGCTGGAGGGGAGTGACTGCCAAATGCAAGGGTTAGAGACGATAATAGAGAGATGGTAGTTGGCCAACGTTGTGTAGAATCTTGTAGGGAAGCTATTGGAATGTTTGCAGCAGAGGAGTGTCAGATCTGCTTTACGTTTTATAAAGACCAAGCTGATGTGTTTAACAGAGTATGGCTGCTGCAAGTGGAGGTTAATCAGGTGATTGTTGCTGGTGTACTCTGGGAATACAGTTGACCATGGTGGAGGCAGACAGGGAGATTGTTCCTGATTTAATTTTTCTGAGTCCAAGGAATTTGTAAGAAGGAGAAGTGCTAAAGATGATTTCCAAATTTTGTCTAAGCAACTGAAGAGATGAAGCAGCCCTAACTGAGATGGGGAAGAATGTCACAAGTGGAGATCTGGGAGGAACTAGTGGAAGCCCAGTTTTGAACATGTTCAGTTTTTAGTGCTTATCAGAAGTTCAAGCAGAGCTATCAAATTCAGAGTTGAATATAGAAGTCACTAGTATATATGTATGGCTATAAAAGCCATGTTTCTACATAGGATCATCAAGAGAACAAGTGTTAATACTGAGGGGAAGAAGACCAAGAACTCACTCTGCTCTGGTTCCCTACCCAGAAGCACTGTAGAGAGGAAGGTGGATGGAGGACTTTGAGAAAGTTTTCTATAGCAACACATTATGTGGATCCTACCTTGACTCCGTCTGTGGATTAGAGAGTGTGACAGCCAGTTTTGAGAGTCGGAGAATAAAAATAGGAAGAAAGATGTTATTCTGCTCTCATTTCTCTGCCACACTTGCCTTAGTATGTCCATGTGCTGCAACTACAGAAGGGGAAATTCCTAAGTTCCCCCTTACCTTAACTCATCTGACAAAATAATATAAAGTTGTCACTAAGACCTTTACTGTTGATAAGGATTTGTGAAAAACAAGTAAGGACCATTATCCTTGGCAAGGTTTCTGCCCACTGTCCACTGCAAATCTAAAGGACTAGTAGAGTTTAAACTCATACAGTCTAACTTTGAAGCGTATTATTTCTAGCCCACGCTATCAATTATTTTATATTAATAATATTTAATCTGTTTTATTTTCCATTTTGTTGTATGCCTTTAATGTCTTTTTTTGGGAAAAGAACTGTAATTATATCTGTGTTATCTTATTGTGATATTATAAATTGCATTCATGCTTAGAAATCCATTTTTATTCAGAAAATAAATGAATTTTCATGTCTACTTCCTACAACATATTTGTTTCTATTTTGAACATTGCAATATTTGATCCTTTTTTGATACATTTTAGTGCAAAGTGGAAGTGAGATATAGATTGATTTTTTTCCCCATACAGCTGCCAATTGTCCTAGTACCATTTGAAAATACTGTATTCTTATTTCTTGTGGAGATGTTTCCTTTATCAAACCTTATGTTCCAGTATATACTACAATCACTACTTTGTTTCACTGATTGCATCTGTTTTCATATGTACCTATAGCACTGCTTAATTATTGCATCTATTTATATTTCTATGTTTGTGGCTAGTACAAAAGTCCACCCTCATTATTATAGTTTTTGAAAAGTTTTAGTTATTTCTATCAGTATTTTTAAGCTTATTATCAAGTCTCTAATAAATAATTTTTGAAGTTCTGACTAGGATATTTATTACATTCATTTGGAAAGAATTAACAGCCTGGGCCATGATTAAAAGTAGTTAACAACTGGAAACAGCAGAATCACAAACCAATTAGAATAGAAGAGAAAATTATCAACCTTCTTTTCAAAAAAAATTTGGGGAAACTCCATACTGTTTTCAAAAATGGCTGCACCAATCTGTATTCCTACCAACAGTACATTAGGGTTTTCTTTTCACCATATCTTCACCAACACTTGTTTGTTGATTTATTATTGATGGCCATACTGACAGGTGTGAGGTGACATCTCTTTGTGGTTCTTATTTGCATCTCACTGATGTTTAGTGATGTTGAGCACTTTTTCAAGTTTATGGGCCATTGGTATATCCTCCTTGGAGAAGGATATATTCAGTTACTTTGCCCCATTCTTAATTGGATCGTTTGTTTTCTTAGTGTTGGGCTGTACAAGTTTTTCATAAGTTTTGGAAATTAACCCCTTATCAAATGCGTCATTGGCAAATATGTTGTCCCATTCAGTGAGTCATCTTTTCATTTGTTGATAGTTTTATTTGCTGTGCTAAATTTTTTAGTTTGATGTAGTCTCATGTGTTTATTCTTTTGTTTCCCTTGCTCAATGAGATATATCAGAAAAAAATATTTCTATGAGTGATGTCTAAGATCTCACTGCCTATGTTTTCTTCTAGGATTTTTTAATGGTTCCATGACTTACATTTAAATCTTTAATCCATTTTGAGTTTATACTTTTGTATAGTATAAGGAGGTAGAATTGCCTTATGACTCGGTGATTCCACTTCCGGGAATATATTAGAAGAAACTTGAAATACTAATTTGAAAGAATGTACGCACCCCTAAGTTCATTGCAGTGTTATTTGCAACAGCCAAAATTTGGAAGTGGCCAAAGTGCCCATCAGTAGATAAGTGGATAAAAAAGCTGTGGTACAATTATACAATGGAAAATTATTTGGCTATATAAAAAAGGCAGGAAATCTTACCTTTTAGGACAGCATGGATGGACCAGGAGTATCATGTTAAATGAAATAAGCCAGTCACAGAGAGGCAAATACCATATGATTTCACTTATTTGTGTATTCTAATGTACAAAATAAAATAACAAAGAAAATAGAAACAGACTCAGATACAAAGAACAGACTGACAGTTGTCAAAAGGATGGGGGCTTGGGGGCTAGTGTAAAAGAAAAAGGGATTGAGAAAAAAATGGACAAAGACAACAGTATGTTTGCCAAAGCGAAAGAGGGGTGGGGATGGTGGAAGAGGGGAAAGGGAAAAAAGCAATGGTGGAAACAGACTTGACTTTGAGTGGTAAGCACAGGATGCAGTATGTAGAAGATATGTTATACGCTTCAAACCTGTATAGTTTTATTAGCCAATGTCACCCCAATAAATTCGGCAAAAAAGTACCAGCCTGATGCAGTCATCTCTGTCTTCTTTATGTCTCTCAATGATATATGTTTGTCTAGTTTGATTTATCTCCAGTTCCCTCACATCTCCTTCACACAAATAAGTGATGCTAATAATAACAATGAGCCACCAACTGCACAGTTTGATTTTTACATAATTTTGACAGGCCAAGTAAAAATAATATTTTTTTTGGAATAAGAAACAGGTAACATAAAAGAAGGATATAAAACCAAAGCAGATCAATAAATATGAAAATCTACAAAATAAAAGGGCAAGCTACATTCTGTGGCACTATACATATTTTGATGTTTATATTTATAACTGTACAAAGGCTTTAAAATAAGGAAGATGTTGGCACAGTCTTAGAGATGCACTTAGGATGGAATGTGAAAATTTAAGGGAAGCAGTTAGAGTATTTCTTCCCTGTTTTGAATCCACATCAGTTGTGATTAGGATTCTGTTTTCAGTGTGTATATGACTTTATGCTATACTCATACCCATATAAAAGTGTAAATGCCATAGAAAGGGTCACACTGTTTCAATTACAGAGTTTTCATGCAATGCCCATTATAGCAGCTCTCATTATCTTACAAAAAACTCTCAATAGCCAATGATAATTTCATGAGAGGATTTGTTTTTTTAACAGTAGATACCATCAGTTATCTTCAGAGGAAATAAAAATTAAAAAAGGAACCTCAATTTTAATATAAATGAAAAGTTAAAATAGACATTTAAGCCATCAGGTTTCCAAAGTGAAGTAGCATAAGTTTAAACATCTTAGGAGCCATATCTGACTAATAACACCTAAATCTGGTTTGCATGGCTGCATGTAACATAACATATATTATATATGATTGATAAGAGGAAATGAAATAAAAAGCAGTAAATAGAAATCTTGATTTATTCTGTAAAGTTTTAAACCTATTTAAATTTAAAATGTTCAAAAGTATTGTTTGAAACATTTATATTCTATACTGCACATTCAGTCACCTACGGAAATAAATTATACATGGTTGCTGATCTGATTTATAAGCTTGACAGCAGAGTTCAGAGGCAATGTTTCAGAAACAAAAAGACTACCATGTCCTAAATAAGAAAATAGCATGAAAGAATTACCAAGCTCTTTCAGTGATGTAAAAATCACAAGTCAAAGCCAGAATAAGTTCATCAAGCTTTACAGAACAGTGCTGAAAACGTAAAAAGAAACATTTTAAATATATATTTGCACATATCTATATATTTATTTTAAGCTTTCCATTTTTAGATTCATGACTTGTGCCCAGTAATGATACCTCTCCAAATGTGGTTGTCTAAGGGACAAGCTGTTTAAATAAATATGCATGAAGTCTCTTTAAGTATAAAGTGTTAGGCATGTGAACCAATCCAAACATCTCTTAAATATCAAAATACTTTATATAGAGAACCATATTAACTGTATAATTTGAGATAGAATTATACATTCTCCTTTTTTAGTAATTCCAATTTCTGCAAAAGAGGGAAGCTTCCACATCTAGCAACAGTGATGCAACATTTGGTGGGAGAAAGGGAGAAGGGGAAACTGTAAATTTAGATTATTATCAAATTGTCATCTTCTAATTTTATTCCAACAATTTAGCATAGAGTCAACATTAAAAGTGAAAAATACTCTAACAATTTTCCTACAAGGTACTCAAAATGTGGTAACTCTTTTGAAGCTGATGTTTTGCTAATTAAATGCTGTATTTCTGACTTAGGTTGAAAAATATGCTTTCTGTACTGTTGGTTGCATTAGTCTGGAAGGATACGCTAAGAGTCATTTCATTTCCCGTACTGCTTCCAGTGAGTATTGCACATAGTCTGGAAAGACAAACTATTGCCCATTCTATGCCTAATTGTCAAATGAGGTAATTTTGTAAAAAACAAAAACACAAAACCTGGTGATATCTCCATAATTAGTATCTTGGGTATCTGTCAAAGTATACATGCATTTCAAATCTCTCCATTAGGTCAAAATAAAGTGCTTCTATAGAGAAAATGTGGTATTTTTTATGTTAAAAGGTGAATTATTCTTTTCTGAAAATCTATACTTGCAAATTTTAGTATCTTTTAAACTTCAGTTACTCAACTTAATGCATGAAAGAAGTTTTATACAAAAGATTTTTAAGTCAGTTTACTGACTACCTACCACATACATAGCATATAATGTAAAATACATATTTGAAGAATTTTAAGATCTCATGCATTAACTTCAACTAAAATGCTGCATTTGTGTTAAGACACTGCTGACCACTTTGGCCATTGAACTATATTATAATTTCCTGAAGGTAAAGTCTTCATTTGAAATTCATCACAATGTTTATAGCACAAGCATATAACAGGTGCTCAGTAAATGTGTGCTGAATTGCATTAAATGTCAACAACTAACCTTCGGGAAAACATCACTTTTTCCCATCACAGAAAAGAGCAAATGTGACAAGATGATATGCCAGTAACAAACTGTGGAAAAGGGATTTTTGAAGGACTTCACTTTAAACTTACTTTCACTTTTCTCATAATAAATGTGGAGATCTGTTTCTGGCAAATTGTCCAGATTTACTTCAGTTACCTATTAATAAGCTCCGCACATTAAGATGGTAAATGTAAACACTCTTCATTGTCATAATTACAAAAGGAGGTTTGGGGGACATGTACCTGAATGGTCTTAGAACAGATTAAGAGTAAAACATATTTCAGGGACCTTACATTAAAATTATATTATAAAATATTCATTTTATTCATATAAAATATTTAATTTCAGTCAAATTATAATCTTGCTGAGAGATCCTACAGTTATGGTGTGTTTTCCTCTACCAACTGTCCCATTGCATTTCTTTGCTCCCCTTCTTTCTGAAAAGAATTTTATGCACACATGGTCTTCATTTCCTCATCTAACGTTTCCACTTCCACCTATTCCCCATAGGCTTCCAACCATCCCGCTTTACTTAAATGTCTCTAGAGGTGGCCAAGGCTGTTGCACTTAGTAATCCTTAATCCTGGAACACCTTTTCAGAGATATCCACTGAGCCTCTCTCATTTCCCCCATCACACCTTGTCGGTGTAAGGGTTAACCTGATCACTACATTAAAAGTGTTATCTCCTCCCTGCATTGTCTATCAGCTTTCTCTGTATTATTTTCTTTCAAAAACTTACAACCACATAGTATATTTTATATTTTACTCAACTTGTTTATTTGTCATGCCAAACGTTGAGTTTTACTCTCAACTCTATCATCTCCTATAATATTTTCTTGCAAAAGAAATCAATAAACAACTTCAACCTTGCCAAATTCCCTGTGCATCCTAATATTTTTCAACCTCTCAGCAGCATCAATATGGTTTACAGTGTCTCTTTTGAGAAGGACTTTGTGGTGCCCTATCATTCCACACTCTAGATTTTCTTCTGTTCCATTAGCCTGCCATGTTTAATGTAATTTACTAGTTCCTCTTCTCGTTGTAAAACATTTGGGTCCAGTCTCCTGAGGTAGTCACAGGCCACTTTCTTTAATGAGTATGCACTCAAGCCAAGTGATCTCACCATGTTGCCAGACATTAAATATCCTCCATGGTCCACTGGCTTCAAAGTCTATATAACTAAAAAAATCCCAATTTTTCTTTGAGCTTCAGACTTCTATAAAATTCTGATGTTAACTATACTCTTTTAAGTTAAAATTATTTTTCTACCTCCTGGGTCATGCAAACACATATTTAAGAATGAGAAGGGCTTAACATTATTTATCTTTTAAGGTTCAAGTTCAGAACAAGACAATTACATAGGTGGCATTTATAATTACTTAAATACAAGGGCCTTAAAAGGGATGGTAGCCTTCTTGGGGTAGCAGAATTTATTACTGAAGTAGTTGTCCCTCTATCCTCATCTCCTGATGGGTGGGACAGGCAAGGCATTAGGTATTGTTATTCCCAGAGCCATGGGCCCTGAAAGCATCACTTCTGTAGTTTGAATACCAAATACCAATCAAAGATTGGCAACACACATGAGGCCTTATGAGACAGTAGCATAAAGAACAATGATAATTGAGTGTAGAAGGGATGATGTAGAGGCAAGAGAGCACAAAATAATGACCAGTGATGTTTCCAAGATCCTGAAGAAGGATAGCAAAATGTCCTAGGAGAGTTTTCACAGACATTTAAGAGAGAAAATGTCTTTAAATGTTGTAAGTTGCATACCTTTTGGAGGGCATCAGAAACTGTGCACCCACCTCTGCTCTGATGATCTGTCATTTCTTAAATCCAGTACAAAACAAAGAAAACAAAATAAAGCAGTGTTTGACAGCACACAATCCCTACACTAAAAATATCTGAGCAACAGAGGAAATCAATGTAGAACACCCAAGTGGTATGAACAATTGCAGGCATCCAAAACTACTGAAAACAACTATCTGAAAGAAAAAAAAAATTTTTGGTATTTTTACCATCACCATTTAGTCCCCTTATACTCCCCTCCCCGATACAATCGCCACACTGTTGACCATGGTCATGAGGCCTTTTACCCTTTCTGTTCAATCCAGCACCCTCCTACCCTTCCTCTTCCCTTCACTGTCATCCTGCTCCCTATGAGTCTGTCTATATTTTGCTTGTTAGATCAGTTTGTTCATTAGAGTCCACATATGAGTGAAATCATATGGTATTTGATTTTCTCCGATTGGCTTATTTCACTTAGCATGATGTTCTCCAGGTCCCTTTCGCACAGTTGGTGAAAATGCAGACTGGTGCATCCACCGTGGAAAGCAGTATGAGGATATCTCATAAATTAAAAATGGATCTGCCTTTTGACCCAGTGATCCCATTTCTGGGAACATTTCCAAAGAAACCCAAAACACTAATCTGAAGCACATAAGCACTCCTATGTTCACTGCAGCATTATTTGCCATCACCAACATATGGAAGCAGCCCAAGTGTCCATCAGTAGATGAGTGGATAAAACAGCTTGGGACATTTACACAATGGAATACTACTCAGCTATAAAAAAAGATGAAAATTCTTAATGACATTAGAAACTGATGCAGCATGCTGAATATCATGTAGCAGTACACCAAAGCAGAGATAGAAGCCAGTTTCTTATTGTCTATATTGAAGTGTCACCTGTTTTTCAATGCTACCCAATGTATCCAAATTATCTACTCAGTGTTTACACTTGTGTTTCAAATAAGTGTCTCAAATTCACTATGTCTAAGTCAAAACTTTTGAGGTACACTCCATAAGTAGGTTCTTCCTTTATACCTCAGTCAAGTGGCACCACCACACAAAAGTTGCTCAAATATTTAAGAGTAATCTTTAAATTATTATTCTCATACCCAGAAGCTCAATTCATTTGCAAATCTCTTTCTGTTTCTAAAATGCATTATTCTGCACTCATTTTAATTTATTACTGTTCCTCTCATACTAGCCATGTCACCATGGTCCTATCTAGACCCTGTAATAGTCTCTTCACCTGAGTCTACTATGCACTCCTAAAAACTTCTCTATACCCAGTAGCTGGTGTGTTACTTTACCAACCTACATGTTACTACAATGCTTAACTACTCATTAATATTGGAATTATTATTCCTTTTTTATTGAATTTATTGGGGTGACACTAATGCACAAAATTATACAAGTCTCAAGTACACAATTCTCCAGCACATCATCTGTACACTGTATTGTGTGTTTGCCACCCAGTCAGACCTTTGTTCATCACCATTTGTCCCCTCTGTACCCTCCTCCACCTTCTTCCACCCCTCCTTCTTTCTGGTAATCATCATGCTGTTGTCCCTGTCCATAAGTAGAAAAACTTTTTTTCTTTTTTCTCTTCTTTTCTTTCTTTCTTTCTTTCTTTTTTTTTTTTGTGGCTCAATCCCTCCACCACCCACTCACCAACCAACCCCCCAACGCCCTTCCCCCCAACAGCTGTCAGGTCAGAACTAAATTTAGGCTCTTTACCCAGGCCTTACAGAGCCTGGACATCCTTCTCTTTGTCTACTCTCCTTCCTCATCTCACATGCAGTAACTTTACCTTCACTACAAAGATGCCACATGACATTTATTTTTTGCTTAATCATGGGGAACTCTGTCACCGCAATGCTTTTGCATTTAATTTTATGACCTTGAAATGCCATTTCTTCACATGGTCCTCTGGTTAACTAATCTCATCTTTCATTATTCAAAGTTTTTTCTTCATTGTCTGATCAAAAATAGGTCTTCCTATTTTAAAATTAATATTTTCAGTTTTTGAAACTATTTTATTTCTTAATTTAATAATTTCAGCAACCACATCCTTAGAATATCATAACCATGCCAGCAGAGATCTTGTATGTCTTAGTCACCAATCTGCCTTAGACCTGCAGAATAGCACAGAGTCTAATTTAAGTAAACTTCTGAACACTGGGTTGAATGAAAACTTTAACATTGATTTCTATTTTAAAAAAGAAAAGTTAGCACTTCCATTTAAGTAAAAAAAAAAAAGGCATCTACATCAGGCATTCTAAAACAGTAATGTGGTGTGGCCCTTTATAATTTAACAGTAATGTGGCCCTTTATAATTTAAAGATTATGAGAATATGAATTTAGAACAACTCATAAATATTTACGGTATTTTAATTTTGGCCATATGATTATCACGCACTATTATTCAAAATAAAAACAGAAAACACACAATGATGTCATTAATGAATAATTTTGTTACAAAGAGTTGTATGAAGTGGTGAAAGTGTAAGAAGTGGACACCTTTGTCTTATTCCTGATCTTAGAGGAAAAGTTTTAGTTTTTGCCCACTGAGTATGATGTTGGCTGTAGGTTTTTCATATATAGCCTTTATTATGTTGAGGAATGCTCCCTCTACTCCCAGTTTGCTCAGTATTTTTATCATTAATGGGTGCTGTACTTTATCAAATGTATTTTAAGCATCTACTGATATGATCATGTGATTTTTTTCATCTTTGATTTTGTTTATGTGATGTATCACATTTATTGATTTGTGAATATTGTACCATCATTGCCTCCCTGGGAAGAATCCCACTTGATTATGGTGTATGATCTTTTTAAAGTATTGTTCAGTCTGGTTTGCCAATATTTTGTTGAGGATTTTGTTGAGGATGTTAGCATTATGTTCATCAGCAATACTGGCCTGTAATTTTTTTTCTTTGTTGTGTCTTTCCTGGTTTTGTAATTAGGATAATACTGGCCTCATTAAAAGAGTTTGGGAGTCTTCCCTCTTGAATTTTTTGGAATACTTTGAGCAGAATAGGAGTTAGCTCTTCCCTAAATGTTTGGTAAAATTCACCCATGAAGCCATCCGGATCAGGGCTTTTGTGTGCCAGGAGTTTTTTTAATTACTATTTCAATTTCACTAGCTGTTTTCACTCTATTGAGGCTTTCTGCTTCTTCTTGATTCAGTTTTGGAAGATTATATCTTTCTAGACATTTATGCATTTCACTCAGGTTATACACTTCTTGGCATGTAGTTGTCTGTAGTAGTTTCTGACAATCCTTTGTATTTTTTTGGTATCAGTTGTAATATCTCCTCTTTCATTTCTGATTTTATTTATTTGGCTTCTCTCTCTTTTTTTCTTGATGAGTCTGGTTAAAGTTTGTTGATTTTGTCCATCTTTTCAAAGAACTAGTTCCTGGATTTATTGATCCTTTATATCGTTCTTTTAGTCTCTATGTCACTTAATTCTGCTCTAATCTTGATAATTCCTTGCTTCTACCCCCTCTGCACTTTGTTTGTTGTCATTCTTCTAGTTCATATAGATGTAAAGTAAGGTTGTTTATTTGAAATTTTTCTATCTTTTCTTAGGTAGGCCTGTATTCTCCAAAGAGGACATTCAGACGGCCCATAGACATGGGAAAGAATGTTCAATATCACTAGCCATCAGAAAGATGCAAATTAAAACCACAATGAAATATCACCTCATACCTGTCACAATGGCCATCATTAACAAGTCAACAAACAACAAGGGTGTTGGAGAAAAGGGAACCCTAGTGCACTGTTGGTGGGAATGCAGACTGGTGCAGTCACTGAGGAAAACAGTTTGGTATTTCCTCAAAAAACTAAAAATTGAACTGCCTTTTGACCTAACAATTCTGCTGAGAATATACCCTAAGAATCCCAAATCAGCAATTCAAGAGAACCTATGCACACCTATGTTCATAACAGTACTATTTACAATAACCAAGTGCAGGAAACAGCATGAGTGCCCATCAGGAAATGAGCGGATCAAAAAACTGTGATGCATTTACACAGCGGAATACTATGCAGCAGAAAGAAAGAAGGAGCTACTACCTTTTGTTACAGCATGGATGGAAATGGAGAATATTATGCTAAGTGAAATAAGCCAGTTGGTGAAAGACAAATACCATATGATCTTACCTATAAGAGGAATATAATGAACAAAATAAACTATTAGACACAATAGAAAAACAGTCATGGAAACATGGAACAGGCTGACAGTGACCAGAGGGGAGGGGGGAGGGGGACAATGGTGGAAAGAAGGGGAAGAGACTAGACAAAGAACATGTATGAATGACCCAAGGACATGGACGACAGGTTGGGGATTGACTGTGGGCGTGGGCAGTGAGATGGGTGGAGGAGGGCAAAGGGAGAAAAACTGGGACAACTGTAATAGAATAACATCAAAAATTATTTAAAAATTGTGTTTGATTCTGTTTCATCTGTTGATAAATTCTAAAAGTGTCTTTTGGCTAAAATGTTAAAAACAATCTGAAATTGCCTCTGTACGGAAATTGCCTATATAATTTGCTAACTAACCTGAGTTTCAGAACCATGAATCACTTTTCAAACACCAATTATTCTAAAGAAAGGTTTACCTATTGGGAGCAAGAATAAAGGGAGACAGAGATTTATTTAGATGTGAGCTGGCACCTTTACTACTGTGTTTTCATTGGAAACACTTGGGTTGGAAAAACAGACCCTAAGAATTTTCTATTAAAATAGCAGAGGAAAGCAGAAGGCATTTCTAAGGAGCTCAGCAGCAGAAGAGTCAAGTGTAACATTTTTTTTTAATAAGATATACAAGTTAATTAAAAGCAATTAACCTAGCAGTAGGTTCTGAGGACTACAGGGCCTTGTTTTCATGCCAAGGTTTGTGTGGGACTCTGAGACCTGAAGAGCCTTGGAACAGGATACCATAAACCTGACAGGTTGGTAACAAAATACAATTAAGTATAAAAATGAAAATAGTAATGCCTCTCACTTTTATTTGTGCTTATTTAAAAATCTTTGCAGAGGGAATATAGTCAATGATATTGTTATAACTATGTATGGTGCCAGGTGGGTACCAGATTTATCTAGGTGATCACTTCATAAGGTATATAAATGTCTAATTGTTATGTTGTACACCTGTAACTAATATAATATTGTATCATAACCATAACTAAAATGTCTTAAATAAACCAGAAATGTTTAAGAAAATAAAATCTTTGTTTGTAACCTATGACATTCATAACAAGTTCTACATATAACAAAATGTCATTTTTTAAAAACATTTCATTTATTTTATTTTTAGACAGAGGGAAGGGAGGGAGAAAGAGAGGGATAGAAATATGAATGTGTGGTTGCCTCTCATGCACCCCATACTGGGGACCTGGCCTGCAACCCAGGCGTGTGCCCTGACTGGGGAATCGAACTGGCAACCCTTCAGTTCACAGGCAGATGCTCAATCCACTGAGCTACACCAGCCAGGGAAATGTCATTTATTTTCAAGAAAAATACAGCTAAGGAAGAAAAGGGGACTGTATCAGAAGATACTGCAGAACTATGAAGTTGGCTTCCTACAATACACCTTATCTTCTCTTCCACAAGGCTATAATTCTGTTTATTTACATAAGCTTTTTTTTTCTTTTTCAGAAGTAATTCAAATGTTTGTCTCATTTGAATAAAGTTTTCCTTCATTTGAATTAGTATGGACTATGACCAGAAAAGTAAAGGTCAAAAGAGTAAAAAATTTTTATACCCTACAGTGGTAAATTGAGATTCAAATTCATATTTCAATTTTTATCCATTCAATTTGCACTATAAGAATAGAACATTCTTCCTCCATCAAACATCCTATCCAACTAATATTGTCATTGCTGTGAGGCACTGTTATTTATTTAAAGCATATCCCCAATGCGTGGGTATTCATTTAGAAATTATATCAATTTAACATAGATATTACATTTTATATTTAAAATAGTATGCTCAATATTTAATATATAACTTTTTCTGCATTTCAGATTTATATTTAATTTGCTGATGAAATTACAACTGAATCCATGTCAGATTCACTATTTATACACTTGGTTTCCTTTGAAAATTAAAACACTAAGCTATAAAACAAGCACACTGTTCAGGGACACTATCTTATACGTTCGGTTGTTAGCTACCTGCTGCTCTCAATAAATCAGCCGACAAACTACTGATCCATGTCACAGAATTTCATCTCTCCATTTGTTAGAAACAACAGTCTACAAACCAAATGCTTTTCCATTGAGTTTGTTCAGTCAAAGATATCCTGTCTCCTGTAGTGTAATTTATGTTTATAAATTTTTAAAGCAAAGGACATATCAATAAATATAATAGTAGAGTAATTATGAATAGAAAATCACATATTAGTAGGCTAGTGCTGTTATATTTTTTAAACTATTAAAGAAGTTGTCTAAATTCATTCTTCAAATCATAGGATTCATTATAACTACAATTAGAAGAGGCTTATTATAATCAGTATATTTCAAAATAATTTTAATAATTTTATATTTTACCATTTGCTTTTGACTTCATCTTCATTGTTAAGTAGCTTAAGTAATTATTTATCTTTAAATAGTTCTAATTGTTGGATTAAATTAAAAATAAATTTATGAATACAATTAATGTGCATCAGTAATGCTCCATTTTTGTCCATTTTGCTAAAAGGTACATACAAACTGTTTGGGTTTTTTTGTGTTTTGTTTAATATCTAATTTATTTAATACATTTACAGAGCAAGCAATGCATAAAGAAATAATAAACAAGTCACACAAAATGTGGCATTCTTTTAAAATAACAATTTTAATAACTGATTTTTTAAGCTCCACCTCAGTCTCCAGAAACTTTTGATACTCCTACCAATAACACATTGGGATAAAACTAAACTATTCAGGAAATCGGTGAAGGGCAATTGACAGAAGAACAAGACAAGGCCATCCAGCGGTGAGCCGGGGCTTCCCGGCACCAGCTCGTGAGACTAAGTCTGTACCTGTCTTCATATGCTCCATGTTCAGTGGCAGTGGGGTAGAGCTTGGGCCATGGGATGGAAACATGCCACAAATTAGGACAATTTTTCCCTTTATTTTAGGAGAAAGATTTTAGCAGCACATCGCTGAGGTTATTTCATCTCTGCGAATATCTACTAGAAAATATTCTGCTCTGCTTCATTACAGAAACAAAATGCTGCTCAATATGACAGAAGGATGTAGCAGAGAGCAGAGACACCATAAACTTAACTGGGTACTTTTTTAACCAGTATGACTTAATACTTTTAATTAGGCATCTATAGGATGGTGATTTTTAAGTTATGCCATTTTCTGATGTACCTTCTTCCATAAATCAGTGAAATATGTACAATTAAATAACTGGTTGATATTATCGGTAATCTAGAGTTTCTGGATATAAGTTAATTAGGTATCTGTAAATACTGTAATACACCAAACAGTGCTTTGGGCTGGCTTAGGTATTACTAAGCTATTTTCTTTGGCAATAAATGAGTAGCTGGTATGTTGTTTTGTATGTTGTCATTAGTCTGCAGCAATAAAGGCATAAAATTATTCTAGACAAGTTGTATCTTGCCATTTTAAGTTCCAAGTACATCAAAAAGCTGTTTTAGACCCTGAAAGTCCAAGTACGAGATGAGGGATGGGGGACAAAAACAGCCTGTTTTTCCTTTATCTGCTTATATAATACATTCCTTCAGACCCTCCATTATGATGTCAATGCCTTTTAGGAGATATTACAGTATGAGTAGCTAAATTTATAAATTAAGTTCACAGAACTTAGAACCAGTAGCCTCTATACTGTGCATGAAATGTTCAGAGTTGTTATTATTGTTTCAATTATGTAGTCATACACTGCATAATATAGTAGTATATTGTGGTTATAATTTATATTATGTACTATATTGTTATGTATATTATAACATAGGTATATGTGCATATATATACACACACATCTATATTTTATAAATAAATATACAAATAAGCAAACGTGTTTGCAATGCATGCTCAGCATTTTTTTTCCAGAGAGGTATGCTAATTTAACAAGTATAGATATCTTTCTTCTGCTCTTTATTTTCTGAAAGCCCAAAACCTGAAAGCAAATAACCTTATTCTGTATATTGTGTTAGAGAAGATTAATGGTAGATTAGTGATAAAATAGCCAAGTCTAAACTTTGACAGCTTATTTTACAGTACATTGGGATTAAAATTCAATGCATTAGGGAAGAAAGCACTCAGTTTTGACAATGTGATATGGGGTAAAGATCAGGTTTCAGATCATCTCTGGCAATCAGCAACTAGCTAGGTGATCTGGTTAAGAAAATTACTATTTTAAGATTCAGGGTTTTCATCTATGACTTGCAGAGGAATTTTAAGATTGTTGTGAGAGGGGTTACAGCTTTTAATGTATATCTTGAAGGAAACAATAGTGCTTAATTTTAAGTAAGAGATCCAGGCCATATCTATAGTTGTTGCAGAAGGATGCTTTGGGGAATGAGGAGATAGAGAATCTAACTTTAAAAATAAAAGATAGGAAGAAAGGAAAAGAGTAGGTGAAATAGAATAAAATATAAATAAGACTAAAGTTCTGTTTGGTCATTTAGAGAAAATCTTATAGTGACAGAATTCTTTTCCATGGCATTTATTTAATTTAAGCCTTTTATAATCAACTGTGCTTTTGGTACTAGATTTCCCTAAGTCAGAGAGGAACCTACAATAGGCCTCCTTTGGGCTTGTATTCCCACTATAAATCTGAAAAAAAATAATTTAAAAAGATGCCTCACATGCATCAGTCATGCTAAACACATACAGGGATAAACAGCCTGTCCTCAGTCCTGATTTGAATGTGCAGGGCAAATTTTCAGTATAAGAAAAGATTCTGACAGCAAGTGTCAACTAAAGTCATGGACTATCCCTGGACCTTTTGATTCCAAGTCTCACACAAGCCATGACTAAGAAAAACACTGCTTTGTAATGCTGATCTACTGCTCCACGATAAATTAGACCAGGTGAGGGGAGGGAATGATGCTATTGTGTTTATTTCTAATGGAAGAGAACAGCATAAATTTGGCTCCTGAATCCAAAAGGATCATTTTACAGGTCTCCTAGCAATTCAAAACTGGTATTTGCTATATCTTTAAATGGCAAACAAGAAAAAGATAATTCCAACATTGGTTACTTTCTGGTGCTCAAAGAGTTTACCTAAATAAATACATGCTATACAAAATGGTGAAATAGAAAATTTTAGTTTCCTTTAATCCTCACACTCTACCATGACCCAGATTTTCCAGTGATGATCCAGTCTGAATGGAAATCACTACCACCATACTAAAATGCAATTCTAAAAACATAGTACATTGCTATCTCCAGTCCATGCATTCTTGGCTGTCAATGATGGATCAACAAAGCAGGAGGATATGTACTTTCTTATAATCATGCAAATAAGATAGCTGTTCCACAATGAATTTAGAGGGACATGTCCAAGTCTAGGTCCTGAGTTAAGTGCGTTTTACAGTTTTTGTGTAAGTCACATTAAAAAATCGTATGACCATTCCATGTTTCAAATAAGGAAAATCTTAAATAAGTCAATTAAACTATTCGTGGACACATGGCTAGTAATTGGTAAATAAGGGTTTGAATTCAGGCCTGTCACTTTCCAAAGCTCCAGCACATAAAACTACTCCACTGTGTCTCTCTCAGGAAAGTTCATCAGAGGTCCACCACTGCGTTCGTGCTCTCCAGTCTTCGGAGCTTTTTCTCCTATAGTGTACCATCTTATTTGCACCGATTATCCTAAATCTAGTGGCTATGAACACCCACATGTATGAATTTTATTTATTTATTTTTGTTAAAAGTATACTTAAGTTTTGCATTCTTTAGTGTATAGAGGTAAGTCATGTAAATCACTCCCTTTGTGGTCAAAGATTGTGTCAGTTTTAACTAAAGATCACTAGCATATAGGACTGGTGTTTAATAAAGGATAGACAATCAGTGAAAAAAATGTATACATGAACAAATGATCATTTCAGGGGGAGAAGAAATGAGAATGAGTGTGTGTGTGTGTCATAGAAAGATTATAGTTGATTTAAAATATAGATACAGTAGTCAAAACAGTCTATTTGAAGGAATTCTATTTGAATAGAAGAGTATTCAAAGTTGTATCATGAACATTTGGAGAAATAACTCCTCATGAGCAAATCTGTAGTAGATGAATTAAATCAAAAAATAATATAGGTCTCTGTGTTTCATAAAAGATTTTCATTCTGGGAATATATCTATATTCCAGTAATTTTTGAAGATATAACATCAGAATTTTGGAAAATCTTAAGAAAGCTTGAAAATTACTATAGAAACTACTGAGGTGGAGGGATGGCAGAGAGGTTGGAGCCTCTCCATAAATTGTAGCTATGTTGAGAAGAAAAATTTAAAAATAGAGAAGAAATATGCAGACCTTTAAACTAGTTAATGCCACCACTTCTAGTGGCCACCACTGTAGGAATAATAATAAGCAGGTTAAACAATGTTAAACGCTAAAAAATTAATAACAATAAAAGTTAAAGTGAATTAAGTACTTTCATAATTACAGTTTAAATAAAGTTAATAAAATGAGGTATCAGGTGCATTAAGTTAAATAAAATAGAATTTTACCTTAGTGTAATTGTTTAGATGTATACGTATTTTATAATTATAATATTTAGAGATAAATACCTCTGCTTAATAATTTTTTTCACTCTTCAACTACTATGCTATCTTAAATTTAACCAAATTATTTTTCTTCTCTGTCTTAGATTTTAGCTTTTCAGGGATATCATCTATCCTTTAAAAATAATTGAAAAATATATTTAGGGATAGTTACCAAGTCATTATTTCTTTTACATTTCTCTAAATCAGTAAATTTAACTAGCTTCACATTTGTTCATTTGGTCTCTCCTCACCAATATTTTTTTTCCCAAAACAAAGCTAGAGATAATATTCTAGTTGGATTTCATTTTCTCATCTGATTTTACATTAAAATTTATGATAAGTTTTCTATTTTTCATCCCATTCGATTTTCATCTCACTTATTGCTAATCTGCTTTTGTACTGTATTCCTCCTGCTTCTGCATGTAAAAACCGTCCCTCAACCACTCCCATTCCCTTTATGCGAGACTCTGTCTATGAAGTATTTTTCCATTTTCTGATGGATTAACAGGATTTTAAATAACTTTGATTTTCATTATCAAGAACGTTAATGCTTTAGTCCGTTCATCTGTGTTTATGTGGAATCAAATAATTATTTCAACTCCCTTTATCTTCAGTTAATTGATCAAGTTTTTTGATGTCATGTATATGATATCATACGATTATACATTTATATATATATATATATATCAGTATACAGTGTTAATAAAATCAAGAAACATTAATAAACACATAGCATGCTAAACGTTACTAGCCCAAGTTCAACAAATATACAAATTTCTCTTCAGGAAACATGGAACTCTATTGTTATCAATAATTTCTAAGAACAAAAGTGTATAAAGTTGGCTAAACCTATAGAAGAGATTTTAGGTTAGACGGAAGAGAACATATCTAAACCCTTCCGACCTGAAAAGATGAGGACTCCAAAGACCCTCTGAATATAAAATACTAGTTGAATAAGGCATCAGTTCGGTTAACTGCCAGAATACGCATGCATGGGTAAGTAATTGGTAAAGATTATTCAGACAGGAAGACATGTGTGCAGACTCATGTTTCATCTCACTGCCAACTATGTCCTTCATAGATTACTTCAGACAAAAGATTACACCCTAAATACATGGCTCTATTATTGATGTGTAATGAAGACAGAATAGTATACAATTGACCAGATTGTAGACGATAGATTTAAAAAGAATGTTCCCAGGCTTTAGAGCTGGTGAAGTGCTGAAATTTATACAATTTCAAGCCTGGAAACACATAAAGTATTTCCTACTTAGATATGTTATTAGCAGGCAAAATGGGCACTAAAATATTTGTAAATGGAAAGATTACAGCAGGAAGAAAACTTAAAAATTTCGGATTTAGTTTGATGCCTTTCTAATATATTATAAAATATTCCCATGTTTCTTTTTCTTCCAAATTCAGCTCCCAGGAAAACAGTGGTAGTGTTAGTTGATATATTGTGTGCTGATGGTTTGAAAGAGTTAATATGGCTCTTTAACTCTAAGATAATAAACCACCTGAGTTAAATCTCCCATAGCATTATCTCCAAATCACCAGGGCAACCTTTTGCTTCACTGGTTTAAATGTGCCCTGGTGGTTTAAACCATAATTGCACTTCCCTGGACACCTAATTGACTACAAAGGGCTGACTTAGTCACATTGAATAAAATTTCATTAATTATTGTTCATTGAGGTGTTCCAAAATTTTAAAACAAACTGTTCATGTGAAATCTCATTTCCAGGAAAAAGAAAAAAAGGTACTACCTAAAGTTAGTTTATCTTTTTAATAATATATCAACTTTATGCTAGAAGAGAAGTTTGGGGTGAGAGTAAAATAATCTTTATTAATAAAGCTTATGAAGTGAATGTAATCTTTATTATAAAATAACAGAAGGAAATATTTGGACAATTGAAAATAATAATAATGGCTAAAATGTATTTAACATTCAAATTAGGCTCACAGTAAGCTCTTCTGTGTACAACCCCATATTCCCATGAGGCGGGTATTAATATCATACTCATTTTAGAGAAGAAGGAAGTATAGAAAATTTAAATAAACTGTCCAAGGTCATGCAGCTAGAAAGAGGCAGAGTTAGGATTCAAGGCAAGAATTTTTGGCTTCAGTGGTCTTGACCATCACACTATTAAAATAAATAAAAATATAAAAATAAAAATATTGAC
This sequence comes from Mormoops blainvillei, assembly GCA_004026545.1. NCBI lineage: Eukaryota > Metazoa > Chordata > Mammalia > Chiroptera > Mormoopidae > Mormoops > Mormoops blainvillei. The sequence goes on along the minus strand of PVJD01000726.1, from coordinate 286,582 downwards.
AATTTCAATAGAACGCCATTTTCTGTTTACTATGTATGACATTCTGATAAACACAATTCAGGGGTGTCCAACCTTTTGGCATATCTGAGCCACACTAGAAGAAGAAGAATTGTCTTGGGTCACACATTAAATATACGAACACTAACAAAAACAACAAAAATCTTCTCATAATATTTTAAGTAAATTTACGATTTTGTGTTGGACCATATTCATAGTCATCCTGAGCCACATGCTGCCCACAGGCCATGGGTTGGGCACCTCTGTGTCCAATTTAATAATTTAATAAATTATCTCATCTAATCCACACAGGAAATCTTTCCCTCTACATATTTTCACTTAGCCCATAGGAAAGGAATCACTTATCCTAACCTTTTGTATTAGTTTGTTAGGGCACTTGTCACCAAGTACCACACAGTTCTGTAGGCTGGAAATCCAACATCAAGATGTCAGCAGTACTGACTCCTTCTTATGATTGTGTGGAAAAATCTGTTCCATGCTTCTCTCCCCTAGTGATTTCCTGAGAATTTGTGTTCCTTGGCATGTAAAGGTATCACCCCAATCTCTGCCCCTGTGTTCTCATAGCATTCTGCCTACAAGCATGGCTGTGCCCAAATTTTCCCTTTCTATAAGGACACGGTCATATGGAAATAAGGTCTACCCTAATGACCTCGCTTTAACTTGATCATGAAAAGGCTCTATTTCCCAGTAAGATTATATTCATAGGCTCTGGAATTTAGGGCTTCAACAAATGAATTTGGAGGAGAGGAGATACAATTCAACCCATACACATGTCTTATTTTCCCTCCCATTTATTTTTATTTCTCTTACAGAAGAGAAATGTTACTAATATGATTGGCAAGACCCAGAGCCATTTATTGGGCCATTTCTACTTTCGGCAGCATAACTGACTTAAAGGTCCCACACCAGTCTTCATATACTCCCTATCTATGTCCATGTGGTACACACACCTGGCCCTTGGGACCAGGCCACCATCACCTTTGTGTGTCTTGCTAGAAGGGTCACTGGCATTCTTCTCCACAACAGCAGTTTCATATTATAGAAGTATAAATTAGAGTCATGTTTAAGTTTTGGAACTAAGCCAGAAAAACTACTGTACCCAAAAGCGCCTGGGTCTTTCCCAATTTAACAAAATAATATAACTGATTTTCTATCTGACTATTAATGATCCCGCTATTGATGGCTTTGTGACTGGCAAATCCAAAAGTAAAAAGATGCGAATCGAAAAATTCTAGCAGAAAAAAAAACTACTCCCAAACCTTGACAAGATATGATATGGTTTTCAATATTTATGCTATTTTACAGATAAGGAAACAATAACTTGGGAGTTAAGCAACTTGAGATTTCATGCAAACAAAACAATAAACCAAAAAAGAGCAGAAAAGACAAATGATTTTCCTGATGTATATTTAACTTCCTGCCTGCCTGCCAAAAAGACCAAATAAAATAAATTTTATTAAGTTCCCTAATTCACTTCCAAATGGGCTTAATTTTATGCCTTAGAATAAGCTATTTTAAACTTGCATACACTTACAATGACAACTAGTAGTTTAGAAAATGTGTATGTATATATTAATTTATATATGCTTATATAAAGGAATAAATGCATACAAATATATGTATATGCATGCCAGGGTGTCCTCTCATCTTATTGTGCAGGAAGCAGCAGAGCAAAGCAAATGTCTGGGTCCCACTGTTTGCAAGCTTGGAATAACACACTTCTCTGTTCAGTGCCCACCCATTTCTGGTCCTACCCCTGTCTGCTTTTGTTTTAGCAATATAGGATTTGAAATGAAAATATCTAAGTTATTTTAAATTTCATGAAACTAAAACCAAGTATTTTGAGAGCTAATTTATAGTGAATTAAACATTTCTATTTTTTCTTATATCTGTGAAGTTTCTGTTTGGCTAATGGACACAAAAATTGGCTTATGATAGCCCTTATAAATAGAAATATATTTTCCTATATAGCAAGGTGTCCAGAGGTGGGCAGTACAGGGATGATAAATTGCTTAAGGTACCTTAGAGAACTGCATCATTAATGCTCCCTCCTTTCCAGTATTCCTGCCCTTCCCAAGCCCTTTGAAGACCGTACTTTGTTGCCCTCTTGCAGCTAGGCAAGGCCATGTGGCTAGTTTAAGGCCAATAGACTAAGAACAGAAGTCTGGTGTTACTTTCAAGCTATGTAAGTTAAAAGCCCTTCCCTGACCCTTTTGATCTCACTTCTTCCCTGCCTTGACTTAGAAACTTTGTGCTATAATTGCACATACAAGATAGTAACAGACTAAATTCCCCAAGCTACTATTTAAAAGCTAGTTGCCCTAGAGCAGCAATTTTCGACTGGTGTTGCCACAAGAATTTTTAAAACATGCAATGCCTGACTATTTAGTCAGAGGCCCTGACCTCTTTCCCCTAGGCTGTGAAATATTTTTAAAAATGACAAAAACAATAGCCATTGTTGTAAATGTCCTGTCTTGAGCCATAAATATAGAGATCAGAAATGTATTATTGGTCATATAGTCGCATCTTATTGATCACGTCACATAATAAAGTTGCCTCTGATTAGATAATTCTTGGTAACAGAAAGTCTTATATACAAATATAGGCACCTGTTTTGTTTTTTTTTTTAAGTCACTTTGGAGACAAAGGGGTAGGTAATCACCTTTATTATTTTTGTGTAAATCAATCAAAACTATATCTATTTTTGTCATATCAGCAAATAATATATTTTTGGTATGCCACAAAATTTTAATAATTAGTTTATGTGTGCCAGGAGATGAAAAAGGTTAAACATCTCTGCCCTAGAGAAATGATACTGCAACTGACTTTGCCTGAGTAATAAATAAACCTTTGTTTAGTTAGCCATTGAGATGTCAGGATTAATTTGTTTCACTCCACAGCCTAGACTCTGACTAATGCACTGTGATGGCTTTCATCATCATGCCTACAGCCAGGTAACTGCCACCCTTTTAGCCATCATTACCCCATTTCTGGCTGGAAGGTAGTGGAGGAGAAGGGGAAATAGCCAAAGAAAATCCTAACCAAGTACGCTTTTTCAAATTTCTCTCCCTAAAGGCAAAGCTCCATGACTGGTACATAAATTCCTATGACCAAAATTCTTTCACATTGCCATTACAGTTGACTGGGAGTGTTGAAAGGTGAATATATTTAACTAAACACTCCACCATCCCTCAAATTGGTAAAAAGGAAGAGAAAATTGGCATAAAGTATTCACCCAGCCATGTCTATCATAATTTTAATGGAATTCTTCTACAAAATAGTTGTTTCCAAATTTTTAAGAACCTTCTAATTTCCAAATCTGTCTAAATGGCTTCTTTCTTGGTTTTTCTCAAATTTCAACCCTCATGGCCACTACTGTCCCCGAAACTGTCTCCTCTCATTGCTCCCATGGAACCTACCTCTCTGTGTTCTTCCCCGTTCTCTCTTACAACTATGAACTTTTTTCATGAATTTCCCTTCCTGCCCATATCTCAGGGTTGCTCCTTCTCATTTTTTTATTATTCCACTAATTTCCCTTGAGCCCAGGTATTCCTATAGCTCTAACCATGATTCCTCAAAATTATTCTCACTCAATTTCAAAATCTCTTCCACCAACCATCTCTTGTCTTAGTCTTTGGAAATCCAATTATTCAAATAATTATATAATTTTATCCCATTAAATTACTCCTTTTCCCATATACCTCATTTCATTTAGAATCAGAAAACTTTGAAAGAAGCTCAATCCCTCCATCTCTATTATCTCATCTTATTTTCCTCTGATTCACAAGTACCAAAGATTGACTACTAAGTTAAATTTACATCATCCTCCCCATCTTCAACTTGAGTACAACTTTAGTGCTTCTTGTTATTTTTATCACTCAGAGGACCCAATTTTCAAAGCTTCTAGGCTGGCATGCTTTCCTACATTCTCTCCATCCTCACTCAGTACCCTCAATGATAATTCCAGTTTCAAGCCTGATTATGTAACTTGTGTAGAATCATTGTGTGCCCAACCCCCCAATCAACCTTCAGTACAAAAGCCAAATGTATTAGTAAAATATGACAAGATCTTCATGCTCAGGTAATCTCCCTGGAATTTTCACTTTTCATGGAACAAGGCACGTGCTATCTTTTATGCAGATGAGACTTTTTAGCATTCTTGAGACACAACATACTATGTGATTTCTTGGAGATTTCACATTTGGTTGTTTTTTTTGGGAGACATCCCATGAGTCTGTCTCATTTCTGCACATCTCGTAGGTAGATGCATCAACTCCCTTATTTCCAGGTTCTCTTTTCAAGAATTTTTTTCTTAAAAAGAAAGCCTTGGAATATGCAGTTAATACATTCATCTGAAGCAAAGGGTAGGTTGCCTCATAGTTTTGAAAGACACAGCATCTTACTCCAGAGAAATGGGCAGATAATTTTTACTGCGTAGTATAACAGATTCAGGTGCCTTCACCTCAGGGTTTCTCTTACACTGGGTCCTGCTGCAAGCCTGGTCTTTTTTGTGTCACTCTGTGGAAAATGGGGTGAGAGAACTTAAATTCACTGTTTCTGAGTGACGATTAATAAAGTCCATTGGGTCTCACTTAGGTGTCTTATGTCTTCTCCTGCATATTTCAAAATGTGGCAGGCTAACTAGTTAGCTGACTAGCGGGATACAATTTCTCACCCCTCAGAGTTATTAACACTCTTCTCGGGGGAATATTGCCCAATTTTACTTCCTATGGAACCCAGTCTTTCCATCCTAATTAACCATAAGCCTTGCTTTAAGACTTTGCTGAAATATACTCCCTCTGTGACATTTCCCATAAACTCCTGAGCCAGTCTTTCCCTCCTGTGTTGCTCCAGATATGTTTTATATAAGAACATTTCATGGAAGTGTTTGTTTATAAATGTTTTCCTTACCAGATTGTGATCTTGCTAGGTATCATGTCTAGGTTTGACTTTATGTGCTATATATTTCCTGGTATATGGTAAACACTGAATATGCTTTCTTAAAAATAAATTTATTGATAGGTTTTCTTCCATGTACTCCCTCCAAAATGTGACTTAAAGCACATATACATGTATACACAGAGCACCTTGCTTTCCACTAGTGTATTGTAGCCAATATTATTTTCTTACATGAACCAATACTAGAATCTCACTTTTTCCCTAAACTTGTAATGCCTTATTACTTCCATCTTAAGCAAGTTGCCTGCAATTATAATTATCTTTCTAAAACAGAAAATGAAACAGCTGTACCTACTCTGAAAATGGATCCTTGGAGAATGTAATTAAGTTATTTCAATTTGGAACTGAATATTATCAAGAGCTATGGGATATATAACCTTAAGGCATACCTTTCCACCAGGTTTTTAATGGTATGTCATTTTCAGAAACCTAGATAACTAGAAAATTAGAATATAAATTTCTTCCCTGCTCCAATCGGAGGTTTAATAAATGAAATTATGTATCATACACCCTTACATGCTATAGTTAAAACCTTTGGTAGATAATAAAGAGACTAATGTCATGTGTTCATTATCTTTGTGATGCTCCTTACAGCTTCATTTACTTTGTTTTATTACCATGGAGTGTCCATGTAACCCACAAAAATATTGCACAACCATGCTTAAATGACAAACTTAATCTGAAAAGACAACCTTTATCAATTTCTAACCTCTCCAGAAAAGTCTATTCCAAGGTCATAAATGATTTTCTACAGTTTATGCCTTCTTATATTAGGATGTGTAATTTTATACTTGACAATTGCTTTAAGGGTTATCTTATGTTTAAATAGTTCAAATATTATGGTAGAATAATGTTTTAAAGTATTTAATGCATTTTATTATAATTTTATTTTCAGTAATGGTGTACATTTTTATGGCTAAAATGATCAATATGTGGCTAAATGACTGGTGTTATAGCAAGCAAAACTCAGGCTAGATGAAATTTTATTTGATGAACATAGCATCTGATGTTAGTAATGCTTGGTAAATACTGAAAAGATTCCCAATGAAAATAGAAGTCTAGCATTAAAAAGGTATTTCAGTAATCATCTAGAATAATCACTATTGATTTCATGAAGTCTTTATTGCCAATAATCAATTGCCTACACCTATGCAGAAATCTTTTCCAAGAAAGAAACTACCTATAAGCAATCTGTTTTCTTTTTTTTTGCATATCATTATTTTAGATGTCTACTTAACTTGAATCAAATTTTCTCCATTTATGATTTATACTTAGTAGCCTTAGTTTTTCCATTTATTCAAACAGACTAAATAAATCCCTCCTGCATTATAAATATTCTAAATATCTGAAATAATATTATATAGGAATACTAAGTGTTAAATATTTCCTGCTTAAGATTATCATGAAATAGATTCAATACACATACACTGTCAGTAGTACCAGGTCTAATAGAGCCTTGGCTAAATCACTTCTCATCAACAGTGGGTCACAGAATTGAGAATTTGAAATAATATTGTAGAAGATAACGGTAATGAAATATACTGATAGTATTAGGTCAATTAATCTATATAAATCTATTTAAGTGGAACCCAATATTATAAAATAATTAACAGTGGTACATGCTGATATTCTCACATGAAATTAAATAATAGATGAAAATATTTTTAGAGTATGCTATTGTTATAAACAATAATGTACCTAGAAGAGAAAAGCACGATGTAAAGTGATCTCCTGCAAAGGTCAAAATGTTCTATAGGTAACACAAAAGCTGACAACTTTCATAAATTCTATGATTTGATCAAAGATAATTTGATGGGAAATACTAGATTTAAAAAATAAACTGAATTAAGCAGTCATAATTTCTTCTGGTCTCTTCAAATAAATTGAATTAAGCAGTCATAATTTCTTCTGGTTTCTTCTATTGAGCATTTTCACTGGAAGCCAACTTTAAAAATTGATGAAGTTTAAGGAAACAAACACAACAGAAAATGTTGATTTATAAAATGAAGTGGAATTTCATGGATCGCATTATTTACATGTGACAATAAAATCATGGAAATAAAAATATACTTCAGTAGAATTTAGGGTAAATTCATGGATGCTATATACACAGCAAGTTATCTATAAAGTGGTCTAGATAAAGAATTCTCATAGACAAAATTAACCTTTTGAAGTTGATGCCTAATCAGCAAAGTTATCCATAATATACCCTTTGCTGCCGCTGTCAAGGACAAACTCATAAACTGATTTTAACATTGGTCTAATCCTTTGTAATATAAATAATGAATAATTTGAATAATAAATATAGAGGGCAATGCCATAACACCCAGAACAAAATTAAGAAGTTCTTCAGTTGGAGGCAGTTTTATAATTATAAAATTTAAACTGTCATTTAATTAAATATTCAAAGCATAAAGGAAAATGTAAAAAATGTGAAACCTAGAAAGAGTAAACCTTATGCCTGAACTTACCCAAAAATTTAGTAGTAGACATAGTGCATGTGTACATAAGAATTATTTCTGCTCTTAAAAATATTTTATATGGTCTTTTTTAATACAACATTCATAAATGAACAAACTATCTCATTTAAGCATCTCCTCAGTTATGGGGTATAGTGGGTACAAAATGAAAGAACAATAATAAAACTATGAACTATGGTTATAATAATGTAGACCATGTTTTATTATATGGTAAAGCAGAGGAAGATAACTATAATGTCACCAGAAGCATAAAGATGTGAAACTTTTAATCATCTAATAACCAATCATGTTTTATCAAGAAATGGTTTGAAAAGCTGCTATAGCATTTTATTAATATATAAATTTAGATGCATATAATAATTTGATATCTGTATATACTACAAAGAGATTACCCCCCAAAATCTATTCACTATCTATCACTACACAGTTCACCCTCTTCATATACCCGATTTTGACCCATGGTTGAGAGTCCACAGATGTGAAGGGTCAAGTATATGTTTTGATCTACACCATTTTACAAAGGGGACTTGAGCATTCATAAATTTTGTTATCCTCAGTGGGTCCCGGAATCAACTTTCCATGGATACTAAAAAAACAGCTAAGTTTTTGGAAAGTCAAAGTTATATACAGACCTTCAATTGCACTGGAGTCTATGATCCTAACTTCATGGTTGTTCAACGGTCACCTATATAAGTACAAAGTAACCCACTTCAGAAAAAAATAATAAAAAGGTTATCCTGAGAGGCTTGTTTTTCAGTTATGTATTAGTATATAATTTTTATATCAGATCAATGTGATTCTATCATCAAGAAGATCACAAAAATATTGAGTAATAACAATAATTATTTGTAAGGAAAGATCAAGTGAACTATTCTATATAAACACTGGTTCACTAGTGTTTAATACCATAACCTATATCAATAAAATAATATATCATTTTAGCCATGTAATCAGAATTTATGAATATTTTATTAACCAGTGTAAATATATTCCCCAGCACAAAGTCTCATGTATATGCTGGATGAATGAAAACTAGACTTTCCTTTTAGCATGTACTATATGAAGTTTGTCTGTAAAAAGTCCAACCATTGTTAATATAACAAGAACAGTTTGGGTGGCATTGATGTAACCTGGTAGCCAAAGAAAGAGGACTGGAATGCACATGCATGAACAATGACGACTTCACTGTACTAGTCAGAGAGGGCAGTGGATGCTTTGGCAAGTGTATTGTGTGGTCTTCACATTCAATATGGTTGGGCGAGTAGAGCAATGAACCTGCATCATATTTTGTGTTAAGTTTGAACATTCCTCCACAGAAGCTATTTGGATCACTCAGAAGGCTGCTGTTGCAGGCAACTGGTGATTGGTAGCTTCATCATGAATCATGCCTGCTCACGCATCATGTCTCCTGCAGAGCTTTTTGGCAAAACATCAAATCACCCAGGTGACTCAACCCTGCTACAGCCCAGATTTCACACTCTGCAACTTCTGTCTTTTCCCCAAACTAAAATCACCTTTGAAAGTCAAGAGATTTCATACTGTCTATATGAGATTCAGGATAATATGATACGGCAGCTGATGATGATTGGGAGAACTGTGTGAGGTCCCAAGGTGCCTACTTTGAAGGGGACTGAGGTATCATCATCCTATGTACCATGTTTCTTGTACTTTGTATCTTCTTAAATAGAGGTCTCTATTTTTCATAGTACATGTCTGGATACTTTATGGACAGACGTCATATATCAAGGCTGCTACAAGATTAATTTTCCTAGGGAAGAGATGATGTGTGTGTGTGTGTGTATTTGCATGTGTATAGAGAGAGAGAGAGAGAGAGAAATTAAAAAATGCTCAAAGTTCAATTAAGAAGACCTGTGAAGAATCTTAATGAGGCAAGAATGGTATATAAAAGTTATGAAGCAAAATCTTAATCTAGCATATTATAATTTGTCCAGTTGACATAGTCAAGGATGGAAAATGCAAAGGAATAGAAACCAACCCAGTGGAGCAATCAGCCAGCCCACAGACTTGATCATTCCTTCCCCTTTGACAAGTATGTCACTCTGGAATGGCCAAATATGGCTATGGTAACTTAGGAATGTTAAAGCTAATAACTGCTTTTTTCTGTTCTAATTTTGTATTCACCAATCAAGCTTCTAATTACAATATTACTATATGTCTTGCCATAAATATTGACTTCCAGGGAAAGAATATGTTGTTATTACCACATATTGTTATTATCACAATATTGTGGTTATTACCACAATACATTATTACAACATGTTTTCTGGTACATAAAAATAATGAAATATCATTTATTCATTCATTGAATAAGCATGGGGCATATCATATGCTCTGTATATGACCTTAAGTTTATTAAATTAAATTTATAGAGTATCTGCCTTCACCGAGATTATATTATATGAGAAATATAGGCACTGAACAGGTAATTTAAAACTCTGATGAGGATTAAAAGGTATAGACTGTAATGTGGAAGTGTAGCCTGAAAATTCTGCATAGTTTAGACATGCAGGGATGAAATTACAGAGGAAGTAATTTTTAATCTGTGATTAGAAGAAGTAATAAATATTCAGTTAAAAAAGGAAAAGGAGGGGTAGAACATTTAGGAAAATTAAATAGTATTGCAAAGGTCTTAATAATTATGTCCCATTTTAAGAAACTGAAGGAGCCCTGGCTGATGTGGCTCAGTTGGTTGGAGCAAAAGGTTGCAGGTTCGATTCACAGTCAGGGCAAATGCCTACACAGCAGGTCGGATCCCAGTTCTGGTAGCTTACAGTCCCCAGTGTGGGGGTACAGGAGGCAGACAATCCATGTTTCTCTCTCCCTTCCTGTCTCTCTCTAAAAGTAATGGAAAAAAAAATGTCCTTGGGTGAGGATAAAAAAGGAAGGAAGGAAGGAAGGAAGGAAGGAAGGAAGGAAGGAAGGAAGGAAGGAAGGAAGGAAGGAAGGAAAGAAGGGAGGGAGGAAGGGAGGAAGGGAGGACCTGAAGGGATGCTATTATTACTGGAGCACGGGAAGCAAGGGTAACTGTGCATATGAGAACAGGGTGTATACCTAAACTAGCATTCTATCTCATGTGAGGTTGGTTAATGTTACCCTGGCTCTAATAAGACAGAATCAGTTTTGTTATAATTGTCAAAATCCATGATCTCACTTGGAAAGCATCTTGGTAGCCAACCAGCACTCAGTCATTTCTAGTAACGTGATTCTGTCATGCTCCTTCAATCAATCCCTAAAGAAATGGAATCATTTCCAAAGGTGAAATACATAAAGTTTTGGAATTTACCATTACAAGTGGTTATAGTGGCTGTTAAGTTGTTCTTATGGAAGAAAGAAGTGTTAAAAAAGAAAAATTATATTAAAAATAGATATCATGACAAAGATGAATTAAATACAAAGACATTATTGGAAGCATTTGTGCCTATGTGTATATGTGATTTATTACATTAATATTCAAAATATATGTCATGAATTTGTATAATTTATCTGGGGATTCAGCAAGGCATTTATACTAAATATAATGGTTTTACTTATACTCATTAAAGTACAAGCATCTGAAAAATAACTTGAAAAGTTAACTATTAATTTTTTAAATATGACTTAACCTAGTCTTTCCTTGAGTGATACTCTACTCCTTGAGCAAACTGCAAGTATGACTTGAATTTTCTTTGATAATTGAATTTTTAATGTGGATCAGTGTCCTCTTAAGGATGTTCATGAACTCAAATTTAACTGAAAAATTACTTAAAATTCAAAACAAAATAATTTATAAAAAGATTTCCCATTCAAAAATTCATTAAAATTTATCACTTAACATGCATTATTTTGAACAACTAAGATACCCATGGTTTAAGCCTATTATTTTCTGAGAAACTATATACAACATTCCACACCATGAGGGAAAAATGCAAAGTTAGAAAAATCTTTGTTCTTTTTCTGAAAACTTACAACTTGCTTAGAATACAGGCAGGTTTGTAACTTACCTTAAAGTGTAGAAATTACACACCTTGAGATCATATGTCAAATGGAGGTGAATTTCTCTTCAACCACTGGGCCAAATGTTTCAAACTGATTTCAAGAGATTTCAGCTGACAACAATTACCCCATAAAATTAAGATTAGGGATTAAATTTCAACCCAACTGAGAATGTATTTAAATGTTGAACGTTAAGAATGTCTTTTCCTTGATAACTCCCTGGGGGACTTTCTTGGTGTCCTATTGTCCTTCTCAGCTGCTTTCACTGTACCATCTCAATACATAATTTTCATTCACCATGACCCTTTCTTCTTCCTTTGAACTTTTATTGTTTTATTTTCGGAAATAGCATTCATGGGGTAATTTATTAATCTTTTTTTCTTCTAGCCAATCCCTGCTATGCCAAAAAGTGGTATCTTTTTCTCCAATAATTACAGTCTAACTAAAAAGAAAATGTTGCTCTAGAAAGATTTTGAAGTAATTTCCCCCAAAAGAAGTTTGAATTGAGAACATAAGTTATATACTCTACCTCATAAAGTTAATATATTGAATGCTAACATGTTATTTTCTATGAGGCCCAACACATGTAATTCTTTTGTTGAATACAGAGATGAAAAACCCTGAACATATTTTACTTCATGAAAAATAAAGAAAATTAATTTTTAAATATCCATTACTTTCAAATTAAGAGATGCTGAATGTTATTAAAATTGCATTTTTTTTATTTTGGTATATTTTATTGATTATTCTATTACAGTTGTCCCATTTTTTTTCTCCCCTTCATCTCCTCCACCCTGCACCCAATCCCATCATCCCCCCACCTCTTAGTTCACGTCTATGGGTTGTACATATCAGCTCTTTGGCGTCTCAATTTCCTATGCTATTTTTAGCCTCCCCTATCTATTTTTTGTTTTGTTTTGTTTTAGTCAACATTTTCCCACCACCACTTTCCCCAGCCACACCCATCCCCACCTCCCACCCTCAATCCTTCCCCCATTTGGCTTTGTCGATGGGCCCTTTATCCATGTTCCTTGATGACCCTTCCCCTTCTTTCTCCCCATTATCTCCCTCCCTCCTCCCGTCTGGTTACTGCCAGTTTTTTTATTTGTATTTTTTTTTATTTCAATGTTGCTGGTTATATTTTACTTTCTTGTTTGTTTTATTGATTAGGTTCCACTTATAGGTGAGATCATATGGTATCTGTGTTTCAGCACTTGGCTTATTTCACTCAGCATAATGCTCTCCAATTCCCTTCATGCTGTTGCAGAGGGTAGTAGCTTGCCCTTCCCTTCTGCTGCATAGTATTCCATTGTGTAAATGTACCACAGTTTTTTGATCCACTCATTTACTGTTGGGCACTTATGTCGCTTCTGGTTCTTGGCCATTGTGAATTTTGCTGCTATGAACATTGAGGTGCATAGGTTCTTTTGAATTGGTGTTTCAGGATTCTTAGGGTATAATCCCAACATTGGAATTTCTGGGTCAAAAGGTAGTTCCATTTTTAGTTTTTCAAGGAAATTCTAAACTATTTTCCACAGTGGGTGCACCAAATTGCCTGGTTTTATGTGATATATGGCAAATGTGGTTAATGTCTTCATGTCTTCCTTAAATACCCATAGTAATTTGATTTTGGAGCTTCTCCCAAGATTCTATCATCTGCTTTCTCTTGAACTGGAAAAATTTTTTTTCATATAAAGTTGCAAGATTCATTCTTTCTACTGTTCTATGCTTACCCCAGAAAACAAAACATAACAAGAAACAAATAAAAAGCCCTGCCTGTCCTAATCATGATGACCATTGACTGCATTTAAATTATGTGAGTTAATATAGAATGGTATATTGAACAGAGTACAAGGGCTCAGCAAAACTTTTAGAGTCACTGAAGTGGAGAGAGGTAGTGCAGAAAAGTATGACTTATAAACAAAGTCTTTCACTGCTCAATCAGAATTGAGTTCAAAATAGGCTTTAAGATTTAAATTTTATGCTTTAGTTTTTATGGAAATAATAAATAATGTAAATAATTATTTTTGAATCTATGGCATTATAGCATTTTGGGATAAAAGTTTGCCCATAAGAGTTTTTGAGAGACACAACACCATTTTCTATATAAAAAGAATTAATCAAGCTAGACATTAATCAAGGTTTTATCAAAATTATTATGTTGTAGGAAGAAAAGAGTTACAGAAGGTGACTCTCAAAAGCAATAATAAAATCAAGAATCATAGCCTCATTTTATTTAAGTAAACTAAATAAATTCAGAAAATTCAGAAAATTTTCCTGTTAAAGTGAACAAATTTGACATATTTCAGTCTTTTTTAAAAACTCAATTGAAAATATTTGTGTATTAGAAAGAAATATACTAGGACATGATCACCTATTTATTATTAAAACCTTATATTATACTATATTTTATGTATTTTTGGATTTTCAGAATTTGTCTCTTTTTATGCCAGTTCTCAGAAAGAAATGGTTTATTCAAACAGATATATTTAAGTTAGAGAAGAAAAACAGTGCGTGTAGCAGAGCAAAGACATTCCTTTGACTCCCGCAAAACCTCCAACCTCTGTCTCCGTCGCTCTCACACCCCACGCCCTCGGACTGCCATTGCCTGCCCTTCTATACTTGCATGTACGTTGCTGAGCTGTGTTAGAAAACCATGCCAGCTAATCGGTTGTTGCCACTGCAAACTTGTGCTGTAGAGTCCCAGCTGGATTCAAACCGCTGCCCAGCAAACCTTTGATTTCCCTAGTTGTGTGTTTCCCAATCTCCACAGGGGACATTTCAAATATTTCCAGCAATTCCCACCCTCAAATATCTTAACCTATCCTCTCCTTTCACTTTCAGCAGAGGACCTGGCCTCCTTGGTCATAGAGCAGATAGGAACCACCAGAAAGAATGTACCTTGATTTCTGGTCACTACTTTTATACATTTAAATGCAGGTACATCGGTTCTTTCACACTTTTATCAGGTCAAATATGGAGCTGTGTCTCTTCCTGGCTAAGTCACAGATTAATAAGTTGCAGAAAAATGAATATAAAAACACTAATACTCATGAGAGTACTTTATTAAAGTAAAGAGAAGGCGAGGAAAGCAATGAAAAGTGCATACTGGCACTCCCTCATGGATGATAGTGACAAACAAGATGGTGTATGATTTCTATGGATTAAATAAGATCGTAAAATTAGTCACATATTTCATATAATAGGCCTTTAGGTTAATAGAAGAGATTTGTACAGTTTTAAAATCTTTATAATAATCACACAAGATGAAAACGAAAGTAGAAGCAAATATGATATCTTTTACCCATTTTGATTGGTGTATTCCATAATTAAAATATTTTATATACGTAAATAAGTTTCTTAAACTTAAAAGCAGAACATGCATTCATTTGCAAGTAATTTATTTAATAACGATGATACAATAAATTTAAGGTATGATCCTTAAAGATTAAGAACATCACTGAAGGATTTTTCTTCTCCACACCAATAACAACTTCAAATTTGTCATAAACAACTATATACATACATACATGAAAATTATATGTTTTTATTATATGTAATTGTTTTTGTGTCAAATGTGTGAAATATATTTAACACCTAATATTGTTGCACCTTAAAAAATCAAAGACCACCATATTCTACATGCTGCACCCTACATCCCCATGACTATTTTGTAACTACCACTTTGTACCACTTAATTTCTTCATCTTTTTCACCCAGCTACCATCCCAGCTGGCTACCATCAGTCTATTCTCCGTGCTTACGAGTATGTTTCAACTTTGTAATGAATTTTTTAAAAGTCAGAGATGAAATATTTTGCATTTAAATGGAAACTGTGTGATTCAAAACTTTGAAAATCTTTCTTTTAGTAAATCATCAAATATCTGTGTTAATTCTGATTTAATGTATCGGGTAACTCTAATTTTTTCATGGTTGCAAAAGACTTAAATGCATAGTTTAACTGTTCTAGCTACACTGCCAACTGGATTTTCCTTAAGGAAGAAAAATATATTTAAAGGTACTAAATATGGTAAATTTCTATACTAGGCAATCTCAAGTACCTAGAAGAATTTCTAACTCTTTTGAGAAGAATTATATTGAAGCATCAACAAAATCTATAATATTAACTTTAGGATACAACTGAAAACAATAATTCACATTATGATATTGATATGCCAATATTTCATATTTTTTAAATATTTTATTAATTGAGTATATTTTTGTAGAAAAGCCCTGGTCTCTGAAAAACAAGAGATACTTTTATCAAAAAGTATATCAGGGTAAGTATTAGGAGATTTCAATTCTTATCTTGAATTTTATTTCTTATTGTTCTTTTAATGTATTTATTTTGAAATTTTCAATTACAGTTTACTTTCAGTATTATTTTGTATTGATCTCCAATATACAGCATACTGATTAAACAATCACTACATATTTACAAGGTGTACCTTCCCTCTGAGATTTCTGGTACCCAACTGACATCATGCATAGTTACCACAATACTGTTGACTGTGTGTCCTAGGTTATCCTGCAGGGGAGTGTGGCCCAGGGTGGCCAGGTGGCCACATGTGGCCCAGGGTGGCCATGAATGAGGCCCAACAAAAAACTGCACACTGTTTTTTTGCTCATAAGTTTTTGTTAGTATTTGTGAATTTAATGGGTGGCCCAAGACAACTCTTCTTCCAGTGTAGCCTAGTGATGCCAAAAGGTTGGACACCCCTGCTACAGTATTCACATTGGGCCTCAGGGTTCATCACCCTCAGAGGGGAAAACTGGACAGAAAAATCCTTATAATCCCTTCTGGCTCTAATATCTTTTCATTTTATGAGTGCCCTATTTAATTTGTCTATAGAGAGTCAAACATGATGGAAGAATGGATAAAGAAAATGTAGTATATGTGTAAAAAGAATACTTTTCAGCCCTAGACCAGAAGGAAATCCTTGAGGACATTATGCTAAGTGAAACGAGCCAGTCACAGAAAGACAGACACTGCATGACTCACATGAGGCAGCTAAGTCAAACTGATGGAAGCAGAGAGTAGAATGGTGTGTGCCAAGGGCTAGCGGGAGACAGAACCAGGGAGCTGTTATTCAGCAGGTTTAAAGTTTCAGGTGTGCAAGATTCAGAAATTCTAAAGATCCCCTGTACAACACTGAGTATTAAAAATATCATATGGACACTTAAAATTTTGTTCGGAGGGTAGAGCTTGTGTTAAATGTTCCTACCACAATAAAGAGCATAGTTCAAAATCACAGAATCATAATATACATTTAGTCGGGTTACTTTCCCATGGAAAAGTAGTAATGTGCAGAACCAGAGCTTCATCGCTACAATGAGCCTTGGATCACTGCCTGAACCTCAGGAAAAAAACAATAATGTGTAGCAGCTAGTGGCACGTTTCAAGTCCCTCAATCAGAGGCCTGAAGGTGAAGAAACCTTTTGTAAATTTTATCATTTACCTTCATATTTGTCAAATATGTACCACTCCAGAAGTAGCAATGTCTAAAACAATAGAGGTTTTTTTTTTCCCATTATCAAGTATTTCAACCACAATTCTGCTGGGTTCTTTGCACCCAGGCCTAAAGTTATCATGAGAAGAATTAAAGTTATAGAAGCCTAAGCATTGAGGCCCAAGGAAGGGGAAAACACAAACAAACACAAAACAAAGTGGGTGTGGGTATAGCTAAGTGTGTTATTTTGTCTTATCTGAAAAGGTCTCAATTAAGATGATAGACACATTTGGTACTTTCACTGATGCCTAGCCAACTATGAACATACTTAAAAAAAAACAAAACATTTACCTAATGTCCTTTCATCAGGAGTACAGAAAGGCACCCATTCTTCTCCACATTTCTCCTTCTTTTGTCTGAATAACTTTTCCCTCAGTTTTCCTTCTGCCTCTCTGAATGCACTTCCCTGGAGTCCTTAGATGGATCATCCTGAGCCTGACTTTTAAAAGGTGGATCATCCTGTGCAGGCTTAGCCCTTCTCCATCCCATCTTCTCATTCCATCCTGTCCCTATCTAGATGTACGTAATTCCTGACGTCTACTGGTTCAGTTACCATCAATATCAACTATATATCAGTTATGCTTCTACTAAGAGCTCCTGAATCATATAGACAGATACAGTTATCTATTAGATCACTTTAATAGACTGTCTAAAATATTTCAAACTAAATATATAAAACAACTTTTGATTTTCTTAGAATTCCCATGGCAAACTTGACCTTCATTCAACAGTTTCCCATGTGTCTTTACCAATTTGTGCAAGATCTTTTATTATTCCTCAGTTCACTACACAGTCCTTTATATTATACCTCCTAAATATCTCTCAAGTCATTCTACTTTTTTATATCCATCAATACCATCATAATCCAAGCTACCATGATTTTGTTCTTGGATTTCAGCAATCACCTCTTAAGTGGTCTTCCCACAGCTAATAGAGTCCCACTTCAAATCAGTCTTTAAACATAAACAAGAATAATCATTAAAAAATTCAAACCTCTTCACTGAGTTGTTTTTGATAAAATACTTTAATAAATGCCCACTGTTCTTATCAAATCCTTTATATGGCTTAAAATGTCCTTCCTAGTCTAGTGTTTATATATTTCTTTCCTTCACCAGTCTTATCATTCTTTATTCAATTACTGATTCATAATCTACCCTGAAATAATACGAATGAATTTAAATTTCTGAAATAGCATAAACATTTCATTTTTAAAATTATTACATCCTAAAAGTATGTTCTGTAAACTGCAGAGTTTTCAGAACATGTCTTGAGTCTCTATAAAAAAGAGATCGTACTCACTCAGGCCACGTTGTCTAATTTTTGCCTTCATATAATAAGGTACATAAAAGATCTAAAAAAAAAAAGCCAAATTTCTTCCAGGATTATACAATTAATTTGAAAGTAACCATCAGGTATGGACAACCATGCTAAAGAACACAACTATAAATTCCATTAGGAACAATTTTCATTTTCATATACAATTTTTGATTGTCACATTACTTCTCATTGATAGAGTGATGAAGAAATACTGATGAAAAGCTGTGTCTTTCAAATTTTCAATCTATTTGCTATATCGGTGTCCTGATCTTCTAAATTATCCCTGAGCTCTGACAGCTGCTACTTACAATTTTCCTGTTAACTGTAAGTTATTTCATATATTTAATCCTTTAAAAGCCTACATATAGCTGTTCTTTGATCCCCAGTGTGCCTTAGGCAGTGACATCAACAATTGGTTAATAGAAACTACCCACTTACCATATTGTAGGTGGCTCAGAACCTTCTATTTCTAAGTAATCATACTTCTCTTCCATTTGGAAATCAGTAAATATGAGTGAAATCGTGTCCCCGGGCTCAGCTACGATGGTCCAAGTGCAATCAGCGTTGTTATGGTACTCATTAGGAAAGCTAGGGCTGGATATAACGCCACTGGATCCTCTCATTGTTCCTCCACACGCGTCTTCAGCTGTTAAAAACAAGGAGGAAATGTTCAGAGATGTCATTAAGAGAAATGTAAGTCTTTTCACATTTTTTAATAAAGAGTCCAAATGTTGTGATACCAAGTGCATATTATCTAATAGAGATTAAATAAAATGAGGAGTCCGTGAAAAAATTAAGTACATGTATAAGTATAAACTATATCATGACGGCTTCACGATCATGGTTGAAACAGCAATAAACATGAATAAAAATCTACACTCCAATTGATAGGATAATAGAATCAAGATTATCTTTAACTGATTAGCTGACGAAGCTCATTCTTAAGGTCTGTGATGGGAAATCTTTCATCGCTTTGTGCGTGTTTATGTTTAGGGCTGAGCTTTGTTTTTATTTTTTTAAATATAGTTAATTACAAAGTCAAGAAAAAATCTGAGAAAGAATATACTATTGTTTTTGTCAATAGCATGATTCAAAAGCTATTAAAATATTTGTGGAAATGCAATTTAAATAAATATACATCATATATCCAGGAAACTTTAATTAGAAAGAGAAATAATATTGTAATGAGTACATCCTTGTTAATATATTCCCTATGACTCCATCAATGTAAAGATATTTTTCTAGGTATTCATATGATATAGGTATGTACAATACTATAAATAAATTTCCTACTAACTACTTTTAAACCTATGGTTTTCATTTTTCAAATAGGGGTCATAAATTCTCCATGAGTTTATTTTTGGCCAATAGCATATGCTAACTGAGAGGTTGTATGACTGGCTGTGTTTAGTGTGAAAGTATAAGATAAAGTTCCTTGTTTCATAAATAAATTAAAGCAATAAAATTTGTCTTATCATAATACTGTTTAAAACAGTCAAGTTAATAAGTTACTAGTTTACTTGCACAATAAATTGTCTCAAGATTTATGTTGCTATCTTGATCACTCAGGGGATTCTCTCAAGTCAAATGTTTGAGGAGAAATGTGACTCTCCAATTATTATTTCATGTAATGGATAATAATCCATAACTTTCATAAATAGAGGTGGGCAGCATCATATTTAACTCCACAATGGGAAGGGAATAGTAAAATGCCCTGGTGCTGGAGAAAAGTTTATTACTGTGCTGTATGCATCAAACACATTAGCTTCTTTCTGCTCCACTCTTTATCCACTTAATTCTGCAATTCATAAATTAAATGCATAAATATATTACTCTTAAAAGACATATAAATTTAATCACAGATGATATAAATACAATAAATATTTATTTTCACTGCATGTCCGTCTAATTTTTAAGTGTTTTTTGTAATTAAAATGAACTAGTGGTCCAGTCTAGACTGTGAGACATAGTACTATAATTTTGTTGCCAGATCATGCAATGCCTTCCCTCAATACCTTTCCTTTAGTATCTGGTAAACAAGTCTTGTTGTCCCCACATCCCAGCCACAAACTCATTCCACTCTTCATCTTCTCAGTACCAATACTAAGGCTGAATATTGCTTTGGAAATAAAATATTACACTACTATATATTTGTAGTGGAACAAGTATGTAATCTACTCAAATCAGCTCTGTGAGCTATTTATTTTCCTGTCTCTAGATATTTCAGCACACACTCAGGTTAAGGAAAAAAGTCCCCATTTTTTAATTCAAATATTTTGATTAATCAATTAATCCATTCCTGGGTAGTCTCTCTCTCTCTCTCTCTCTCTCTCTCTCTCTCTCTCTCTCTCTCTCTCTCTCTCTCACACACACACACACACACACACACACACACACACACAAATCACTTATTTGTGCGTGTGTGTGTTCTTTGCTCCTCCCTGCTAGCTTGGGCTTGTGGCAGTTGGGGCAGAGGTAAAGCAGGGAAGTGGGCTCTTCCTCCCTGTTTTCCTTCCTAGTAGTTCTGGTCATCCATCCCTGCTCACTGAGCTCTCTGTGATTCCTCCTGAAGTTGGAAGCAGGAAGGATCAGGGGATGTGAATCTTTTCATTTGCCTGGTGCTGATATGGTACAGGTTTCCAAGAACTATGGCAGATGATTAAAAAATGATGGTTCTTTTGCTTATGAGATTTTTCATGGGCCCCTCAGAGATATTCCAATCAGCTTCATCATGGGGGAATGTGTATCTCTAGCTGGCTGCTTACATTTCTCCCTCATGACATTGGTATAGAATTGTGTATTTCCACCTTATTTCTGACTGTCTTTGTCTCCCTGAGGTGAGCATCTTGGGCAGGATCTAAGACAATTCCAGTCCAGAAATCCCTCACAAAAGTCCTGCATTTGGTCAAATGAGAACATGCCTCATGTATTCATCATCTGTGAAAATTCAGTTTATTCCCACATGTAGCCCTATGGGTTTGCAATAGATGTTTAAATATTTCACCTATGACTTTTAAAAATAGTACATGTATCCTCCAAGTTCCAGGGCATACAAGTAAAATTCTTTGTATGGTCCTCTGGAAGTTCCTTAATCTAGGTTAGCAGAAGAGAAAAATAATCCCAAGCTCCTAAAATATGAAATGGAGAGCAACCCATAGAATAGTTTACTCCAGGGAAATCCTTACTTTACAACAAAATATCTTCAAGCCTAAAAATGTATTCCCTTATACTTGAAAACGAGGAAGAGAACTCAGATCTTGAAGCATAGAAATCGATGCTCTTGCCAGTTCTTGTATCTAGTTCTTTATTTAGCACTGCTGTTTGATCTCTTTATTACTACAGAGACTGTCACAGAATTCTTATAGGACAGAACTGTGAAATAGGCAGATTGCTTATAGTACATGTTAGAAACGCAACATCTTCCTTAAGTGGCCCTACCCAAATGCTAGAACCTATGTGTTATGATTTGGTCTGGATTTAATATGGTATTTATAAAAACCAATACATATTCTGTAAACATGGACTCAGAGTAGAATGTACTACATAAACCAAAATTTTTACTTTAAGCGCAGTTAGAACACATGGAAAGCAACATTAGAACAAACCGTGAACCCCTCAAATCTATGCTGTGCTCTCTCTGTAAGTAACATTGCCTGGTCTCTGATACAGTAAGTTGGTGAAAATCCTGTAACTGATAGGGTCTTTTCTTTTTATTGAAGTATAATTGGCATACACTATTATCCTATTAATTGCAGGTGTACATCATAGTGATTCAATATTTACATACATTACGAAATGATCACCACAAGTCAGGTTAATGTCTGTCACCATGAAAAGTTATTATGGTAACATTGACTATATTCCTGCATTGTGGAAGTTTGTACCTCTTAATCCTCTATTTTGCCCATCCTGCATCCCCTTCGGCCCTCTAGTAACCACAAGTTTCTTTCCTGCCTTTATCGGTCCATTTCTGTTTTGTTTTGTTTATTACTTTTGTTCTTCAGATATCACACACAAGTAAAATCATATAATATTTGTCCTTGTCTGATTTATTTTACTCAGCATAATACCCTCTATGCTCACCGATGTTGCCACAAATGGCAATATATATTTCATTTTTATGGTTCAGTAATATTCCATTCTACATACCACAAATGCTTTATGCAGACATCTGTTGATGGACACACAGGTTGCTTCCATTTCTTGGTTCCTGTAAATAGCGCTACAGGTGAACCTAGGGATGCTTCTATTTCTTCAGATTCATGTTTTTGTTTTCTTCATATAAACACCCAAAGGTGAAATTGCTAGATTGTATGAAAGTTCTATTGTTAATTCTTTGAGGAACCTATGCACTGTTTTACATAGTAGGTATACTAAATAATATTCCCACAATAGGGTACTAAGGTTTCCCTTTCTCCACATCCTTGACAACATCTAGTATTTTTTTTTGCCTTAATAGCCATTTCGAAGGGTGTGAGGTGATATCTCATTGTGTTTTGATTTGCATTGCCCTGATGATTAGTGATGCTGAGCAATTTTCGTATGCCTATTAGCCATCTCTGTATACAAAAAGTCTATTAAAGGCCTCTGCCCATTTTTTAAAAAATTGAGCTGTTTGTGTTTGATATTAAGTTGTACAAGTACTATATAAATTTTAAATATTAACCCCTATTATACACATGATTTTCAAATATCTTCCTCCATTCAGTAGGTAGACTTTTAATTTTTTGATGGTTGTCTTTGCTGTGCAAAAGTTTTTTGGTTTGATATAATCCCATTTGTTTATTTTTATTTTGTTATCCTTGCCTGAAGACACTAATCCAAAAGGATACTAATCCAGTCTCAAAGAGCTTCTTACCAATGTTTTCTTCTAGAAGTTTTATGGTCTTACATTCACATCTAATACTTTTTGACTTTATTGTTTAAGTGGTGTAAAATAGTAATTCAGTTTCACTCATTTTGCATGTGGTTGTGCAGTTTACCCAGCACCATTTATTGAAGAGCTGTCTTTTCCCCATCGTATGCCCTTGTGTCCTTTGTCATTGATTAATTTACCACATATGTGTGGATTTATCTGTGGGCTCTCTATCCTGTTCCTTTGATCTATGTGTGTTATCATGCTAGTATCATACCATTTTTATTATGATAGCATTTCTGTATAGATTTTAAATAGGGAGAGTGATGCCTCCAGTTTTTTCTTCTTTCTCATGGGTCTTTTGTTTTCCCATAAATATCTTAGAATTCTTTGATCTAGTCCTATGATACGACCTTCAAAGATTGACTCATGAAGAAACAGACAACCTAAACAAGCAAATATAAGTAAAATGATTATATCAGAAATTTTTAAACTACCATAAAATACAAGTCCAGAAACAGATGACTTCACAGGTGGATTTGACCAATCAAGAGTAAAAAGCTGTTTCTCAAACTATTCAAAAAAAAATTTAAAAGAAGGAACACTTCCAAACTCATTTTATGAGACCAGCATTACCCTGATACCAAAATCAAAGACAACAACAACAAAATTCCAGTCCTATGTCTCTGTTGTACATAGATGAAAAAAAATCCTCAACAAAAAATCAGCAAACCAAATTTAACAATACATTAAAAGGATCATATACCCCTATCAAGTGAAATTTATTCAGGAATGCAAGGACCGTACAACATTTGGAAATCAATTAACACTGTCACCATATTAACAAAACAATAGATAAAAATCATATGATTATCTCAATAGATGCAGAAAAAGCATCTGACAATATTCAATATTTATTTATGATAAAACCTCCCTAAAAAGTGGATATGGAAAGAACATACCTCAACACAATAAAGACTATATAATACAACTAATCCATAGCTAACATCATATCATCTAAGATAAGACCTTATTCTTAGGGCATCCCTCAGGGTTAGTCGCCAGGCTTACTTGTTTGATTAGTGTTATCTGTAACAATTTTCTGTCCAACAATTCACTGAAATGGCAAGGTTCACAGAAGGTTCTTCAATAGAACCATTTCTTAATAGATTCAAGATACATGTGGGATCATATTGGTTATCTTTACAAAGTTTCTGTGAATTTTCAATTTTTTTTCATTTGATCATTTGTTAAAAAATGTATTGAGATCTACTAAGTACAAGAAGGAAATGTATTAGTCTCCCAGGCTACAGTGATGATAAAAAGTTAGCATGATATCTGCTCTCATGTCTAGTAAAGAGTAAGGCTAATAACAAATGGCAAAATAAATATGTAAAATTACATTTCTATCATAAAAAAAAAAGAAGCATTGTTTGAAGCTCTGAACTCGGTATGGAATTTAGGAAAAAAAAAAAAAAAGAATTCTCTGAGGAAACGATGCTGGAATAGAAACCTGAAGAGTGAATAGTAAGACTTCATTGAAATAAAAAGCAGAAGGAAAACTGTTCTGAGCAGGTACGTTGAAATTTTCACTGAGAAAATGGACATGCTTCAAACTGAAAGTCTGTGTGCCATTTGCAAGACAATGAGGATCAATATGGTAAGAAATAAGGTTGGAAGGCCAACTGGGGGCCAGACGGTGTAGGAACTTTCTGACAAGGCTATGGAATTATTCAGGGCAATGGAAAGTTATTGATGGGTTTTCAGCAGAGATCACATAATTGGATTTGGGTTTTGAAAATATCACTATGGCAGCTCTATGGAGAAAAGGGAACCAAGCAGTAACAGAAGATACAGATTAGGTCCTGAATCACGAGTCCAGGCAAATTACTTGCACACTTGCACACTTTATTGTTTCCAAAAGGTAAATAATCTCCTTTATTCAGTGTTTTGGCATATTTTTATCTCAACATCTTCAAAAGATTAGATTTGTGGGCACTTTAGAATAAATATCATTGTGGCAAAATAAATTACAATACTACCCCTTGGCCAATTTTTAAGACCAATTTTTTTTTTTTTAACCTAAAAAGTAAACCAATGTGTTTAATTTTCTTAAATTTCTCTTGAGATTAACTAGAAGTTTTTATGGCTTCAAATTGCAGTAATTTAACATATAAAAATATAGTGCATAATAAAAAGGTTAGTATATGCATACACATACTCTTGTTCTAAGATATGTGTATCATAAAATTTATGGTGTGTTAATTTTTTCGTGTAAGTATATGTGCACATATACATAGGCTGATGATGGCAAGTTGCATGTTAAGTTACTTTCAGAGTCAATATGTTGTAAAATACAGAGAAAATAACCATTCAGCCAATAGAGTTGATCAGAGCAATTTACTATTATAAAAATAAGGATTTTTAAAAACGAATCCCTACAACTTGAGACATATTCCAGTGATTTAGGGAAAAAACTATCAAGTGCCTATTAAGTTCTTAATGTATCGAAATCTATTGATTAAAAACAATGAATACTAAATTTAAAATGTTATTGTCTAATTTTAATTGTTTACAATATTATAAATCTATCATCAAATAACTCATTTCTATACATTCACATAACTGAATTTATGTAAACTTAGTAAACAATCTTTAATTTCTTACCTATAAAGTAGCAAGAAAAATTTCAACATTTTTCCACAAACATATTTTTCCTAAATTACATTTAGTTACTTTCAATTTGTTTTTGGCTTTAGGTCCTACATCATATTTAAGATGTTGTAAATTAAAACTGCCCCAAAACATGACAGTTTAAAAAAAAAAAGACAGCTACAAAAGCCACTAGAATAATTTTCTGTAACACATAATTTCAGACACTGTTCTTTTTCTGTGCTCTGCCCTGCTGTTAGCTTCTTGTGAAGTAGCTTAAGGATGAGGATGCATGAGTGAGGGAGGCAGGAAAGAGGCTTGTTTATCAGAGAGGAAGAACTGTACATTGTGGCAGATGAGTACATTTGGTCAATTCCAGATGTTAAGTCGTCAATTCAATCTCCAACTTCACCATGGGAAACTTTTTGGCAACTCTCCCTTGCTAAATCTCAACATTCCATCAGCCACATCAGCACACAAGTAAAGCTGCCATCTATGTATGGCTTTGTATTTCTTCCCAAGACAGCTCACTGTTGTCTGTCTTTTAATTAGAAAATCTATTTTAATACTACAGTCATTAATTTTATATATATATATATATATACACAAACACACAGAAGTTCCATTTGTATAACTGCCCTTGTTCACATCAATAGTTAAACCTTATGCATCTCTGCTTAAAAAGAAACTTTATTTATAGAGAAGAAAACTGAACAACTAGGTAGGTAAATTGCACACCCTCTAGATTGTTAGTTTTATTTTATGTTTGTCAAGGTGCAACAAATAATGCTGTTCCAAGTTTTAAAGAAGAGTGGGGTTTTATGATTATGAAGAAAAATTAAAGGATTTAATCATTTTAATTTCCCAGTCCAGTTTATTTCATACTAAAACAGATGACATAAAATTCATCTGAGAACAGATTTATAACTCAGAGACAAACATTCATCATTCATTCTGATGAACATCTCATGGAAAGAGAAAAAAAATCTATGAATAATGGCATCTCAGAATTGGAGTGTTTTTCCTGAATACTCAACTATGATTTTGAGCAAATATCCCATATTATCATCCATTTATGATAAAAACACTCAGCAAAGTGGGAATAGAGGGAGCATACCTCAACATAATAAAGGCCACATACGAGAAGTGTACAGCCAACAGCATACTGAAGGGGCAAAAACTAAAAGCTTTCCCTTTAAGATCAGGAACAAGACAAGGGTGTCTGCTTTCATCACTCTTATTCAACATAGTACTGGAAGTTCTAGTCATAGCAATCAGACAAGAAAAAGAAACAAAAGGCATCCAAACTGGAAAGGAGGAAGTAAAATTGTCATTATTCACAGATGACATGATAGTGTATATGGAAAACCCTATAGTCTCCACCAAAAACTACTTGACCTAATAATAAGTGAATCTGGCAAAATAGCGGGATACAAAGTCAATATCCCATGTCATTTTAGTACACCAACAATGAAATATCAGAAGACAAACTAGGGGAAAAATCCCATTTATTATAGCAACAAGAAAAATAAAGTATCTAGCAATAAATTTAATCACAAGTGTTGAGAAAATGAGAAGGAAACAATGCACTGAGGCAAGTAATAAATAAATATGTGGATTATAGTTTGACTGTTTACTTTTAATGTTGCTTAAAATATGTCTCAGAATGTACAAATAAAAATACAGGCATTTATTCCTGATAATTTAAATATTTGAAAAATGCCTTTATATCAAAGAGCCTTGACAGAGTAACAGGGGAAACAATTACATTCTATTCTTCTAAAAATTAAAAACTTAGCAAAATATTACTACTTCGAACACTGACCCAGACCCATACGGAGCTGTGATCCCAGAAAAAAAGAGGAACAAAGGGGGAAAGCCCTGTAATTGCCTGACTTTCTGTTAATAAACTCTTTCAAGACCATAGAACAGGAAGGATGACTCTGGGTAGAACATGATTTTCTCCCTGACCTGAGTAGGCAGTGTTCAAGGTGTATGAGATACCTGTATGTTGTAAGACAGAATTCCAGGGGTGGGGAAGCCCTTCAGAAAAATAACTCACAAAATCTGCATTGTGGTCCCATGGGTCTTAGCTAAGTATACTAACGTGTATTTGCAAAGGGTGAAATTGCATGAAGTCAGGCAAAAAGAGATCAGCGATCTGATTGCTGAATGATTTCAAGACAGCACACAGGGCTGGGTTACTGTTCAACTTCCTCCACGCCAGAATATTCAGTAGAAACTTCAGAAGGAATGCACTGCAGGAGAAGGGCTAAACCACCCTGGGTGAAAAGGCTGCTCTAGAACTGCTCTAACAAGACTTTAAAATAAACTTCAAAAGACACAAGCTGAAACAAATGTAACTACACATATAGCAGAAGGAAACCCAGCATCTTCTAAAAAAAGATAACTAAATCCACTTAATAACTTAAAATTCATAATGATCAACACCCAGTAAAAAATGATTAGTCCCAACAAGAAGCATAAAAATGTGACCCCTTATCAAGAGAAACATCAGTCAATAGACACAGAACAAAACTGATTGTGATGATGAAATTAGTAGACAAGGCCTTTGTAACAGATATTATTATTAGGTCCTACTATTTAAATAAAGGGTTAGCAAGCTATAGTCCATACCATACCTTGATTGTACTGTTTTATTGCCTAAGATCTAAGAATCATTTTATAATTTTAAAGGATTATAAATACAAATGTAAAACAAACCAGAATCAAAGATAAATACATGATAGGTCCCATGCAGAGTCTAAAATATCTACTATATAGCCCTTTACAGAAAAAGTAAACACAATGAACATAGTAAGGAAACAAAGGGAAGATATAAGGTATACCCAAATGAAATCTTAAGAGGTGAAAAACACATCATTAGAAATAAAAATAACTGCTCATTGGGCCTTACAGTAGGTTAGATGCAACAGAATAAATCATAGTGAAACTGAAGATAGAATAATAGAAACTATTCAAAATGAGGCAATGAGAACAGAAAAACTTTTTAAAAGTCTTTCCCCTGTAGGAAATATCAAGGAGTTTAACATAAATGATACTGAAGTTCCAAAAAAAGTTGTGGGGCAGGGAAGGAGCGTAGAAAATTACTTGAAAATATAATGGCCAAAAAACTTCCAAATAAGAAGCATAGCTTGTTCAGGCATCTTGCTGTGGCAGAGACCAATAGCTAAGCACCGAAGTTCCCGTTCCACTTCCACATGTGCTGCTGTGGTGGGGCAGCAGTTGCTCAACCAGGGCCAATGTTCTAGTGCTCCTCACATCTAGGTCAGGTCATATAACTGTGAACAGAATTCTGGTGAATTGATTGTCAGTGAAATGAGCAACCACTACATGCTTTACCCATAAAAGCCTACAAAAAGATCCTTCATGTTCTTGTTTTCCGTCCTTGTGCTATCTGGAAGGTTGTGGCTCTGGGTGACCTTAAAGGCCACATGTTGAGGGAAGAGTTTCTTCCACATGGATATTTGAAATCTCTAATTTATGAACTCTGTAACCCAGGGGTTATACCCATGTTTGTTCATGTTGTATTTCTATTATTTTTAAATATTGCCATATAGTATGAATTTATATAAATTTACTAAAATTAAATATGAAGTAAATGAGTGAATATAATTATTTAAGCTGATCAATAAATTAATTAATTATGGTCTCTAATACATATATGAAGTAGAATTAAAAGAGAATCACAAGGAATATATCACTATTAAAAATCAGAGGAAGACTATGATAACTGGTATGAAAGGT
Source organism: Mormoops blainvillei (assembly GCA_004026545.1). NCBI lineage: Eukaryota > Metazoa > Chordata > Mammalia > Chiroptera > Mormoopidae > Mormoops > Mormoops blainvillei. The sequence goes on along the minus strand of PVJD01000726.1, from coordinate 257,030 downwards.
AGAACAAGGTGAAAGGATGAGAGGAACAACAGCCAGATAAATTCTAAAAACAAAATATATGTGCTGGGTCTAAAGCTTTATTAAAAATAAGAGAGAGAGAGAATAACTGAAAAATGCATATTGATATTCCACCCAGAAGGTGGAAGTTAGTTAACTTTTAAACTTTACTTCATATTTAACTTCAATAAAGTATAATTTCATTATCATAGATGACATAATTTTACATGTAAAAAATTGACATGTAGAATAGAAGAAACTCACCACATAAAATATAACTTAATATGTAAATTTATCAAAACCATTGAATAGAAGGGAAACATATAAAAATACATCAGCAATAAATAATCAGAAACTGAAAATTTAAAATTTCATTTCTAATAAGATAAATTTTTAAATATCATTAAATGAAAACAGTGAAACATGAGAAACCTGAGTAAATCTCTACTTCTTTTATTGAGAGAAAACACAGATCTGTGTAAATAAAGAGATATTGTGTGTGCTCAGATTACAAATCTATAAATGTTAATTCTATCCCAGATTAATCTATGGTTTTACTGTCACCCCAATCAAAATTTCAGGTCTGTGTATGAGGGTGTGTCTAAATTGACAAGCTATTTTTTTAAATTTATCCAGAAATGCAAAGAAGCTAAGCATAACTAAGATAATATTGAAGAGAAAAATAAAGCTAAATAACCTGTGTTAAGACTTATTATAAAGCTATGCCAATTAAAACAATGAGAAATTAAAAGTAAATATAGACAAACAATTAAGCAAATAAAGACTTTAGAATCATACACAGACAGATACACACACACAGAGAAACACTTAATTTTTGACATAAGGAATACTACAGAGTAGTGGGAAAATAACTTTCTTTGCTCTTTAAAAACATCTTTATTGAGACATAATTCATATATCATAAAATTCACCTAAAGGATACAATTAAATGATTATCAGTGATTTTCAAGATTCACCTCTGTTATTGCACATATCAGAACTTCATTCTATTTTCAATATTATTTTTGAAAATATTCCATTATATTGATGTACATATTTTTAAATATTTTTTTATTAAATCGTATTGGGCCAATTGAATATCTTTCTATACACAATAGTCAATTCCAGATGAAGCATGGATCTAAATGGAAAAGGTGAAACAATATAGCTTCTGAAATATAAGATAACACCTTCATGTCCTTAGAATTGATGAAAGTTTTCTTAAATACACATATTACACAGAATTAAAATTAGGAATTCTAGTCCTTAAGTGATTTCACTAAGAGAGTCCAAACACACAGTGGAAGATATTTCCGATACACATAACTTACAAATGCTCATTCAAAACCTATAAACAACACCTATAAATCACTAAGGAAAAGGCAACTAAATAGAAAAATGGATCACAGGCTAGAATAGGTCTCTTACAATGGATAATCAACAAACTGTCAATGGACATGTAAGAAAGGAACTCAGCTCATTAGTTATCCATGAAATTTAAATTGAAACCACAATGATTCTCTACTGGACACATACCGGATATCTACATGACAAAGATCAATATTGCAAATGCTTAGCAAGGATATGAATCAACTAGAATTCAAACACACCCTTGCTAACTCTGTAAATCAGTAGAGCCACTTTGGAAAACTCATTAGTAGCTGTCTAATAAAGCTATCCATATCCTATGACTTAATATTTCCACTAATAGGCATTTTCTCAGATATGTATCAAGTGATATTTATAGGGATATTCACAGATACATCATTAATAGTAACCAAATCTGCAGAGAATCCAAATGTTCCTCAAGGATAACACATAAATATTGATTTAGTCCTACACTGTACCACCATCAATCAATAAAAAAATGAATAAACTATTACTATATGCAATACCATGATGGATCTCTCAAAGAGTGTTACTGGTTAAGGGGAACATTGTGAAAGAGTCAAGCATTTTATAAAAGTTGAAAATAGGAAAAAGAAATCTGTGGTGTTAGAAATCAGAGGGGTGTTTACATTCAGGCAAGGGCAGGGTAGTGACTAGGAGGAAATATTCAAGCGACTTCTGGCTTTCTGGCAACTGTTCTGTTCTTGATCTGGGTGCCAGTAACAAGGCAGTGTTCATTTTGTGAAAATTCATCACATTGTACACTTACCATTTGTGACTTTTTCTGTATATTGTTACATTTTATCGACAATTACTTTATTTATTTTTTACTATTTTATTGAATTCATTGTTTTTAATTTTATAAAACTTTATTAAATAAGGAGAATTTTTCAAAAGCACAGATTTTCCTTCCAAGGTTTCTTCTGTTGTTTTCATAAAAATCACCTTTCTCCCAAGCAGGGATTATCTACTCTCTTTATTGCAGCTACCCTCCAGGTATTCTGATGACCCCACAATCTCTGTCATTTAGCCCCATCCTCATCACCATCCATCTAACTGCCTAAAGGGAATCTTTAACATTAATAAAACATATTAACTAGTTTGGGTAGCAATCATCCTTTCCCAAATCTTTGTTCATTTCATAGTGATTGATTGAATAAATTTCAGTTGGAGGAGTTATTCATTCTCATCTGGAGAAGAAACTCTCAGAAGCTGTAGGAGTTTGAAAAAGTGACTGAGAATAAGTAAAATGGAAGAAATAGTTATCACTTAGACATGAAGAACCTCGGCTTCTGTTAGGAGCTGGTGGAAAGTTACCAGGAAAAGAGGAGGAGGTATCAGAGCCCCACACCCCAGATAGCGGCAGGGGTGAGGAACTAGGCAGCAATGGGACGACCGCAACTAATCTTAGAGTGCAGACATCCAGGAGGTGGAGGGAGCAGAAAAGTTTGAGCCAAAGTAGGACCCCCTCAGAATCTGCCCGCCAACAGTTATTTCAGCCAATGAGGAAATTAGGCAGCATTTTAATGCTCCAATAGCTAAACCGCCGCATCCGCTTCTGTTCTCTGCTTGCTTGCCCTGCTTGTATAAATTCCCCAGCCTGTAAGCGCCAGGTGCGACTCCCTATTCGAACAACAAGGAAGTTCGCCCCTGCGCAGGTAGAAGGTTTGGCCAATAAAGTTACATCTCTAACCTGACGGTGTCCAGGTCATTCTGTTCTCGCGATGGGACTGTAACACTTCCAAGAAACAACATTATGTGTTTTGTAATCTATTCCCTCAGGAACACTGCATATGCCACCACCCAGAAAGTTAGGATGGTGCCCTGAAGCTAAGGGCTGTCCAATGGGAGCTGAGCAAAAGTGACTTAAATCACATCCAAGCCTAGCCCTTAAAAATACTCTTTCAGTTTCTCTGTGCCTCAGAATGACATAGAATATGACTTTAATCCCATCTTTCCCTGCCCCTTTATAATTAATTTTCTACAGTGAATCCTGGAGTATTTTTTATTGTTTATGTAATTACAGCTGTTTCCACTTTTTCCGCTTTCCCCACCTCTACCCAGCTCCATCGTCTTTCCTCCCTAAGCTCATCTGCATATCATTGTCTGCTCTGTGTCCATGCATCATGTGTCATGAAGAAATGTTCTCTGATTAACCCTTTCACCATCTTTATCCACCCCCCTCCACTGGACACTGTCAGCCTGTTCTATGTATTGTATGCTTCTGTTTCGAGTCCGTTCATTAGTTTATTATGTTCATTAGGTTCCACATAAAAGTGAGATCATGTTGTATTTGCCCTTCACTAACTGGCTTATTTTGCTTAGTATAATATTCTCCACGTCCATCCATGCTGTTACCAAAGTTAAGACTTTCTTTTTTACTGCTGTGTAGTATTCAATTGTATAAATGTTCCACAGTCTTTTTTATCCACTCATGTACTGATGGGCACTAAGGCTGTTTCCAAATCTTAGGTATTGTAAATAGCACTGCTATGAACATAAAGGTGTATTTTTTTTGGTATTGTATTTTGGGATTATTAGGATATATTCCCAGGAGTGGAATCACTGGGTCAAAAGGAAAATTCATTATTTAATTTTTCAGGATTCTCCATATTGTTTTCCACAGTGACTATACCAGTCTGCATTCCCACCAACAGTGTACTAGGGCTCCCTTTTGTCCACATCCTTGCCAACATGTGTTGTTTGTTGATTTATTGATGGTAGTCATTGTGACAGGTGAGAGGTGATATTTCATTGTGGCTTTAATTTGCATCTTTCTGATGATTACTGATGTCGAGCATCTTTTCATTTGTCTATTGGCCATCTGTATATTCTTTTTGGAGTAGTATCTATTCAGGTCCTATCCCCATTTTTAATTGGATTGTTTGTCTTCCTGGTATTGAGTTTTATTAGTTATTTTTATATTTTGAAGTGTAAACCTTTATCAGTTGTATCATGGCAAAAATGTTCTCCCATAGAATGGGTTCCCTATTCATCTTGCTGATGATTCCTTTAGCTGTGCAGAAGCTTTTTAATTTGATGTAGTCCTATTTGTTTATTTTCTCCTTTGTTTTCAATGCCCCAGGAGATATATTGGCAAAAATATTACTACACGAGATATATTGGGATTTTACTACCTATGTTTTCTTCTAGGGTTTTTATGGTTTCACAACTTACATTTAAATATTTCATCCATTTTCAGTTCATTCTTGTATATGGTGTAAGTTGATGGTCTAGTTTCATTTTTTTGGCAGGTACCAATCCAGTTTTCCCAATGCCATTTATTTAAGAGACTAACTTTGCTCCATTGTATGTTCTTGCCACCTCTGTCAAATATCAATTGATCATAAAGGGATGGGTTTACTTTTGGGCTCTCTGTTCTGTTACATTGATCTACATGTCTATTCTTATGCCAGAGGGATCACACCTCATCATAATAAAGGTTACATATGAAAAACCTACAGCTAACGTCATTCTCAAAGGGCAAAACTAAAAGCATTCCCCTTAAGGTCAGGAACAAGACAGAGGTGTCTTCTTTCACCACTCTTATTCTACATAGTTTTGGAAGTCCTAGCCAGTGCGATAAGACAAGAAGAAGAAATAAAAGGCATCCAAATTGGAAGGAAGAAAGTAAAGCTGTCATTATTTGCAGATGGCATGATATTATACATAGAAAACCCTAAAGACTCCACCAAAAACCTACTAGACTTAATAAATAAATTCAGCAACGTAGCAGGATACTAAATCAATACCCAGAACTTCATGGCATTTTATACATCAGTAATGAACTATCAGAAATAAAAACTAAGGAAACAATCCCATTTACTATTGCAATAAAATACCATGGTACCAAACAAGGTACCTAGGAATAAATTTAACCAAGGAGATAAAAGACCTGTACACAGAGAACTATAGGACACTGAAGAAAGAAACTGAGGAAGATACAAACAAGTTGAAGCATATACTATGTTCATGGATTGGAATAATTAATACCATTAAAATGTCCATACTACCCAAAGCAATCTATATATTGAATGCAATTCCTATTAAAATGCCAAAGGCATATTTCACAGAACTAGAGTATTCCCAAAATTTATACGGAATCCAAAAAAGACCCCTAATAACCTCAGCAATCTTGTGAAAGAAGAACAAAGCTGGAGGTTTCACAGCTCCTGATATCAAACTATAAGGCTACTTTAATAAAAGACCTAGAGTATTTTTTAAAAGTGGAAATCGGACCATGTCACACATACTCTCCTATTTGTAAGATGTTAATGGCTTTGCTTGAATTTGGAACAAGACCAATGCACTTACCATGGACTTAAATGATCGTAATTCACAGACCTCTCAAGATAACAATAAACAGATGGTAGTAACTACAAGATCAAGATGGGTCACCAGTATTATGATGGGTATTGAATGGGTGAGAAATAAATATTTACTGCATTAGAAAATTGTGATGACAAGATTTGTTTATTATTACAACACAAACTATTAGTTATACAAGCAATGGAAAATCCATCCTACTGAAAATCATTCTGTCAAGTAGATTTTTTTTTAATTTCCAAAAATAAGGAATCTCTATTTTCAGATTTAAATTTTATGTATTTTTGATAGGCTTTTTCCAAGTTCTATTTCATAGGCCAGTCATTCATGTCTTGTGTTTATTTTTATAAATCTTATGCAGTATTTTACCATTTTATATATGGTAAATATACCATATGTAAAGTTACAGAGCTAGTGTCCAGTTTACTTGAAAATGGAAATTTTAATATTTGAGTGCATTTGTTAATTTATTTTATGGAAGATAAGGTTCATTTCAGCAGCAAGGATTTAACCCTATATTTAAGAAACAATGTCTATTATTCTCATCCTTGTATTTTAACTTTTTAGAAATAAGTTTGATACTTAATAGATAGTCAAAGTATCTATCTTAAATGATACTGAATAAAATAGCTTTGGAGGATAGATATCACTGACTTTCATGTGAACTCTGAATAATTTCTTGTAAAATTAGAGTATTTCCCTCCTCCAACTCATTCTTATTGAGTTCTTTATTGTATCATTCCAGATATAAGTACAAATCATTTTATTAAGAGACATTTTTACTTTTAACCTTTTCTAACACTGTTTTTAAAATGATAATAAACAGTGATTAAAATTAGAGTATGTGTATTTCTCAAATCTTTCCAGATAGACACTGGGTTTTTTTTAAGACAGATATTTAATACAACTAATAGTACTTACGCATTTTAGTATTCATTTTGTGCAATCAGTATGCCATCAATTTTAAATATATATATAAATATTTGTTTATTTCTCACTATATGTTGGTTGATTTCCTTATCCATGCTCCATCGTTTCTCAGCGGGACCAAATTAACAGCCTACCAACTTCAATCCCTCCTTCTTCACTTGTCCCATTAAAATATACTCTCTACACAAAAGTGAAAAGTATTTTTAATGAAAATTAGATAATGTCATTCACATGTTCCTATTTGGTCGGTGACATTCTAATAGCTTTTCTTGAATTTGAAATAAAACCAGTGCTCTTACCATCACCTTAAATGATCTTAATCCACAAAGCTCTCTGTAAAGTCAAGCTACAGTAATCGTTTTTCATTTTCTTAAACTTGACAAAGTCCTTTTCACCTTGAGGAACTTTGTTATAACTATTCCCTAGGCTGGTGTCTTCTTTCCTAAGATCTTCCTAAGGCTGGCTATACAATACCACTCAAACCAGTGAGATTCATCCTTGACTAATCACTATCCTAGCTATTACAGTCCCCCATCAGTCTCTATCACATCACCGTGTTACATATTTTTCATTCAACTCACCACTATTCAGTAACTTTTTTGTTGTTGTTTCCTGATTTACCTGTAAAATATAATTGCCCTGCCATTTAGACTACATTAGTAATACATTTGAGTACTATCCCAAGTACCAGAACAAATAGGTAGCTTATAGTATGTACCTAAGTAATATACAATTTGATTAAATATATAAATTAACTCTTCATTATGTCCAGGAAATTTCTTGAACATTTATATGAAAGGTATTATTATGTTGAATTTATAACCTGGTGTTCTTGAATCACTGAGATCTGGAGATAAATCTGACACATATGAACTATGTAACCTAAATCAATTTACTTAAACTTCTAAGTTAGTTTACTATTTGTAAAATTATCATTATTTTGATAGTGCATGTCTATTGACATAAATTTTGCTAGTAATCTCCCCCTTATATATTTTCTGTTTCCTTTTTTTTTGCTTTGTTTTGATCAGTATCCTAAGAGGTTTATTTTTGTTGGTGAGAAGAAGGTTCTGCAAGGTAATGCACAATCGACTTGTTACTCCCTCTGGCAAAATTGTCACAGCAGGGAGATAGAGAAGACATTCTCAGTCCCATATATTTCATTTCACTCTTGCCATCTCCTCTAGTTAAATGACAGGTTCACTGCTGCTGCTTGTTTCTCATTTTCTGCTACAAAATAGAGTAGTAAGAAGAGAACAGAAAGTGAGAAAAAGGGCAGCAAATTATTGTTATGAAAAAGCCCTATGAAAAGGCAAATTACAAGAACACTTTTAGTATAATTTGAATTTTTTACAGTGCCTGATAGCTTAAAAACAGGCTCCCTCTCAATCTGCTCCTGAGTTTACTACACTTAAATATCGGTTTTCCCTGGAGCCTGTTGCTAACCAATAAAATTCAGAAGAAAGTAGATATGCAATGAATCATAAACTAGGTAATTTTGGTTAATAACTATTAATATTCATTGTGTGCATAAAGGTAATGTTATAAGCCTTTAAAATAACGTATCAAGTTTAATCCTAATAATATCTCTGTAGGGAAAACAGAACAAAATAAAACAATAATTATCTGTACTCTACAGGAGAGGAAACTAAGGCAGAAAGAGGTCACTAACTTGCCTGAGATCAAACAAGTTAAAAAGTGCTAGTCCAAAGTTACAAATGGAGCCATCTAAGTAAATAGCTTTAAACTATACATACTGCAGAGTGATATAAAATACAAGTTACAAGAAGTCAAGCATGGTCCTGGTTGATATGGCACAGTGGACTGAGTGCCAGCCTGTGAACCAAAGGGTAGCTGGTTTGATTCCCAGTCAAGGCACATGCCTGGGTTGCGGACTAGGTTCCCAGTTGGGGCATGTGAGAGGCAACCACACAGTGATATTTCTCTCCCTCTCTTTCTCCCTCCCTTCCCCTCTAAAGATAAATAAATACAATATTTTTAAAAAATGCTCCAGAGTATACCGTGTCAACAGACACATGGAGACAACATGGGGAAATGGAAGATGTCTGAAGAGCAGAGGAAATCAAACCAAACCAAAGACACAGGATTGTCCTTTTCACTATTTCTAGAGAGTCCCTCCTGACCAGCTCTAAATGCACATAATTAAACCAAACAATGCTTATCACAAAAACCTATCTCAGTTTGTCATTCTCTCTATATATATATTCTCTATATTTGAGTTAGAATAAATAGAAAAACAGTTAAATGCACAGTATAAAATTTCATATTGGGTAAACTGGTTAAATATAGACTGCATATTACATTTTGGATTTGTTTTATTAATAAATTGTAATCACAAGGTTACAGTGATTTATTAAAATAAAACTATCATTATAATATTTCTCTAGCTTCTGTGTTATCACTCTGGATTATTTCCCAAAAATATGGATTTTAAATAGAGTATTTAAATTTTTACTTAATATATTTAAATCATTCATATAAGCTGTTTATATTATACAATAGAAATAATTTTTTAATGGTTTTAAATTCACAGTTGGGGCATTAGTCTAAACACAAAGTAAACTATGTGTGTATGCACACACACATACAAATATATACACATATCCTTAAAATGTCTTAAAAAATAGGTTACAATGGACCTTCTACAACTTACTGTAAGGAGAATATTTTTTTTAAAGTTTATAATGTGATTATGCAATATGACACAGAATGTTCTTGTGCAAATTCATGATTTTATTATAGCAATGTTGACAAAATTTATAACATCTTGAAGTATTTCCACTTAATTAAAAATTATAGGCTTCCCATGCACCTCAAGAATTCCATTCTTATTAAAATTAAAACCAACTAATTAAATCTGGTCCCTTAATTATTATTTTTCTTTGTTTTATTATTTATTCTAAAGTAAATTCATACTTGTATTTTTTGTATTACAAATGTACAGTCTGAGGAGAAATGGCCAGGATATATTTTATTTTCACATTGGGTTAATATGCTTGTTACTTCTGCTCTCTTTCTCCTAGCTATTTATTTTATGGTAATGGCATAACCCACAATTATCTGTTAACATGAGATGAAATCAAGGATTTTTTTTTTTTCAGAGTTCAGCTTTTTATTGAATGTGTTACAAAAGAGGTTTAGCCAAAAAGACCAAAGCCCCTGTCATCATCAGACTCCTCAGACTCTTCTTTCTTTGCTCCCACTTACTTTTCCTCAGCTGGGGCAGCAGCAGTTGAGGGGGCAGGACCTCCAGCTGGTGCAGCAGTAGCTGCTGGGGCAGGTCCATCAGCCCCTACATTGCAATGTTGACATTGGCCAGAGCCTTTGCAAACAAGCCTGGCCAGAAATGTTCAACATTTACACCAGCTGCTTTAATGAGGGCATTGATCTTAGCCTCCCTCACCATCACCTCATCGTCATGCAGGATAAGGGCCAGTATGCAGGCGAGCTCCAAGACGGAGGCCATGGTGTGGGTGAAATTAGGCATATTATTATTTTATAATTTCCGCTGATTACCCTTTTGAGACAGGATAGTAAGAATCTAGGAAAATTCCTTGGCATGTGGAACAGGGAAAAGATAGCTGAATACAACGGCCGAGCAATTTACAGCCAGGTACAAAAGTCCCCTCCCTGGAGATGGCATCCAGCCCCAGCTGTATTTCAGCTCCAGGCCCAGAAAAGCAGCCAAACTAGATGGACAACACCAGGACCAACTACAATGACCATGGACCCCCTGCCCTGCCACTGACCCATCAGAGGAGACCTTGGCCCTGCCTGAAAGGGCACCCCTGGAGAACGGATGAGTATTCCACTGAAACTCTCCCCTGAGAACTCCCCTAAGGCTCTTCCTGTCTGCAAAGGAGAGATAAAAGCCTCAAGACAAAGGACCCAGCAGGCGTGAGATCGCCCTCTGGGAGCAGCCAGTGCCCTTTCCTTTTCCTTCTCCTACCTCCCCTCGGTCCAGTTCTTTCTGCACAGGCACATGGCTCCCACACTCTAAGGCAATGGGCGTCCAGCAGCTTGTCCCAGGCTGATATCCTGAACCTGTCCCCTAAGCCTCCTCTTCTCTGACCTCCCCGTGAGCTCAGGCAGCCCAGCCCAGGCTCTCCTGTTGCTCCTTCAATGCTAAGCCCTTCCTTGTTTCCCTGTCCCCAGCTTTAGTAAAGGTGTCCTCATAGTCACCTGGACTCCTGCTGTGAAATCTTCCCTGCACAAGTCGAGAACCCAGTCATGGCAAGGCCCCTGTCCAGCAACAGTTTAACTGTAATACAACTTCCTATTTCAAAACAAAGTGTTTTTATATACCTGTGAATGTGCTGATCAAAATTAGGTTTTCATCTACTCCATTACAAAATTCGAAGTTAAGAAGAAATAAAATGAAAACACGAGTACCTCCAATCAATGACTTATGCCACATGTAAAAGTAAACAATGTTTTCAACTGTTTAGTAGGTATTATGAACATCTGTCTTATACAACATAGTACTATAAGAAATATGTATCAGATTCTAATAAATATTGCTGTAGCAAAAATGCATTTATCAAAAACTATAGCTAGTCCGTAGCTCACCTATAAATTTTTCACTGTGTATTGCTCATCCAAAGCCTTGCCACATACCACTTATCTGAGTCACCTTTTCATGATCTCAGTTGCCATGTGCTAGTGAATACAATCTAATTTTTATAGAGTTCAAACCCATTATAACTTGGAAGGTTCAGTTCAGAGCCAACCATAAATGAGTTTTGGATACTCTGCACTTTTGGAAAGTATCTCTCTTGGCATGATTTAAAAAAAAAAAACAAAAAAAAACTTGGCTGCAGAGTCACAAAGAGGGTAAACATAGACACAGAACACCCACATTTATATGCAGGGCCCCAGGACAAACAAATCCTAAATTTTTCTACATGGTTAATTTTAGCATCCATCCAAACGTCAATGAACCAGTTAGTGAGGTGAAGCTGCACTTTAAATGATGTCCGAGGGCTTTTTTATATAGTGTTAACATTTGCATAAAACCAGCTTTTTTTGTGCCTTATGTTTCCAAATCAATTTAGCTTTGTGTGCTAATATTTTACTTGAGCCCTGAAGATAAAGAAGCATGCGGGTCAGCCATGTGTGCTGCTAAATCCCCAAAGGAAACCACTGCTAAAAACCAAAAGATTGGCACCAGACAAGATTAGCAAAAGAATTAGTCATGCACAATCAACTGTGTTAAATACTGGGGAAAAAACATCTGCTTCTCTTGTCCTTCAGGAAAAGGCTATCGGGACGTAATGTTAATGCTTCCAGTGTATATTATTATGTGATTCTGAGTGTACCATTGTTTTCTATGAAGATGGATTAATTAGAACCAACTACCATGGCTACTTTAAATGCTTCTAATGAGGTGGGCGAGTAAAAGCTTCATGCTCTGTGCTACCTAATTCCCAGACCTAGCTGGACCTAGAGAACTTCTCCCCAAAGTCTCTTTCTCAATCTAGAGCTAAAGTGGCTTGCACTCTAAAATCAGAAAATACTATACTATGACGGGAAATTTCCAAATCAACCAAACACCACACAAAAATATTCAACAAGTAAATCCTTTCCCAAAAGGACTTATTATTATTATTATTTTTTATTAAACCAAAGGGAGAAAATCCTACCAAATAGCTAAAGATCTTTAAAATTCAACTCCTGGAAAAATGAAATTTGTTCAAAGTTCTTCATGACTTTTTTAATGTGCTGCATTTTAAGTCTCAAAAAGAATTACAAAAATAAAAAAAAACAGAAAGACTAAATATTTATTCAAATGCATTTCATACCACCAAATAATATTTCATATATGGGTTATTTTGAAGTATTACTATTAAGAAAAAATGAGAATAGAAAACAAATAGATACACAAAAAGAGGTTTACTCGTACATAATTTTGTACTTTAATGTTCTTTCGGTCCATCTTGTTCCCTTCTTAGGTCCGCATCAATAAAATAAATCATTTTAGGTGATGAAGGGCTTTAGAAAATTACAGGTTTTCTTTCTGAGACATCATTTCTTTCTACCTGAAATTACAGGGGCCAGCTAATCATTAGGGACACTGGGTTCAGCAGCTTCAATAATTGAACATATATTCTATGCAAATCCCTTGGTAGATATTTTACTTATATTGTTTAATTAGGTCATATTTACAATCTTATATTAAACATGAGGATATTAGCTCAGAGAGGTTAATAAATGTATCTCCCTCTACACAGCTAACAAGTTGAAACATGGGGATTTAATTTTTTAAAAAGTGTTAATGTGTGCTAGGCAAAATAATGCCTTTCCCAAAAGATGTTAGCTCTGGTAACCTATGTTCATGTCAATTTACATGGCAAAAAAGAAAAAAAATGCAGATTAAGGTTGCCGATCAACTGATTTTGAAATCATGGGATTACCTGGCATTATCCCAGTGGGAGATGAGTTGGAAGAGTGCTTAACTGCACACATACACACACATACACACAGTTATATGTGAAGCCTGTCCAGAGGGTATCCAGGCATGTAAAATGAAAAATAGAGACATTTATTGAATAAGATAAAAGATACAAGATACAAGAAACATTATACATGTAGGACAATGGCACCTCAGTCCCCTGCAAAATAGGCATGTTAGGTTCTCCCATTGGCCATCAGCTGCTCTGCTGTGTTTTCCTGAATTTCACTGACACTCTGAAATCTCTTCCCTTTTAAAGGTGATTTTACTTTTAGGAAAACCAGAAGTCCCAGGGCACCAAATCTGGGCTGTAGCGGGGCTGAGTCACCTGGGCAGTTTGATGTTTTGCAAAAAAACTCTGCATGAGATGTCATGTATGAGCAAGTGCATTGTTGTGATGAAGCTACCAATTGCTAGTTGCCTATAGTTGTGGCCTCCTGATTCATCCAAATAGTTTCTGCAGAGGAATGTTCAAGCTTAACACAAAATTTGATATAGACTTGTTGCTCTACTTGCTCAGTCATTTTGAATGAGACGGCCACACAGTACACATGCTCACTCAATGATGACTACCATGCATCCCACTGACTAGTACAGTGAAGTCTTCATTGTTCACATATGCACATTCCAGTCCACTCTCCTTGGCTGTCAGGTTACACTGATGTTGCAGCAAACTGTTCTCATTATATTAACAATGGCTGGGTTTTTTTCTGGAAAGACTTCATATGTATTTGTGTGTGAAAATATAATAATAACGTATACATTTGAAAATAAAGTATATCTATAATTGAAAAATAATATAGTAACAAATATAAATCAATTTAACATAAAGGTATTAAAATTCAAAAGCACATAATTTGGGTGGGATTAATGAAGGTAATATTTAACGAAAGCTAAATTTGAGACAGATTGTTAAGGAAATGGTAACATAGGTTGACAAAACAAAAATGAGGAAAACGAACAAAAGGAAGAGAAATGGGGAAGAGAACACACGACTCATTTCTATGTTGTCGTTCATGTTGTTGTTGACTGATCAGTTTAGGTATATGCTTATAGTCCCTAAGAACGAGCAGAGGGCTCCGTTCACGTTCCAGGCTTCTGTTCTTCACACAGCTCCCGCCACAACCCTTCTACCAATAAACACAGGGGACACCCCCACTCTCTGCACAAGTGAGTCTCACTTTTTTTCTTCTCCTAAATAATTTCTTCCCCTTTTGTCTCCTTTACTGACTGGAGAACCCTAACTTTTTCTTTCAGCCTCATTTCAGTTATTATTTTCTTTAATGATGGTTCTTCTACTGTTCTGGGTCAGGCAACTATTTCCACCTATTTATATAGCACCATAAGGGTACAGCTATGTCTGTATCAGATCTAGCCAGGTTGTCTGGCAGAGGAGGGGACGAGTGAGGGGGGGGTCCCAGGAAACACGAGAGTGTGGGGGTAAAGCCACCCAGCCAACCCAGTGTGTGACAGATTTCCATAGGCCCAGGCTGAGATGAGTAAGAAGGGGGCCCTGCATGGAGTTGCGCAGGCTGCTGAGGGTGAATTATGGAAAGAAAAGCCCTCCTATTTCCTTCCAAAACATGGTGCAAAGAGGAAGTCCTGACCTACCAATCTAGCCTGGGAAATCTGGACCCTTCCACAGTGCATGGAATTTTGGGCCAGGGAATTTAAATGGAGGATAGGGAGAGGCACATGGTCTTTATCTCTCACTCACCCTGTCAGGTAGGCCAGAGAACTGGCTGACCAGCTGGCCAGGTGTCAGGCCCCTTCACACTGGCATGGGAAGCAGTGGCCGTGCAGGCAGCTGGCAGTGTGCGGTCTTGCTCGGGGATCACGTGGGTGCACTGGTGAGCAGACAGCCGGAGGGATGGGTGCAGGCGCTGAGCTGGTGGGGCAGCTAGTAGGACGCTGGCAACCTCGAGACTCCAGGGAGAAGCCCAAGGCTGACAGTGATGGGGACAGAAGCTGCCTGGATTATTGTGCAGTGGCCACCTGCAGTTTCCCAAAGGATGGTATTTTTGAATGAGACAAGGATCTCTGGATGCAGCTTTAGGTCAGGCTGGCAGAGGGTGGCAGGATTTTTCTCTGGGTGTTTTCAGAGAGGACAGGCTCTGAGACAAAAGCCTGCCATTCTTCCAATATTGTGCAGCTTTTGAATAAACAGCCTCTTTCATTTTTCACCAAACCTCTGCCTCTGGAATTTTGCCTGGAGGGTGCCAACAGGCAGCAGTACCCTACATTGCTGTTTGGTAACAACAACACTACATTGTGGTAATATATTTCTTTGTGCCTTCAGGGCACCAGAGACTCTTTAGGGGTAGAACTGTTCCTTCTATCTCAATTCCATTTTAAATAGAAGAATTTATTGCTCTTGGAATGTATCGAGTTATCATTTGTGGAAAGGAGATTATTGAATGAAGAATGGTTCACAAATTAGAAATTAGACTTCCCAAATCACACATCAACAATCACTTTTCATGTCCACTTGGATACCCGACAATTGTCTCAACCTTTATGTCAATAAAAAGAGATCATAATTTACTTTCACATTCACCACCTTTTCTAATATATTCATTCAGTTAACCATTCCAGCATAAAACACGAGTATGTGTGCCAGCCTGTATCGGATGCTCCTGGAACCGCCAGCTCTGCCACCTACTCCGTTGCTCAGACAGGAAGCCTCTATATTTTCCCTTGTTTCCCTCACCCCATTCCCCCATAGGTAAGTCACCAGCCAGTCCTGTTCATTTTATCTCCAACGAACCATAACTGCCAACTTCATGTCTCCAGGTTCAATTTTTGATCCAGTCTGTCTCTGCATGTGCTTCCTCACTTGAATCTTTGCATCAGTTCTAACCCCCTTTAATCTGTACCCCAACCAGCAGCAAAACTGATATTCTAAAAATATAGATCAGAACATGTTATTCTCCTCTGACAATGCTTCAGTGCTTTTGATTATATTTAAACCAAACTGAGAAGTCTTTCCTGTAAGTCCCAGAAACCTACATGACCTGGTCCCCCAGTAGCGCCTTTCCTATTGTGTGGTCAGCTCCAAACCATTTTTCATTTCATCAAATACTCCACCCTACTTCTAACTTGTTTAACTTTTCTTTTACCTAAAGTATTTTTTAGTCCGCATTAAGAAATTTATCATCTTTTAGAGTTCAGCTTAAGTATCACCCTCTGAGAGAGGTCATTTCTGACCATGTTATCTGAAATGGATATTTATTATTCTTCATTTAAGTCCTTTCCCCCCCCTTCATTTCAGGTTCTTGTTTCTTTCTTTCATAACCTATACTACAATTCACAATTTTTGTAATCATGTGTTTTTCTTTCTGTCTTGCCCAATTCAGGAACTAAGCATATTCCCCTAGTGAATATTTAGTTCCTAGCAAGGTACTTAGCTTAATAGAAGCTTAGTAAAATTTATTTGAATCAATGAATGAGAAAGGGAAAAAAGAGGTGAAAAGGTAGGTAGGTAGGTAAGAAAGAATACAGAGTTATAGTTTGCTGCTTATTAAAATAATATTCATGAAACAGTTCTTCCCACAATGAGAAAAATTCTAGCTAGATCACTGTAGAACAGATTTTACATTTTAAAAATATAGCTAGAAAACAAAACTTGCATGTGGAATATTTATTAATGGCTATGTCAATGTAATTTTTAAAAACACTATTGTATGTAAATCATGGTATTATAATGTACTAAAATTGTACAAAAGTGGAAGACCTAGGTGCATTGATTTGCATCATTAACAAATCATAAATGTAATTAAAATTTATTTCTAATATAAAAAAAGTTAATATGTGTAAAGACTATAAAAGATGCAGTTAATAAATGCTCAGAAGCTTCTTTATTTAAATTTGAACGTTTTACTATATAAACCAATGCTAGTAACTGTTCATAATTTCAAGAACAATTTCAAAGCATTGCTCATTGTCTGTGTTTTCTTACTTTCAAATTAATCCATAGCTACTCATTGAATTCTTACAAGTAAGAATACTTGTTGCTACAAGAATACATCTCCTGAGGCATAGTGAAAGAGTCAACTAAATAGCATATTTTTATGTCAAATTCAGTAATATATAATTTATTAAATCTCAAAATTCATTTCTGCATAAAATATTCTGTTTACTGAAACGTTCAAGCATTTCTGAGTAAGGTAGTTATCTGTTACTAGATTGTCTTCTATTTGGAAGTAATGAGAAGCTTCACATTTTTTTAACAATGATAAATGGCATCAATGAACTGTTGCAGATAAAACCAGTATCAATGTTAAAATGTATAATGAGGACTGGATTTTCACATACCCAGGATTAAATTCTACACATATTTTTAGGTTTGTCCTTTCATATTGTAAACATAAATTTGAGCAACAGATATTCAGTGATGGCAATTCGATAGGTTTGATATGTCTTTCTCATTGGGTATACATATCTTTTAAAGATCTAAGGGACACCACAGTGGGACACAGGGGATAAAAGGCATGAAAAGAATAATTTAGTCCATTTTTTCCATGGCTTAGGGAAATTTTCTCAACTTTCCTTTAGAGTTTCAAAGATAAGGAATGGACAATGCCAGAGGGGTCAAGAGTAGACCACTAAGTCTCCCATACTGTTCAGAGTTAAGGATGAAAAAGGAAGTCAAGCCCACCTTATTAATACGAATGACCAGCTGGAGACTTGTGATAAAATATGCCTTTACTGAATAAAAATTTATTGCCAACTTGCTAAGACCAAGCACTATGTTAGGCATTAATGTTGGGAAATGAAAGAAGTATTATAGGCTCAATAAGTCCCATGTCCAGTAAGAAATTATACATTGCATGGAAAAAACACAGGACATTTTCAAAATATGGAAGAGTGGGAGCTCTCCCAAAGAAGTGTCAACAGAAGTATAACATTTGATTAATATATGAGAATGACTATAAAATTTGCCAAATAAAAGAAGGGCAGGGAGAGAAGAGAACATTTCATGCTGAGTAGGTAACAAGAAAAAAGGAAGAATGGTGAAAACAGAAGGATGTTGGGAAGTCTCACTATAATTAGCAATAAAACTTCTGCATTGGCCTTGTTTTCATCTATGTTCAAGGCATGACTCTGGCCACATGATGGAACCTGGGTGCTGGTACCGGCCATAAATGTGTTATTTCAGAGAAAGGAAAATGGATGTAGCTGATGATTTTATAAAGAACTTTTAGTTTATACATGTTTTGACTTTGCAATATTTTGAAAATCTAATTTATTAATAAATATATAATGTCAATAAAAATATAATTAATAGTATTGTCATACTGCTTTTACCAGTATTATTAAGATATTATTATGGTTAAAAGTCAAAGCACATTACTACTGAGTACTTTGTGGCAGGCCTTGTACTAAGTGCTGTGTATGCACTATAATTGTATTCCTACATGATTGTCCACATAGAAAATCCCAAGAAATCTACAACAAAATTCCTACTACGAATCCATGACTCAGCAAGGTCTCAGGGTATAACAGGCATACAAAAATCAATTCCTATAAACTAGCAAAGACCATTTGGAAATTGAAATAAAAAGTACACTACCATTTGAACTCAAAAATATTAAGCTAGAGGAGTGTTTTTTCATTAGAAATCAATGTGTATGTATGAAGCAATCAGATAAGATATTGCATACTTTTATTTGCCTAATTTGTTTTACATAAATTCTAAGACAGTCTTACATTTTAGATGGTTAAATATGTTTTATCAAAAAAATGTTTCAGGGGAGGGATGCTACCCCATTGCAAACTGTCTTGGCAGATAGTGGTTAAATGTTTACCAAGTAACAGTACTGCATTTGAGGTTTGTTCTGGGCCTATTTCAAATTTTATGAAGACAGAATGAATGTGAAGAAAAATAATACCCTACCATATTTTAATATAATTTGACTTTTATTTGAGCATGCCAAAAAGGTATGGAATAACTGTCTTGGCCGGTGTGGCTCAATTAGTTGGAGCATTGTCCCACAGACCAAAAGGTCACTGGTTCAATTCCTGGTCAAGGCACATGCCTAGACTGCAGGTTCCAACCCCAGTTGGGGAGTATACAGGAGGCAGCCAATCGATCCTTCTCAATCAACATTTTTTCTCTCTGTCTCCCTTCTCTCTCTCTAAAAAAATCAATAAACACATTTTAATAATTGTCTATCATATTTACTTTTAAAAACATTGAAATAATGTAGGTGTAATTTTAACAAAATGTGTACAGGTGTTGTATAATGATAATTATAAACGGTTGATAGAAGAAAGCAAAAAGTATCTTAAAAATGGAGAGTCATTCTTTGTTCACGAACTAGAAAACATTAACAAAGATGTCAGTTAGTCCCAATTTGAGCGACATGTTTACTGTGATTCCTATCAAAATCCCAGGACATTTTTGGTAGACATAGATAAAAGTATTCAAAAATTAATATGAGAAGGCAGGAGACTAAAGGCTACAATGATTTTGAAAAAGTAGAATGAAATGGAATGAATTGGCATACCTACATAATTTCAAGACTTCCATAACTACAGTAATCAAGATGACTGGTATTGTCAGGGGGTAGACATACAGATCAATGGAACACTGTAGAGAATTTAGGCATAGACCCACAGAAATATGCCCAACTGATTTTTGATAAAGGTGCAAAGCAATTCAATGGAAGAAAGAGCCCTTTCAACAAACAGTGCTGAAGCAATTGAAAATCTGTAGTAAAAAAAAAAGTTACATAAACCTCAGAATTTATATGAAAATTAACCCAAAATGGGTGACATAAATGCAAAACAAAAAAACTACAAGACTTTTAGGGGCAAAGCAAGAGAAAATCTTCAGAATCTAGTACTATGTAGTATTGAAGATATGATGCCAAAGGCAGAATTTATAAAATGAAAAATTGATAATTTGGACTACATAATTTTCAAATTACTCTGTAAAATACCAATTAAGAGGATGAAAGAATAGTTCCAGACTGAGAAATATTATTTTATACCATATACCCAACATATACTAGTATCACAGATACATAAAGAACTCTAAAAACTTAATAGTAAAAAAACACAAAATCACATCTGAAAAGGGGCAAAAGACATGAAGAGGCATTTTACTAAAGAAGATATATGGATAGTAAATAAATACCTGAACAGGACTATTACTGTACACTACTGAAGTCTTAAATATGTTCTGATGGTCAGAGACCACAGTTAGTATACATGTAAATTGTTTTTTCAGCTTAATTTAATAATTGTTTATTGAGTTCTATAAGAGGTGATGGGGATAAAGAAAATGAAGACTTAGACTCTGCCCTCAAAACTATACATCACATAAAATTCTCCACAGTCTCATTCTTCTATCTTATTGTAAAATTTAAACATAGCAGTTGACAGTTGATACACCTTCCTTCTCAAAGCATCTTTCTTTTTATTTTTATGACTGTGATTATGAAACACTCTCAACTTGTCTTTTCTTATGTCTCTGAGAGATTTTACTATTTCTCATTTGTTGCATCTCCCCACTACTGTAGGTCGGTACCTCTGGATGTAGTCCTGACCTTGGTCATCTTCTCCATTCCATGCTGCCTCTCCAGTATTTATAGTCTACAGATCCCCAAAAGTATAACTCCAGCTCAGCTCTCCTATCCTGCACTCCAGATCTGTATATCGCATGCCATTTTTTACTTTACCATTTAAATATCTTATAGATATCTCAAAATAAAAATGTACAAAACTATTCCTGGTAAAAATGTGCTTCTCTGTCATTATTCTTCATTTCAATGAATGGTGAGTTTCCCCCCAAAATCTAATCTCTTTCTTGATAACTCTTCATCACTCATCCACATATCCATTGATTTAAAAATCTGTAATTTCTATTATTCCCCTCCTGAAAATATCTCCTCTTCATCACATCATTACCTCTCCTCTCTGACATTCATTGCCTAAGCGACCAGCACCTCCTACAAGGAACACTACAACAGCTTCCTCTCAGCTCGTGCTGCCATGTATTCTTTGTCACTAGAACCTTCCTTGAAAATGCAGGTTTGGTTGTCACACAACACCAACACATGCTCTCTTTCCCAAACTATATGGTGGCATTCCAGTGCACACAGAATGAAGATAAAAATCCTTAAAATGACTTACAATGTCCCACAGTAGAGTCTCATTTCTAAATAATTTTACACCTGCAACTTCCACTCCATTCTGTCTCATTTACGATGTTCCAAATGCACCAGATTTTTTTAGTTCTTCAAAAATACCAAATTCACCTTATCTTTGACCATGTTCTTCCATCTGCTTCAAATACTCTCTTTATCACCCTTATCTGCCTCAGAGCTTTTTGCTATGTTGGCTCTATTTATTCCTCATATTTCAGTCTGAATGTCATTCCCTTGTGTCACCTTCTGTAACCCTATGAATCAGTTACATCTTCTCACAGAACATTTTATCATTTCCTTACAGCACTTACAAACCTGCAATTGTATCTTCTGTATAATTCTTTAAATTATACATTTAACTGCCTCTTTACAGATCAGTAAAAGACATGAGGGCATAAAATGTGTTCCTGTTGTGTTCACGACTATATTTCCAGTACCTGGTGCAGAAAGAATACTTAATAAATACTGCTTAATTAATGAAGGCAGATACCATTCAGCATATGCTGACACTGCCAACCCAGCACTGCTTATTTTTCTAAAAGTGTTATCAGAAGTATAGCTTTTTCACAATGTGTTAAATCACAAACAAAATTTTGTTGGTTTCTTCATGCACATTATTAAAGTGACAATCTATAATATTACAAAATAATCAAAGTAGTAGCATATGTTTTAAAAAAGAATTAAAGCTAAATAAACACTAATTTCTCATACCATCTATTAGCATTTAGGTTAATTACAGTTTTCTGATGATTAATGAAGATATTATCAATAACAATATATAATTTTGAAAATAAATAATGTCTGGCGTCGCATGGCACAAATCTTGAATATGTGTACAAAGTCTGTCCAGAAAAAGTCCCACCATTATTAATATAAGGAGAATAGTTTAATCGACATTGATGTAACCTGGCAGCCAAGAAGTGTGGACTGGAATGTGTGTTTGTGAACAATGACAGTTTCACTAATCTGTGGGGGAGGCAGACGCCCTTGAGTGAGGATGTGTACTGTGTAGTCATCCCATTTAAAATGACTGAATGAGTAGAGCAATGAATCTGTATCAAATTTTGTGTTAAGTTTGAACACTCCTCCAGGGAAACTATCTGGATGATACAGAAGGCCGCAGCTATGGGCAACTGGTGATTGGCAGCTTCATTATGACAACATGTATGCTCATGCATCATGTCTCATGCAGGGCTCTTTGGCAAAACATCAAATCGCTCAGGCGACTCAACCCCCTTACAGCCCAGATTTGGCACCTTGCGACTTCTGACTTTCCCTAAAAGTAAAATCTCCTTTAAAAGGGAAGAGATTTCATACCATCAATGAGATTCAGGAAAATATGACAGGGTAGCTGATGGTGATTGGGAGAACTGTGTGAGGTCCCAAAAAGCCTACTTTGAAGAGGACTGAGGTATCATTGTCCTATGTGTATAATGTGTCTTGTATCTTGTATTTTCTTCAACAAATATCTCTATTTTTCATATTACATGTCTGGATACCTTCTGGACAGGCCTCATACTTTATGGAATCAATTCTGAGAAGCCAGTTAACATTTCAGAGTTTGGTTGAATGATGAACTTATAAGAGGTAAAAGTCCACATTTTTACATTAAATTCATTCTCTTAAAAGGATTTTCTGTGTTAATTTACATTATACCAAATATCTGGGGCATAGAAGATGCTTAACTACAGATGAAGTCCCTCTGTCATCTGTTTGCTCAGTATGGCAATGGCCAACTTCCTAATGCAGGACATGTGATTGCATCTTCATCGTTCAGGGGTCATTGTCTTCCCTTGCTGCTTTTTTGCTATGTATTAACACAGATTTGTTTTACAATCAGTTCTATTTTACTTCTAAAATCTTACTGCTTGTTGAATAATCTAAAGTCACAGTTCATAGTAGTGTTAATCAAATTCAAGTCATTCATTGAAAGCTACAAAACATTCTCTGGCTTCGTTAAAATGTATGCTCTTATGTTTCCAAAAGCCTCAAAATGTATCTTCTCACAGACATGATTTAAATACTTTCCAAAGTCTCAGTGCACAGCATCAACCCAACCCAAGCCCTGTGACTGTTCAGGATAGAATCCTAGACTCTACTTTTAGCTAAAGAATAAAATGTTTCCCTCAGATCTAATTTAACCACATATAAAGGAGGAAAAGCCTTTAGAAATAATGTGAGTTTTCACATATGTTATCCCTCAAAGATTCCTAGAGTCTCCAAGGTGGAACAGTTGTGGAGCCATCTGTGAGCTGAATCAAGTACCAATAGCAAATGCCGTCAATATAGACTGTAAGCCAAAAAGTTAGAATCAGGTCTGGATTCAGTAGTATAACACTGCTGCCTTCCTAACAATCGATCAGTATTTAATACTCTGAAAAGTGTTGTGTGAGAATAAAATTTTTGAACAACAAATATTTTATTAGGGTTTCTGAAGAACTGTCTATATATGTTGAAGTTCATTCATTCATTCATTCATTTAGCATATAAAAATATAGTGATGGCACTGTGATATGCCATCATCCTGTGGCCAAAATAACAAACAAAATAGAAAAGTTAGAACATTGTACAGGCATCGCCACACCTCACTTGAACCTAGGCATAACCTACACATATATTAGAATATCATTTTTCTGATTACTTTGTGTCCTATGGCAAAAGGTTTTGGCAGATACAACTGTGGTTCCTAGTTAGTTGTCTTCGAGCTATTCAAAAGGGGACGTATCCTTGGTGGGTCTCATCAATCAGCTGGACTCTGGAAGAAATGAAGAGCTTACAAAGCAGCAGATTTCCTACTGACCAGTATGAAGCAAACTGCCATACCGAGGACTGTGCCACGCGGCAGAGAATGGCAGGTGGCCTCTAGGATTCAATAATGTCAGGACTAAGCTATGAGGAACTGAGTCATGACAATAACCAGTAAGCTTGGAAGATAAAATTCTAGCCTTGGACAATACTTTTTTAGTCTGGTACAAAATCTGAGCAGAGAATCCAGCTAATGCAGGTATAGCTTTCTGACCTATGGACACAGTGAGATGAAATTGCGTTGATGTTTTTTAAACCACCAAATGTGTAGTGTTTTGTTATGCAGAAATAGAAAACTATAACGGGAGCAGGCAGGTGTTGCACATTTCACCTCTTGAACTGCAGAGGGATGCTCCTTTGGTGCCTCTGGATCACTCATAAACTTCATCTGAATTAAGTGTTAGCATAGAACATAACGGCATAAAAAGTGAAGAAGTGTAATATTTGTTTGAAAGGGTTAAGAACTGACATCTGTCTACACTTTCATTTCTATATTTATGACAACAACCTTAGCTTCACGAATTACTATAAACCCTGTGATGAGCATAACCTATAATAAAATATTTTTAAAGATCGAGGATAAAATATAAGGTTTCATAAAAATATAAATTGAGGATACCTAGCAAGCAAGAAGGGAAGAGCTTTAATTTGAGAGCACGAATAATTTACCATTAATAAATAATTAAATGTAGTTATCTAGGATGAAATGTTAGAATCACAGTAAAGTAAATCAGGTTTTAGTTTTGGAGAATACATGATAGTGGCCGGTAAACCATTCTGTTCTGTCAGGCTCAAAATTGTCCAATTTCTCTGTACATCACTGAGAAATACATCCATTTCCCTGACTTAGGAAAGTGCAATCCGTTGTTTCACGCCTTATGTTAAACATCCTTATCTATTTTCCAGTCTTCTTACTCTTTATTTAACACATATTTAAATACGCCTTTCTTCATCAGTATTTTTTCTCAGTTTAAAGATTATATTCAAGTTTACTTCGGAAGTCAGTGAAACTGTTTGAGTCAATCATGACATTTTAAGCCAAAACAACAGTAAATATATCTGTAATGTATACAGCAAGCTGTCAAATAACAAGTGATATAAAATAGTATGAAATGCAAATTTGAAGAGACAACAAATTTGTTCGATTTTAAAATATAGTAGTAATATTAACCAAAGTTTCTCATGTTTGGAGGAACTTAGTCAATTTTGTAACTGACATTTTATTTTGACAGAAGATCAACAATACAGCCAAACAAAGATACTATGTTATTTTACAGATTTTTTGATATGGTGAAAAAAATCTAGAGTTTGGAGTAAAGAATATTTAAACTTGCCTTTTATTCCTGCATGATCTTGGGGAAAATACTACACTTATCTGCTAAATATTATGAATTTTGATTATGCCAAGTTTGGGGAAGGCATAACAGGAATGTCAGTGCTTTACTAGTGGAAATACAACCAGGTGTGGCCATTCTGGCAGATAGCTTAGAAATAATTAGTCACATCAAGAATTAATTTACACTTATGTCTCAGAAATTACACCCCTGAGTACATAATCAGAATATAGACTTTTGTAATAAGAAAACTTTAATGTTCTAAGTCATTGTAAAAAATAAGTAAATAAATAAAATATAGTATGGGGTGGGCAAAAGTAGGATTACAGTTGTAAGCACACAAAACAGAGTTTATTCTTGTATTATTTACATAATTCTATTACAACTGTAAATGTACTTTTGCTCACCTCTATATTGATGTTAAGGCCTCGCTCTCGGAGATTCTTATCCAGTTCATCTGGAAAGTCCTAAAGAGGCTAAATATTTCATAGAAGGTTCTACAGCCAAGGTTGAGAGTTTTGGATAAAGTGTAAAATCATAGCACTGAGTGAAGGGTGAGAAACTTCAAGAGATCAATATCATAATACCACTAATGTAAATTTAAAGAAGATTTTAAAATAATACTGCTTATTTTATTTTTTATTATGTTCTTAAATTATATATTTCAATTCAGTACACAAGGTCGCTTGTGTAGTTCCAATGTCTTAATAATAATAAAAATAGACATCTACCTTTAATTGTGAAGACTACTCTAAATATAACCATGATTTTTAGTGAGTTTTAAGTTTTATATTTTTTATTATTGTTCAATTATAGTTGTCTCCATTTTCCCCCATTACTCTCCCCTGCCCTACCCACCCTGCACCTTCCACTTTTAATCTTCCACCCCTCCCCCCGCCTTGTCTTTGTCCGTGGGTCCTTTATACATGTTCCTGGACTTAACCTTTTCCCTTCTTTCCCTCATTCCCCCCACCCCTCCCTTCTGGTCACTGTCAGTTTGTTCTTTGTTTTCATGTCTCTGGTTCTACTTTGCTGGCTTGTTTGTTTTGTTGATTAGGTTCCACTTACACAATGAAATACTGCACAGTGGAAAGACAAAAGGAGCGCATACCCTTCATGACAGCATGGGTGGAGCTGGAGAACACTCCATATTTTATAAGGACCCAAAAATAGAAAATATAATATACACATTTGAGTGACCCTTACGTGGAGAGATGCATGGGAGTATGGGATGTGGATAAAGTAATCCAATATACAGATATCCATACAAAATACGTGCATGCACACGAGAAAGGGATCTCGCAGCCTTGCAAAGACTTCTGATAACAGTGTTCCAGGAATAACGAACATGATTAATTCAATCTCCTATATCTAAGCTACAAATACCAATAACAACAACAGTGATTACATAAATTCAGGGGATAAGAATATTTACTCTTTAAAGTCCTTTCTAGTTTATATTGTGCATTTTTTTCTCTACATAGTTCTTTTTAGTATATATATTTATCCAGTTAGAAAGGTGCTCTTTCTTTGGCTGAGTCTCACCTACTAAGTGAGAATTCAATAGCTACATAGGAAAATGCCAACACTTATGGTTAGTATAAGAGGAATAATGAAAAGAACAAACAATGATTGCTCTGAAGAAGGAAAAGACTTGGTGATGGGCAACAGGGCTATGAAAAATGTTGTCCAACATTTGAAAGCCCTTCATCTGTCATTTGCAAAACAGAAAACTGGTACTTATTTTGTTTGGTACCAAATGCAACAATATGAATCGCCAGATGGAATTTATGAGACTTTCATTTCAACATAACAGAGGGCTTCTATTAGAGTTGTTCAAAAAGAGAAAGACCTGCCACTGAAGACTGTGAGTCACGGTCACTGGAGTGTTCAAAAGTAGCAGGAATGAAACAGGAGGTCGTCAAATGTTGGTGCTACTAAAAAACTGACTGTCACATTTTGAGTTATCACAGTCATACTCTTTGTACCTCCTCCTCTACCCTCTCATTTGGGATCTATGATAGGAAATGTATGTCATTTTTTTCAATATTGTTTAGGTTCATATATACCAAATAAGATCATTTACAAGGATGCCATTAAGGATTACCTATGAGAGGTAAGAAAGGAACCTCTGCATTGCATGAGTCAGCTATCACTCTATATTCTAAAATATATATCAATTTCAATATAAGATAAACTGCATTCCAGTAAAAGTTAAATTTAGTGCACAAACATAAAATATACCCTTTTATGTAAATTTCTCTAATGTTCAGTTCTTTTTCACTTTGACACGTGTTTTCATGTACTATTTAAAATTCCAAACAGGAAAAATTTTATGTACAAAAAAAGGATGAGTGATCTAATGGTTTTAAGAGAAAAAAATCTAAGGAACTAAATAATTAAAAAACAAAATAGTTTAATTGTGGTGATAATTGATAGGACATCTGAGTGTAACTAAGAAAAAACTTCGCTTGAGAACATCATAAATTTCACTGAAATTTATCAAAGCAAAAAAAAGAACGTCAAGGCTGGAATTAGGAGACTGTGAAATTAATAGTCACAAAACCTAGGTTCACAGTTCACTACTGTTACCTAATAAGTGCATCCTTCTTTGCAAAACTCAGATTTTTTATCTCTGAAACTCACTGTAACTCATTAAATATTCATTGAGTCGTTACTACGGGGTAAGTCCTGAGCACATAGAACCCAATCTCAAGGAGCTTGAAATCTTTGAGTGGGGCTGCCTATGTTAAGTAAATACTTGAATTCAGGGCAAAAGAAATGAATAACAGAAGTGAACACCTTGTGCGGTTGCTGCAGAATGAGGAGATTAATGGTTTGCAGAGAATAAGAAAAAGTAATGCTGAATGTAACAATACTGACTTCAGAGCTTTGGTTTCAGGATGAAAAGAGACAAGGGGTGTTGAAATATTTGATATCTTGCATGTTTTCTCATCTGGTGGAGGAATTTCTGAATGTGCACTATTTGTCACATCCTCCTTTTTTATGACCACTGATACTATACCTGGTTAAGTTCCTAGTCCTTTCACATGTGAACTATAAATTTGTCTCCCTTTGTGCCCTAAGGATGAAGTTGTTTTCTTTAGAAATCCAGAGTTAAAATAATATGTAGATTCTTTGAACAATAAGTTAGTTTGGCATCTGAAGGTGAAGAGAATAGAAATGAAATATGAATTATCTTTTAAAAATTTGCCTGAGAGTGAGAAAGACTGCAATTAAAGAAAGTAAGGAAAAAAATAATAATTACTGGTAGTAACAAGTAAAAAGTGAAAGGTATTGCAGGATTGGGAAAAGAGCCTTCCTTTAGTGATAAGGCAACCAGCACATTTAGTAATTTAAGTATCCTGTAAAAGGTCCCATATCAACTACTGTGGTAGGAACTGAGTCAGGAACCAACTAGTCCAACAGATTGTCCATCTTAAATAAGGGTGATAATGTCCACCTCATGGAACAACTAGAACAAGACATCAGATGATGACCCTCATCAAGCACAGTGCATGACACGTAAGCAGAAGCACATCAACAGTTCATTTTCATGGTTTCTATGTATTTGCTTTTGTTAAATTATTATACATGTTCATGGCACTTTTTTTATTGAGGTACATGAGGTCTGTCCAGGAAAAGTTCAACCATTGTTAATATGACAAGAATGGTTTGTAAGACATCGATGTAACCTGGCAGCCAAGGAGAGTGGACTGGAATGTACAGTGTGAACAATGAGGACTTCACTGTACTAGTCAGTGGGGGTGGTAGATGCCATTGAGTGAGTATGTGTACTGTGTGGCCATCGCATTCAAAATGAGCGAGTAGAGGGATTCTCCAACCAATTTTGTGTTAAGCTTGAACCTTCCTCAGAAGAGACTATTCTGATGATTCAGAAGGTCACAACTATGGGCAACTGGTGCCTGGCATCTTCATCAGACAACACACCTACTCATACATCATGTCTCAGGCATAGTTTTTTGGTGAAACATTAAGTCACCCAGGTGACACAGACCACCCTACAGATTTGGCACCTTAAGACTTCTGGTTTTTCCCATAACTAAAATCACTTTTGAAAGGGAAGATATTTCAGACCTTTCTGAAATCTGAAAGAGGCACCGCTGTCCTATATGTACAGTTTCTTGTATCTAGAATCTTCTTTTATAAATGTCACTATTTTTCATATTACATGCTTGGATACCTTCTGGTCAGACCTCGTAATTTGCCATATAACATTATATTAGCTTCACATATACAACATAATGATCTGATATTTGTGGATATTGCAAAAGGATCAACACAATATATCTACTTACCATACAGAGATAATTTTTTTTCTTGTAATGAGTGTTTTTTTTTTTTAATCCTCACCCAAGGATGTGTTTATTGATTTTAGAGGGAGAGGAAACAAGAGAGAAAAAAACTCTGATGTGAGAAATACTCACCAGTTGCCTTCCTGTATGTGCCCTGACCAGGAACTGAACTTGCAATTCAGCCATGTGCCCTGGCCAGCAATCAAACCCACAAACTTTTTGCATAGGGGGTAATGCCACAACCAACTGAGCCACCCAGCCAGGGTATAATGAGGACTTTTAAGATTTAGTCTCTTAGCAACTTTCAAATGTGCAATAGTCACCATGCTATAATTTATATCCCCATGCCTTATTTATTTTATAACTGAAAGTTTGTACCTTTGAACCACCTTTTGCCCACACCAGCCTCCACCTCTCACAACCACCAATGAGCTGGTTTATTTTTTTAATTTTACATAAAATAAGATCATATGTTATATGTCTTCATAGTACTTTTATCTATGAAGCAAAGAAAGTATGGCATTAGAAAATTAGTATAAGCTGTTGTTTAAGTATGGAAACTGCAAAACATCTAAAGGGTGTAATGTATCTTCTATGAGAGAAGAGTAGAGGATTGACTATTAAAGGAAAAGTTCATAGTCAAAAAGAAATTGAAGTAGAAGTATAGTTGTATGAGAAAATTCTATGTGAATATTTCTCTATCTAAAATTAATTTCAAATGGGCAAACCTGAAATTATTATAACTTTAAGAAGGAAAGAAAGAGCTTGCTTTTTTCCAGACAAATGCATAACTAAGATGGTGTGGATTCTGAAAATGAACTTGATTCTATCATATATGGTAGGAAACTTAGTACAGATATATTCAGTATGTAAAAACACACTGAGTGATTAATGACAACATTTAGGTTTCTCAGTTTTCCAACTGATAGAGGAGATGTAGACAATATAAGAACCCTCAGGAGGTAGGTATGTGAAGCCTCCCAATTTCTGTGGTTTTCTCTAATGAGCGCTGAAAGATTCCTTTGTTTCCCAGAATCAAGAGTTAACTAATCAGGATTATTGATGTACCTAATTTTCTTGAATGTTTTTCTTCTTTGTTACCCATCATTAAGTACTTTACAATGGGCATCAAGCCAAAATCAAGCACTTTGAGTTTAGCTCACTGAAATGTATATTAAAAAGGAAAACCAAAAATTGCTAGGAAAGGAAAATGACTATATTAACCTTATAAGCAAACAAAGTATATTGATTGCCTCTATATGCAGGCTGCCAGAGTGACAAATGGAAATATGTTGTAAGTAAAATAGAATATAATTGCAGTATCTCTGCATAAACCATGATCATACCAAGCAATTTTCCTGTCAATCAATTGATATGTTTTAATGGCACTTTATCATTTGTATGGACCTTTCCCATCATAGTAGCGATCATACTTTATAATTACATATATATTTTGTGTTATTTTTTGCAAATATCTTCTCTACTACCCTATTCTCTTCCTGACTGTAGGAACTATGACTGGTGTTATTGTTAGTTCTATGGTTATATCTCCAGTGTCTAAGATAGTAAAAAAAATTAACAAATCATTATCTGTTCTGGTCTAGCCTTTCCCTTTTTACTACTGTACTTTCACAACAGGTGACATTGAAAGAGAGCTGCCATATTCTAAAAGATGTTAGAAAGTGAAGAGTAGCCTGATTATATTGTTTATTTTATCTTTTAAAAATAAGATAAAGGGGCCATGTCACACTCATTAGAAGAGTTACTATTAAAAAAGTAAGTATTGACAATGATGTAGAGAAATTGGGACCCTTGCACAATGTTGGCAGGGTTGTAAAATGGTGTCACCACTGTGGAAAATGGTGATTCCTAAGAAAATTAAACATAGAATTATTATGCCATCCAGCAATTTCACTTTTGGGTATATACCTAAACTAATTTAAAATGGGGTCTTGAAGACATATTTATATGCTCGTGTTCTTAGCAACATTATTCACGATAACTAAAACATGGAAGCAACCCAAGTGTGCATTCACACATAAATGGATAAGCAAAACATATTATATACACATGATGGAATATTATCCGCCTCAAAAAGGAAGGAAATTTTGACATATGCTTCAACAAGAATTAACTTTTAGGACATCATGCTAAGGGAAATAAACTATTCACCCAAAGACAGATACTGTATGATCTCACTTCCATGAGGTACCGAGGGAAGTCAAAATCAGACAAAAAGTAAAATGATGGCCTTCGGGAAATGGGAGAGGGGAGGAAGGGAATGGGGTGCTACTGCTTAATGGGTACAGAGTTTCAGTTTTGCAAGATGGAAAGAGCTCTGCTGATTGTGATTGCACAACAAAATGAATATACTTAAGCCGCAAAACCATACACTTAACTGTGTTTAAGTGGGTAAATTTTATGTTATTTTGCTACAATAAAAGGTAAGGTTAAGCAAACTCATGTTTTATGTTGTTACACTACACAGAAGCTTGTTAAAAATATCTGTCTCTGCTGTGGTTATTGCCTACCTTTTGAAATTATTTGAAACTCAAAAGCTCATACTTAATTCCCAAGGGTAGGGACTTTTTAGGCAACCAATAGGGGCTTTGGGAAAATATCATTCTATTTTATTGAAGGAAAGGATCTCTCAGAAGTCTTAATAAATGGCTTAGTGCAGAACTCAGTGTTCTCTCAAGGGACCAAGATACTTCTGCCCCACTTATTTTTACCCGCTAAAAGCACTAGAAAGATCCAAGAACCACCTGAGTTGCTGGATTTTTAAATATGTCAGAATCCCTGATAAGAATTATCATTTGCAATGTGATATACCTAAAAATAATTTTGAATGTATTTTAAGACTTTGTATTTTTCATTATCAGCTGATAAATATGACAAGCAACAGAATAGACAAGAATTGCACAAAGTTGTTTACTATCTATCTATAAGGACATCTGTGATTGCAGTCATTAGACAAGCACCGAAATATTTAAATTCATTATTTTTTTAAAAAGAAAGGAGGAGACTTTGGGAAGAATGTATTTGGATCTTAGTATAAATACACCTTTTGAACAGAACCTAACCTTATCTGTTAAATGCATTTTGAAGCCAAAAACAAGCAATTAAGTTAGTTTGTATTTGTTAGATAATCTGGTATTTCTGAAACTTTCTATCAGGGCAAGAACTAAAGTCAGGGAAGTGAGGCACTAATTTCAGATGCTAAAAATTCAGCAGTCAAGATAACATTAAAAATAAATATTAACACAGAAATTCTATGATAAGGAAGATATCAGCATTTTAAATAAAGATGAGATAACTGTTCATAACCCCCACCCCACCCCACTTTTATATCCTTTGACTCTAATATGGCTGGGTACAGCACTGAGCTTTTTGTTTTAAACATTCTTTATAAGGATATTAGTATAACAAACAGCATAGAGCGATAAGGACAGAGTCTCCCTCTGGAGCAGAGAGAAGATTTCCTGACAAGGATAATGAAAATAATGTCTTGAAAGTTACAGGTCTTATCACCTAGGGTGCACTATTCTCATGGCCCCCCTAGTTGGCCATTCCTCTTTTTTTTTTAAGTTAATGGATATTTTTAGGTTGGGTTAAATGAAGAACTGGCTTCCCATTGAGCTAGAAAATGAACAGAAGCTTCTTAAAAGTAATTAATCCCTAAAAGTACAATATGTTTACCAGAGCTATGCTTAATAACATATAAATAAATTATACAGTATGTGTAAGAGTACAAAACCTTTGTTAAATATTTATCATACAGAGACATGAAATAATGCCCTCCTTTGTGGCAAATGTTGGGCAGGTTTGCTAACAGTCTTCATTTAACATATTGAGGTTTCTAAAGTTTGAAATTCCTCCAGGTGACACAAGCTCTCTTCATACACAGTGTCCCCCTATGATAGTTCAGGTCACCCTGTGGTGCTCAGAGGGTAACAGCTGAAAGGCGAGCTGATTGGACTATGAAGCTCATGATGCTTCATATGTTTAAATTAATAAAGACCTTTGACTCTGCCCATGAAGTCTCATTTAGTTTTGTTTTGTTTTGCCGGGATATATAGTACTGTGGCAGGCTAACTTGCTAGCTTCTAACTAAGGCAAATTTTAAAACCTTAGTTATTATTGACAATATTCTTTTTTGTTCATTTGTTTCTCCTCAATTTCCTCAAAGGTAAATAAAAACCTGGGAAATTTTTGTGTGCTACAATATGGAGCAGTTTCACCTGATAGCAGTTTACTTATGCCAAATAATTAACTTTTTAAATAGTTTTATGTATTTTTGCATGTAGCTGTCTAGGTCTCCCAATACGATTTGCTGAAGAGGCTATTTTTACTCCATTTTATGCTTCTGCCCCCTTGGTCAAATATTAATTGACCATAGAGACATGGGTTTATTTCTGGGCTCTCCATTCTGTTCCATTGATCTGTGTGTCTGTTCTTATGCCCGTGCCAGACTGTTTTGACTACAGTGGCCTTGTAATACAGTTTTATGCCAGGTATTGTGATCCCTCCTACTTTGTTCTTTCTTAAAATTGTTGTGGCTATTTGGGGTTTTTTATGGTTCCATATAAATTTTTGAAATATTTGTTCTATATCTGTGAAATATGTCATTGGTGTTTTAATAGGGATTGCACTGAATCTATACATTGCTTTGGGTAGTATTTAAAGAACAAACTGACAGTAACCAGACAGGAGTGGGGGAGGGAGATAACAGGGGAAAGAAGGGACAGCATCATCAAGGGACATGTCTAAGGACACATGGACAAAGCCAAATGGGGTTAGGATTGAGGGTAGGACATAGGGAAAAGTCATGGTGGGAAAATGGAAACTGTACTTGAACAATAAAAAAATAAAACAAAATAATATAGCTTTATGTATTATTAATGCTTAAAGGTCCTCAGATATATTTTCCTCACAAATTTTTACACTAAATACAAGGCCTATCCTGAAAAAGCCCAGCCATCATTAATATGACAAGAACAGTTTGCATGGTATTGATGTAACAACCTGGCAGCCAAGGACAGTAGACTGGTGTGCATGGGCCTGAATAAGCACATCACTGCACTAGGCAGTGAGGATGGAAGGCACTGTCGAATGAGCATGAGTACTGTGTGGCTGTCACATTCAAAATGACCGAGAAAACAGGGCAACGAATCTGCTTCAAATTTTGCATTAATCTTGAACATTCCTCTGTGGAAACTATTCAGGATGATTCAGATGGCCATTGGGGACGATGCAATGTGTGCGGGGCAACTAAAAGTGAGGCCCAAACACTTCAAAGTCACAGTAAGATCAAGACCATGTTAACTGTGTGTGTGTGTGTGTGTGTGTTTTTTTAATTGGGAAGGTGTTGTCCATCACAAGTACTCCCCTCCAAACTGAACAATTAATAAGTAGTTCCACCTCAATTTCTTCATCGGTTGAGAGAAGCAATACTACATAAACAACCACACTTATGGGCAACTGGTGACTGACAGCTTCATCACGATAATGCACCCTTTCATGCATCATGTCTCATGCAGATATTTCTGGTGAAACATCAAATTACCCAGGTGACTCAGTGACTCTACAACCCAGATTTGGCACCCTGCAACTTCTGGCTTTTTTCAAAACTAAAATCACCTTAGAAAGAGAAAAGATTTCAGACGACCAATGAGATTCAGGAAAATACAATGCGGCAGCTGATGGCGATTCCAACAAAGGATTTTCAGAGTGTTTTGAACAGTGAAGAGATGCTGGGAGAACTGTATGAGGTCCCAAGGTGCCTACTTTGAAGGGGACTGAGGCATCATTGTCCTGTGTAGAATGTTTTTTGTATCTTGTATCTTCTTGAATAAATGTCTCTATTTTTCATATTACATGGCTGGATACTTTCTGGACAGATGCTGTACATTAGACATTGATGGAATTGAAGAAAACAGTGATGCATTCAAATGCTTTCTGTGTTTGCATTCAGCATTTCAGAAATAGATGCTCAAAATGCAGAGGCAGTTAAATTTTCAGAGGATGAGATATGTATTGTAATCACATCTCTCTGTGAATATATAACTTCCCTATGCTGAATTTAAATCTAATTTTGTGACAGCTATAAAAATGGCTACCTCACAGAGAAAAGCAAAGAAATCAAATTTATGCTATTCTCTGGAAAGTTACAATGCTAAATAAAGTATTGTTCGGAATTTTAAACCATAACATTTCTGCCTCTAGTGAGGTTCCTGGGAAAAATGCAGTTCTTTAGAATATATTTATAAATCAGCTTTCATGATGAAAATTTTGAAATAATTTTCAAACGTAAGTAGTAGTAAAAGGAGGGGTGAAACTTCACACAGGATGTATTTGTTCACATACATATACGATAGAAAAAATAGCCCTGGCTGGTGTGGCTCAGTGGGTTGAGCACCGGACTGTGAAGCAAAGGGTCGCCAGTTTGATTCCCAGTCAGGGCACATGCCTGGGCTGCAGGCCAGGTCTCCAGTGGGGGAAGCATGAGAGGCAACCACACATTGATGTTTCTCTACCTTTTTTCTCTCTCCCTTTCTCTCTCTCTAAAATAAATAAATAAAAATCTTCAAAAAAAAATATATTGCTATCACCACAACTGATCTGAAAATTATGACTGAATAAGTCAGGATTGTATTAAACCTACATGAGGTCCACACATCTGCACAAAAAAATGAAAAAATAAAATTAAAGCCAAGAAAAGTCAGTCAGCCTAAAGAAAAGCTGACATTACTAAGTCCACAATGAGCAGGGGTGCAGGAACAAGAACAGGAGTATTTTGTGACTACCTGTATGATAAACAAGGTTCCTCCACATATATCTCTGTCTTTGCAATTTTACTTATGAAGAGATGAAAGAGAACAATAAATTAAGGTGAACACCATCTCTTGAGTTGACTCTTCCTAAGCTCAAAGTTTTCAGATGCAAGTTACCCAATTTCATTCTTGAAGCAAATTGAAATAGGTAGTGATATTTTCTTTTATCCTTTCAAAAGTCAAGGAGCCTCTTCCTGAGTAAAACTGTAAATTTAAGCTTAAGAGTCTTTATAACCATCCACTCTAGATACAGCACATAAAACATGGCTATAAAAAGATATGACCAGAAAACCTTTTGGTTATAAATGTGTGTATATAGCTCTAGATTTAGATATGTATGTATTATATAACATGTTTAATGGACAAACTTGATAAAAAAACTAATAATAGAAAATATGTCCTGAGTTTGGGGTAATAATCCCTTTTTCAACACATGTAGGCATGAGATGAGTGATGGAGGACAGTAAAGAAAATGGTGCCAGATGATATCTTAAAATTAACAAGATTTTTAGAGTTTCTTCATTACTTAAAAATCTAAGATACCTTCACCTGCTGGCAAATATCAATATTTCTTTTTAGGTTAGGAAGTCCAGATATAATTTTTGTTCCTTAAAGCCATGTGGGTATGACAAATGTTTACAGCTATTCTGCTACTACTTCTGGGCTTGTGGTAGGCTGATACTTCTCTACCATTTTAAAGTATTTATAGTCATGAGACTTGTTTTCTCCAATGATGTGGAGAAATGTGAGCTTATCCTGTGATACTTCCTGACCAAAATTTTAAGAAGCACTGCCTAACTGCCACTTCTATTTTTTTTCAACCCTACCATAGCAATTACAGAAAAATGTCCTGGGTGAGGACCTACTTGATCCCGAGATAGCTAGTGACTATGGTAAGCAAAGCCCACCTGCTGCTTGGATAGGTAGAATGGAAAAAAAATTAACCTTTATTTTATTGCCTTGTGACCTTGGTTTGTCTGACAGAAGCCATATAATAGTCAATTTTTATATATTAAATTAAATGAAAAGTGACTTCCGCTTTTCACTCCTGCAAGCTACTTAGCCAGAGTATCATAGAATAAAATGTTCACCTCCTATAAGCTAATCGAAACACTTGAGCTCAGGAAAAACACTAAAAAAGCCACATGTCAGAGACTGGAAAATGATTGTCATTGACATTTTTGTAAATAACCATAGGTGAGACAAATATCTTGATTTTCTGAAAATATAAATTCATAGAATAAATATTATTTAAAGTTATAGCATCAAATACTTTCAATTATTCATCTAGATAATTTGGTTATAAGTTTTATTGGGAAATAATTTGGGAAATTTATAATGATGATTACAAAAGAAATACTGTGAAATAATCTTACTAAATTTTTCTTCTACAATCATCCAGAAAAGACTTAGCAAGGTTTTGAAACATTTTCCTCAATAATAAATTGCTTAAACTGCAAGGTTCATCGATGCATATTAAATGATTTCCATTGATTTAGCTGGAGGAGTAATATATATACATACACGTTGAATCCAATAAATATCAACAGGTAAGGTACATGACAGGTACAATCATATAGCTGTATTTTAAGCATTTTCACATTATCTCTTTCTAATTTTTTATTCCTTTTCCATTTTTCAATTTACTTTTAACTCTTGCTCCATGGATTATATGTTGAAAGTAGTTTAAACTAGGAAGAATTCTAAAGTTTGATAGTTGGTAGAATAATGTCAATTTATGAAACAAACTAATTTTTCCAGGATCCTGTTTATCTATAGCATATACAGAAAAATGAATCATATCTTATAATATTTACTATTTGTTAATCTAAAGTTAGTTACATTTTAGAAGGATTCATAGAGACAAATTATCCCAACACTATTGAACACTTTCCCTTTGAGATTACTGGGGATTGCTAGGAGAGAAAATCATATAAATGTCCTCATTCAGAATTACTCCCATATGCCATAAAATGTCCATTAATCTTGACCATTACCAAGAAATCCTCTCTTTATCTTTAAAGTAATCATCTTCAATATGGCCCAGTAACAGTATGCTTTGATCAGAGGATAGATGCTGAATCAAAACAGAGACCATGCACTGAAAATGTTAAAACTTATGGAAAAGAAAAGAACTCCCACAAGAAATCTAACGATGGCCTTTCTAATAAAACGTCTCAAGGCCAACTGCAGCATGTTCCTAACTAAACTTTTACTAGTTGCTAACATAGGTAGCGAGAGCCACTCATTTTCTTTTCCTTGTTAATGGGAATTTTAGTCTATCTTCTGAGCATTCCCAGAGGTCCTGGGGGATGGATCTTTGTCTAAATCAGTGATGGTGGATTCACTCCCCTTTGACAAGTGATTGGGATAGTCCTGCTTTTCATGAATTCAGAGTACTATACTTAGGAAGTGTTACCATAATTGGACATTTACAATAGTTGTAGAATCTTACTAAGATGTTATGGAAAATGATTCTAGTTTACTAGGTTTTAATCTCTATTCTACCATGAACTTTGACAAGTTTTTAACCCCTACTACCTAGGTAGATACTTATAATAGGAAGTTAATAATACCTAACTGGTAAGTTTTTATAAAGGTAAAATGAGATAATTATTATATAAGCTTTAGAACTATCCTCACAACATGATAAGGACTTAATAAACATTGGCTAGTTATTATTATTTTTGAGATGGTGCCATAGACTTAATGTACACATTCTCCCAAAATACTATGTTGAAATTTACTGGTGCCTTAATCTTAGATTCCCCAGCCTCCAGAACTGTCAGAAATAAATTTCTCTTGTTTATAAGCCACCCAGCCTATGGTATTTTGTTACAACAATCTGAACAGATGAGACAGATAGCAAATGGAAACTATTCTAATTGATCCCCCAAAGTTGGAGGGATCACAATACCTGATATCAAACTACACTACAAGGCC
Organism: Mormoops blainvillei; assembly: GCA_004026545.1. NCBI lineage: Eukaryota > Metazoa > Chordata > Mammalia > Chiroptera > Mormoopidae > Mormoops > Mormoops blainvillei. Next base: position 217,532 of record PVJD01000726.1, on the reverse strand, counting down.
ACTGTAATCAAAATAAGTCTGGTACTGACATAAGAACAGACACATAGACCAATGGACCAGAACAGAGAGCCCAGAAATAAACTTATATCTCTGTGGTCAATTAATATTTGACAAAGGGGCCATGAGCATACAATAGAGTAAAAACAGTCTCTTCAATAAATGGTGTTGGGAGAACTGGGCTGGTACATGTAAAAAAATAAATCTAGACCACTAACTTACACCACACACCAAAACAAACTCGAAATGGACAAAAAGTTTAAATATAAGTCATGATACCATAAAAGTCCTAGCAGAAAACTTAGGCAGTAAAATTTCAGATATCCCATGAAGTAATATTTTTGCTGGCATATCTCCTCAGGCAAGGGAAATAAAGGAAAAAATAAGCAAATGGGTCCACATCAAATTAAAAATCTTCTGCACAGCTAAAGAAACCATCATCAAAATGAAAAGAGAACCCACTGTATGGGACAACATATCTGCCAATGATACATCAACCAATGATACATCAGGTTTAATCTCCAAAACATATAAAGAACTTATATGACCCAATACCAGGAAAACAAACAATCCAAATTAAAAACTAGGCCAAGGACCTGAATATACACTTCTCCAAGAAGGACACACTGATGGCCAAAATACATATGAAAAAAGCATTCAATATCACTAACCATCAGAGAGATGCAAATTAAAACCACAATGAGATATCACCTCACACCAGTCAGAATGGCTATCATTTATGAATTCTCTGCATTTTTAAATGAAACAGTAATAGAGTATAAAATGACCAATAATTTTACTGAGGCATAATACTTTATGTGATGATTTTCTCCCTATGCAATTGCATTGACAATGACTTCATCTCTATTTTTAGAGTTTTTGTATTGTAGACACAAAGAATCAACAGCAACAGCCATTTTAAAGTTATAAGAAATGCAATAATATAACATTTTCAGAAAATATGAAATAAATATTTTTCAATAATATGTAATCACGAATTAATGTTAAGCATAAAATCTTGGTAAACTATACTTATACTAAATTTTCTCCCCCCAAAAAAGCCTAAATATAAAAAGCTAACTTATTTTGGAATATTACTGTCTATTGAATGACAAGATGTAAAATAAAATTGAGACCATATTAATACAGAAGCATTAGACTTTTGTTCTTTTAATTTGCAGGCCAAATACCAAATTTACAAATTAGGAAAGAGATTCATATTTCAAAAATATGCAAAAATTATTTCAGAACAAATCCAAATATTTGGATTTATATAACACTCATATTGGTCAGGGTCCTTAAGCATGGGTGTTTTAATTATATTACTTCTATGAATACAGTTCTCAATCTTTTCAGTATCAAACTGCAATTTATATGTCACTAATAGATATGCAACCCTGAGAAGCTCATTCTATGAGTTCATATTTACTGATATTATAAAGAAAATATATGATTAAATTACACTGTTCCTTCTTTGTGATTTATTGTTTAAGAAATTTCACACTCTGTTTAGTAAGTTTGGTTTTCCATCATAAATTATTTTCTTTTACTTTGTGAGACTGTGAACCAATCATATTTTTCAGATATGTTTAGGTTTCCAGGTGGATTAAAACCAAATATAAGGTTGGTTCTATCAAGCATATAAGAATGCAGAACATTATTCTTATGTATTAACATTCCTCTTGGTTTCATTTTACTCTTCTGTTAGTTTCTCTTAAAATAGGTGTCCTTATTTGCATTTAATTTATTTGCTATGTGTATTGTGCTTTTATGCTGCATAAACTACTTTTAAGTTAGCTATATATTAAATATAAATATGTAATAAGTGACCTTAATATTTTAGCATAATTTAAATGTTATGGCATCCTCAAATATAAGAATCAGTAAATAAAGAGAAAATTGTCTTGGTCAAAGCCCTGGGATTAGTAACATAAATAAGAGAACAATAAAAATGATCACAAAATGCTTACTTTTCAAAAATTCATTTTTGAGATATTTACTGCCAGTTTTAGATACATAATAATTATATAGTAAAAAGAAAATTATTTCCGTTCTATTGAGTCCAATCTGCAATTAAGAAAAGCCTAAGGAAAGAAACTATAGGAAGATTGCAGATTTCAAACACATTCAGCAAGAGATCAAAATGAAGAATTTCTAAAGGCATACAAGTTTCAGCATTAGATTTTGTCTTCTATTATTTACTATATGGAAGATCTTTCATCATGGAATGGTTCAAGGCCACACAACCTTAACTTAGTTTTTAAGTGCACTGGTGACCAATCAAAGTTCACAGAGGAGAAAGAGCTGAAGACCAAAACAGTGTAATGGCCCTATAGAATGAGTCCTATAAAAATTCTAATTACTGTCCTTTCTTAGCACAAAAACATAAGGGATTTTCACATGGAGTTGGTTCACTAAAATATGTGTCACATGGCATTAGCCAATGTCCTTGGTGGCCTACCATCCCTCTCCTCCATTCATTTATCCTAAATTATTTTGCCTCATCTTTAGAGTGGTGGCTTTACAAAGAGCAACAGAATACCAGATGGTCATTACTGTGGTTCACTGAGTTTATATCCTATCAGGAAGTTAGATGATTGCTTTTCAAGGCTCTTATCATGCATTGAACAGTCTATTTCACCGCAGGGGATTCTGAAGCTGTCAATATATTTTTGGCTAAGCATGCCCTAACATTTTTCCTTCAAGTCATGGTCCTACATAATCATTTGAATAAAAGATAATATAATTTTCTTTCTGTCTACATGCTTTAAAATGTTAAAATGTTAAGTGTCAAAAAAGAGTATTGCTTAATGTCTATAAAATTCTGTTTCTATTTTGGGAGCAACATTACAGAACTATTTCTTATAGATTCTTAAAAAATATTAACTTTCTTCAGGTAATCTGTATCTTTCATTTAGTAAAAACTAATTTTAATCTTAATTGTCAACACATATACACAAAAACTACAAATAAACAAAAGCCTCCAAGGAAGCATATGACTCAAAGTTACACAAAATGGACATAAATAATTAATATTCAATTGCCTCAAAGAGAAACTGACTTTTGTCTTTGATTTTCCAAACATACAGGTCAATGTTTTCCTAGGAATTACACCAAAAATAATTGAAATAATTCTATCAAGGAAAATAATACAAACCTTATAAATTAACAATACATTATCATAACATATAACACTAAAAAATTACAGATCTACTGGCTGTCTATTGTCAGTGAAAATTGATTAGTTTAAAATAAAAATGACAGGCAAGGATCAGAAAAACTTGGATAACAGAGTAAAGGAACAAAAATGTTTGAGTTATTATATATGAAATAAAAAAGGGAGAAAAGTAAAGAGTTTTCTGAAAGACTCAACTCACAAATATCAAATGGGGAAAATACTGGGTGAGCTGGCTGTTAAAGACGTGTCTGTCACTCGCTGCACAGCAGAGCACAGGCCAATCATAAGGCGAGAAGGGAAGGTCCTGATTTTCTTTTCTGAGTATCAGAAATATATGGAAGGACAGCACTTATTGCTTATGCAAGAATACTACTGTTTTTGCATAGAATTAGAGGACACACATTTGGGTGATAACCCATGTCATCAAATAGATATCTTCCCAAATAAAAAGTCCTACATTTAATAGACTATGGGCTTCATGAGGCCTGGGGCTGTTTCATCTACCATTGTATTTAGCAGTGTGGTCGGTGCATAGTGACTTCTAATGAACATCAGTTTAATTATGAATATATTTTAAATATGAGTACTTCCAGAAATAAATGACTCAGAAATGCTATGTTAACCTTCAGAAATGTATTTTCACCACTGATGAATATTATTTGCTGATCCCAACCTAATTTACTAGGCTAATGTGTGGCTTACCACTACAACTCTGAGAAAAATTAATTCCACTGCCAGATGGTTCTAAAACCTAGATATGCCCATCCTCTGGTGCTCACTTTTCTTTCTTTTTTTTTTTATTCTTGTTCAAGTACAGTTGTCTCCATTTCCCCACCACCACTCTTCCCCACCTACCCACCCCAACCTCCTACCCTCAATCCTACCCTCCTTTGGCTTTGTCCATGGGTCCTTTATGCAAGTTCCTTGATGACCCTTCCCCTCCTTTCCCCCATTATCCCCTTCCCCAGTCCCCTCTGGTTACTGTCAGTTTGTTCTTTATTTCAATGTTTCTAGTCATACTTTTAAAATGCATGTTTTGATGATGCCAATGTATATAAGATAGTAGTTCCTACTTGCTGAATATTAAAGATTAGATATTTTATATACATAACTAATATAAGCCTCATCATAATACCATAATGAGAAATTCCCCAATTATACCAATGAGAAAACAGAACTGAAAAATTAAATATCTAGATAAAGGTTCTATGTTTTCTCAGCAGCAGAAATACAGAGCAAACCAAGGCTTTTACTAGTCCAGTGTTCATTCTTTCCGGAGTTTACACTCTTGTTTAAAAAATATTCTCAATATTCTCCATTGTAAGCCCATTTTAACTACATTTTAACTACAATAGAGACTTTTTAAATATTTAAACAACATAAAACACAATAAGTGATAGCTATTACTTGTACATTATTTGAAAATTTACTATTTTATATATTTAGAACCAATTTGCATGTTTTGAATATTTTCTATGTGCTAGGCATTATATAAACAATTTTTAAAACATTATTTCATTTAATCTAATCTCTCTAACATTCACAGTCTCCTGAAATAGGTAAAAATATTCAATATTTACATAAGAAAAAACACTCTCAGGTAACATGTGGCAGGATAGAAAATTGGCTCGAAGATCTTATACCCTTATAGACAAATCTTGTGCCCTTTGCCCCAACATGCTGGACACTGCTAAAATAACTTAATCAGGATATTTTCATCATTTTATCACACAGAAGGACTTTTCAGAACAAGGCAAAAGTACATGAGAGGGTAACTGAATCTGGGACTGACTGTTGATAAAACAGCCACCAGTTCACCAAGGAGAAATGAAGGAGCCTCCAGTGACCTGGGACACTTGTAAGTAATTCTTCTCTGATAATATAACCCTGTCACCAAAGGAGTCATGCTTCACTTGCTCTGGGGTCCAGAGTACTGAGCACGGGAACATACAAACACGCTGAATATCCTTCCACGATCCCCCTTACACCAGTCTGAACAGTAAGTTCTTTACAAAGCATTACTTCTTGATAATACCCTCTGCTAGGTTTCCTGATTGTTTATTTGTTTTACTTTTAGCCTTTGATGAGAAATCACCACTTCTTTGGAGGGCTTTTGATACAATTTTCATATAGGAAACAGATGGCCAAACCTTCCCTCCCCTTTCCTATTTCCCACTGTTGCCTTTAACTGCTCATTTCAATTCAATCTTTGGGTACCACACTTTCATCTCAAATCACTGATCAAAGCTTATAGCAGGAGAATAATATTGTATTCTCACAAAAGAAACTGCTGTTATTTTTCCTATTTTCTTTATCATGTTGCAGTAGAAGACAGTCTTATTCCCAAGGAGGGGGTGCTTAGAAGACCCTTTCTATCTTTATTGCTATTTAATTGCAATTTCATTTGCTTTGTCAGAGGCAAGAGTTTACTTAGTAGCATTTTTGCTTATCTGCACTATCAAATATTTTATTTAGATGGCACCAGTTGATATGACATCTACATCACTAACATCCAAGCCTTCCTCTAGCAGGATCTCACCTGTCAGATCAACATAAACTACATTTTACATCATACACTTCAATGATCAGTGTTTTCTCTGAACCCTCATATATGAGGTCTGCCCAAAAGGTATCCAGTAATGTAATATGAAAAATAGAGACATTTGTTGAAGAAGATACAAGATACAAGAAACATTGTACATAGGACAATGACACCTCAGTTCTCTTCAAAGTAGGCCCCTTGGGACTTCACACAGTTTTCCAATCACCATCAGCTGCCCCATCGTATTTTCCTGAACATCATCGATGGTCTAAAAATCTCATCCATTTCAAAGGTGATTTTAATTTTGGGAAAAGCCAGAAGCTACAGGGCACCAAATCTGGGCTATAGGGGGTGCTGAGTCACCTGGGTGATTTGATGTTTTGCCAAAAACCTCTGCACAAGATGTGATGAATCATCAGCTGTGCTGTTATGTTGAAGCTACCAATCACCAGTGGCCCATAGCTGTGGCCTTCTGAATCATCTTTCTGGGGAAGAATGTTGAAGCTTGAAGCAAAATTTGATGCAGATTTGTCGCTGTACTTGCTTAGTCATTTTAAATGTGATAATGACACAATATACATGCCAGTGGCATCTTCTGCCCCCTCTGACTCTGAGTAGAGAGAAGTTATCATTGTTCATGCATGTGCATTCCTGTCCACTCTCCTTGGCTGCCAGGTTACATCATGTCACGAAACTGTTCTCGTTATATTAACAATGGCTGGACTTTTTCTGGACAGGCCTCATATATTCCAGGATCTTTACTTTTGACTATAAATTTACTCAAATCAACAAGGAAATATAACACCATTGAACATTTTTCTCTAATTTATCCAAAATTCATCCTAATACAACCTTAAATTTTCTATGATTGACTCTTTAAATCTTAAAATGTTAATTCTTCCATCAAATAGTTTGCTTTTTCTGTGGACCCAGGTTTAGCTGCATCAATAACACCATAATTTATATGTAATTTTTATATTTTTATTAGCTTGTGCTGAGGTGTACATATCAAATGCCCATATCAAATGCCATTCTCAACGTAGAATACCTTTATCAATTTTAGACTATTTAATCTAGGAAAAGCATATCCCTTTTACATTGTCTGCCAACTGCTCATATTTAGTAAAAACTGTTGAGACTGGTAGAAAAGGACTCTGAGACCAATCCAAGCTCAGTGGCAATAATTGCCATGGAAATGTCTATCAAAGGAAGGATGCGGAAAATGAATATGTGCCAGGTATTTTCATTCTAGACTTAGAGTTTCATTTTTATAGACTGTTGTAAAGCCCAGCATCAAGTAGTTAGCTGCCTTTTACAAATAATTGCAGATGGTTTTGATAAAATTCATCCTGCCTGTGAATAAACACAAAAACCCTTGGACCATACCCTTTAGGTTGAAGTGGCATTCATTTTTCTTAATTGAACTATCATTGTTAGAAAGCATCAAAAGAATGCTCTGAAAGCAAGCGTTTCATCATGGACTCTATGTAAACTCCAGGGAAAGCAAAAAGCATACCATTACAGGGCTATTAGCCCCCTGCAAGGTTGGAAAATAAAGAATCGATATACTATAAAGTGGCAAAGAATAGAGGAGGGAAGTTATAGACTGAATAGTCTTCTATCTTTTCTTTCAAAATCAACAACCATATGAAACCCAAATACGCTGCTCCTCTATTCTTTCAGTTTTAATTTAAAAAAAATAGTTAGTGGGAAATAAATTGCTCCTTAGAAAATTAGATCATGTAGCTATGAAGTATGTCTTCACACACTCTATCTTCAACTAGTGAATATTAGTAACAGAGAACTACTTTTGAGACTAGAAAAAATAATGATTAACTAATTGAAAATGTTCTTGCTCTGTGTACTTTGTGTTTTTAGCAAGGCCTCCCAGAGAGCTTCTCTTAAAGCACTGTCCCTAACTGAACTTCCTTCCACTCCACTGCAGAAATTAAGATTTTCCTTTGCAAGGTGCCTAACAAACTTTATAGATTATGATATTAAAGCAATTGTCATACATTATCTTAATTATTTGATTACATTATGATAGTCCCACTAAAGCTCGGTTCTTATAGGCTAAACTTGTTTCTTAACCATCTTTTTGATCCTCAGTACGTGAAATAGTGCTTTGCACAAGGTAGGCCCTCAATAAACATATTTCTATGAGTAAATGTATTTATTAGTATTATTGTTAAAGAGAAGAAAAGGTGAACTTGACAGACTTGAGTAGGCAGAATTTCCAAAACCAGCAGGTTCCATATTTAAGAAGGTTAAAAATCCACAAAGGTTAGAATGGAAGTCAAAGCAAATAACTCTGGACTTGGAGGTGATAAGTAGGGAAGATGGGTAAATACCACAGCAAAAACAGAAAAAATAATATCAATGATAATGATAACTTGTACTGAAGTGTTGATTTTAGGTTTAGGCTTGGATATAAAAATAATAGATTTGAATGCAGTTATCATTGACTGTAATTCCTTTCTCTCAGGAGGAGATGGTTACAAGTGTTGAAGAAAACTAAAAAAAATAGAATTAGCATAAATAATAACATAATATGTACCAGGTCCTTTACATATATTATCATATTAAACACTAACAGTACTGTAAATTTGATATTTCTATCTCTTCATCTTATTACACCTAAAGAAATAGTAACCAAAATAATTTTTTCTCAAAGGCCCTAGTCAATAAGTGGCAGAATCAGTATTTAGACTCGTCTTTCTTACTAAACAGGCACTGAACTGAGATGGAGAAGGAGCCCCACAACAGAAATCAGTGTTCAAGTAGTACTGGGGCTACTCTGCTGAAACATCCTAAAAATGTTTACTGGTTTTAAGTATCTTCATAAGTCCTTTTGATTTAGGGAGTTTCATGCTTTAAAAAAATTTTAATAGGTCTTTCGGCTGATTCACATATAAAAATCCATTTCCTCCCATAATAAAATATTTTTCAAGAGTGATGCAAATTATTTTGTGGAAGTGTCAATTTGCTAGCAAGTTCAGGCTTTGAAATCAGACAGAATGGGTTTAAATTTGACATCCTAATCACACTCCATTTAATGCTAGCAAAAATGTCTCCATGGGATTCTAACATTCCTACACATCTTGTCCTTCTGCTCTTTGTACCACACTACCCCTACTGAGACTTGAAGAAAAGAAATAGTGCCTTCCACCACACTGAAGGTCAACTCATTAGCTTACAGGCTTGGGAGACAGAGATACTGTTTCCCTCTAGAGCAAAGGGCAGGGGTGCCCACTGTAAAGCATTCAATTTCCCTAAGTTCATGATCCCTCTCCTACAAAACCACCCACTACATGTGAAGGCATCTCATGTTCTTCATATCATTCTACGAGAATTAGGGCTAGCAGAACTGGCACAAATGTTGAAACATTAACTCCTAATGCTTCTGCGAATAACGAACTCTCCTTTGTTTCTGACCCAAATGTCTTGTGCCTTCTTATCACCATTCAAGTAACTGTGGCAGAGAAACTTGTTAACTTGCAAGTTAAGTTAAATCTCATACTCCTCATAGTTCTTGACATTTGCTGAGTAACCTTGAGCAATAATTTTTAATTTTTTAAGCTTCAGTTTCCTCATGTTGTGCAATTTGAAAGTGATTCTGCTTATAATTTCTTAGTACACTGGAAGTGCTCAAATAAATGTAGTTAATAGTCATACAATATTACCAGCAGCAGCAGCAGAAAAGTACCAATAGCAGTACTAGTAATAACAACAGGAATAGCAGTATTAATACTACTATGATAGTCATAGCAGCAGCAGCGGGATCAAAGGGAGCTGATAATGAAAGAATGTCCTATATGGCCGATATTTTACTAAGTGGCAGTCATAGGCTATCTATTCACTCCTCAACAAATAAACAGGCAGGATTTTCCTCTCACTGGTTAAATGACATAAATTTCACAGAGTTGACGGTTTGCCTAAGGTAACTCACATGCTAATTATCAGTTCTGGGATTAGAAGCTAGCTCTGTCTGATTCCCAGTGGTTTCTCCTGCAGGCATTTGTGGCCACATGTTTGAAACAGGCAGTTGCACATTCCTACATCCCATCCATAGAGGGTAGAGGGATTACAGAAACATATGACAAAAGAGAAATGAGATACATCTCTTTTGTTTTTAAGAAAATAAAACCCAGAGAGAAAGCAATGTCAGTCTTCAGAATTTCTATGGGCATGAATTCAGCTAATGTTGGACATGTTCTATCATCAAGTCTTTGTACATCTAAAAAACTTTAATTTTTTTTTGTGAGAGAGAGAGAGAGAGAGAGACAACATTAATTTTTCTGTTCCACTTATTTATACATTCATTGGTTGATTCTTGTATCTACCCTGACTGGAGATCAAACCCACAATCTTGGTGTATTGGGATAACACTCCAACTCAGCTACACGGCCAGGGTCCAGTCTCTGTTCTTTGAACTTCTGTCCACATTACTATATTATTGTGTTTTCTCCATAATACCAATAATGTTTATCATCATTGGTAATAAAGTATACAGTATTCTTAACTTCACAATTGCCCATGCTAAGTTCTCTACTAGAAATCTTTTAAAAGATTCACAAATCCAGTCAATAAAAACAAAGTTTAAAAAAAATGACTTTGACAGCCTAATTAAATTTCTAAACATCAGAAACTCCATGCTTTTTAATATAAATTAGAAGATATATACATAAGCAATGAATGCATAAGTATGTATATAAATATAAAGATATATTTTATTTTTTCATTTCACAAATGAAGTCATAGTTTAGCTAGCATTTTTCTAAACTTGTCTTGTAGTATATGACATATATTTTTAAGCTTCATATATTATAAAAGGAACAACTGTCAAACACCAATCATGTTTTGCAAATATACTACCTGATCACAACTCCTATTTTTAAAGTGTTTTCATTGTGTTAAATATACAATCAGCATAAAAATTAACATTATATTTCTCCTTACCTCTACAGATGGGAACAGGAAAATCCCATGAAGCTGTATTCACTGAATTGGCTATACAGGTGAGTTGAGGGTGGCCATCAAGGATGTATCCAGTTACGCAGTTGTAGCGGATCTTGTCCCCAACGTCAAACCTTGTACCATATAATACACCTTTGGGTGGGACTCCTGGATTTCCACAAGAGCTGCTCTGCAATTCTGTAGAAGATGGAGAGTTTATAATTATTTAGTATTTTAATATATATTTTAATGTTTTAGATTTATAAAAATGAAGATACAGTTGTATTCTATCCTGTTAAGGAGGTCACAAAAAATATATTCCATTTAAATACATGTAACAGAAAAAAATGAGAAGGAACTAAATTATACTGAACAAATGTCATTGTTTTGTTCTGAAAAAATTTACATACTTTATATAAGGTCTGTTCTGAAAGTATCTAGCCATGTAATACAAAAAATAGAGACATGTATTGAAGAAGATATAAGATACAAGAGACATTGCACATAGGACAATGACACCTCAGTCTCCTTTAAAGTAGGCACTTTGGGACCTCACATGGTTCTCCCAGCATCTCTTCCACTGTTCAAAACACTCTGCATATTCTTTTGTTGGAATTTCCATCAGCTCCCCTGTCATATTTTCCTGAATCCTATTGACAGCCTGAAACCTCTTCCCTTTCGAAGGTGACTTTAACTTTTGGAAAAGCCAGAAGTTGCAGGGCACCAAATCTAGGTTGTGGGGGGCTGAGTAACCTTGTTGATAAGATATTTTGCCAGAAAACTACATAAGACATGATACATGATACTGTTGTAATGAACCTGCCTATCACCATTTGCTTATAGCTGTGGTCTTCTGAGTCATCCGAATAGTTTCTGCAGAGGAATGTTCAAGCTTAATGCAAAATTTGATGCACATTCATTGATCTACTCACTTAGTGATTTTGAATGCAAAGGCCACACAGTACATGTGCTCACTCAATGTTGTCTACCGCCCCCACTGAGTAGTACAGTGAAGTCATCACTGTTTACGCATTCGCATTCCAGTCCACTCTCCTGGGCTGCCAGGTTACATGATGTATACAAACCATTCTCGCTATAATAACAATGGCTGGACTTCTTCCGGACAGACCTCATATTATTCAATCTTTATAGCAATTCTAAAATCAGTATTACTACTATCGTACAGATAATTAACATAGACTAATTCAATGTATGTGGCGTCTTCAAGTTACATTCTACTAACATAGTAATAAGCAAGTCAGTTCAGTGATACACTCCTCATGACTCTGATGTTGCATTGAACCCTATACCGTGTGCATTCACCTGAAAACAATACACACTTGGATGAAAATATTTTTTCACTTAAATGAGAAAAATATAATGCTGTAAAAATAGACACAGTTTTGAAGTTAGAGACTGGGCTACAATGACAGCTCTGTTATTTGTTTAACTTTGAAAATACAATAACATTATAATAAGTATATAAAGTTGTGAAGTTTTAATTAGATCAATATGCAAATATCTGGGAAATGCCTGATATATCAGAATATTTTTCCTACTGCCTTATTTTATTAGTTGATGCTAAAAAGTATACAAGTATACAAGTATGAGAGTTTTAAAAATGATATTCATTTCACAGAAATATCAATTTCATTTCATATTTTAAAAAATGAAAAAATTCATAGAAATAGCAGAACTTATAGAATTTAATGAGGTTAGGGGAGAATTTATTCCCCTATATTATTTTCTAAATTTCTAATTTATAAACTTGCTATTATATTACTTTCATTTTCATAGTATAAATAATAATCAATAGTAATGTAAAAGGAATGAATTAATGTGCTAAAAAAGCATTCCAGTTTGAGTAAAGGTTATACTTTAGTTAACAGTATTATGCAAATGCTAATTTCCTAGTTGGGGCTATAATGCTATGGCTACATATGTAATTAATACTAAGAAAAGCTGGGTAAAAACATATGAGAACTCTGTACTGTTTTTGCAAATTACCTGAAAATCTAAAATTACTGCAAAATAAAAAGCTAAAAAAGACATTGCAAGGCAAAATGAATTATACTTCCATTTTGCTTTGATATTCATCCCATTTGTGTAGTTAGTGACTTCCACCAATATCATTTTATATTAAGGCAAATAATTATAAATAACTTTATACTGAAAATATCAGTAACATTATTAAGTAAATATATCAAAATTAAAAATGTTTCATAGTTTGAAGTGGCAACTTTACAAAAGCGATGGTCATTTGTAGATAAAAAGTGTATGCAAAACTGAAATTTCCTATTTTTATCCATGATAGGCTTTTAGTTCTTTTGGGAGTGTTTCAAATCTAGAAAAGTAAAGAACTTAACTAATATCAATTAAATATCAATGTTTTTTATAAATAACATGCAATTTCCTTAAGTTTCCTCAGCATTTAATAACATATTATAAACTAATATTTTAAATATCAATAACCTAAATTAATCATCTGTAATATTTCATCTTATTATTTTTCACAGGCCTATGCTATTAATTTTCAGTAAAATTTATAACATCTTTATTGTGAATTTTGAGCAATTGTTTAAAATACAATTGAAATGAAGAGTTAATTTTGAATAGCTAATTGTTTTGAAAATTTATTTGATTAATAGATGAGATATTTGCTGCAGGAAATGGGGAAGTTAACAAGTTTTGATAAATTGAGTAAGAATTCAATCCCTTGAATATAATATTAAAACAGGAAATACTTTTAACAAAACTACCACATGTGGCCCTAGAATCCATCCACTCCTTTCCCTCCCACCCCTTAAAAATTAATTAAGGTCAGGACTTCAATTATCATAAAGTTATATATTTAGGAGAAAAAGGCATTTACAAATTATTTCACAGGAAGCCATTAGCTGAAGAAATAAAATGAAAGAGAGAGAGGAAAGTTTTAAATAGTTTTTATACTCAGACTTAACTTGGACTTAAATGAACAAATAAATACTACCCAGAACAAAGTACCTCAAGCAAAAGTGGACCACAAATGAAGCGAGTCAATGAACGAATAATAACACTAGTTAAAATCTTAATAAATTACCTAATCTATCCCTTGCTTTGTGGCTGAATTATTTCTAACCAATAGGCAGATAAGAATTTAAACTGTTTCAAATGAAACTGAAAGAAGATAATTCAAAAAAGAAGATAATTCCTGCTTTCAATTGCTCTTGTTTTTGACCTTCATTAAGTAAGAACAACTACCCTTCATTCTCTTTAGATTGAAGACCGTTATTAAAATGCTTCACAATCAGGTTTAATAGATTCCAATTCCATATACGCTGCCTATGGGTTCTATTTTTTGTCCTCTTCCACCCTTTAATTTGGGACTTCTCTCTAAGATCTCTATGTCTATTTTAAGATGCAGTGCCAAGAAGGGTATGTTATTAACTAAAAGAGTTATATAACCAACTATCAAAATATGCTTTATTCTGATTGAACAGTCACTTTTTTGGTCTTGTTTTTAAAAAATAAATAGTGCCGCATATTTGAACATTTTAATTAATTGTTATTAATATGAATTTCAGTATAGCTAAGTTAACCTACTTTTTAGGCTCTGTCTCTACCAGCTCTCAAGAGTTTGAATTTCATATGTGAGAGACAATTACCATAGGATTTCACTGTTATGTGGTATCTAATGAACAAAATAAACAAAAAAAAAAAATAGAAACCGACTCATAGGTACACAGAACAGACTGACAGAGGGAAGATGGGTCCGGGGGCTGGATGGATATGGTGAAGGGATCAAACACTGCAAACGGGTGGTTACAAAACAGTCACAGAGATGTCGATTTCAGCACAGGAAATACAGTCAATAATGTCATGATGACTGTATACGGGTCCAGGTGGGTACCTGAGGCTACAGGGGGAACGCTCTGTAACAGTACATGATTTTCTAACCACTTTGTTGTACATCTGAAACTAACACAGAACAATACTGAATATAAGTTGTAATTGAAGAATTAAACAAAGAAATAAATAAGAGTTTGAATTTCAGGGCAACATGAAAACATACCCTAACATGTTCAGTAAAGTTAATTATAAACTAATCATTAATATGCATGTTATTTACAATAAATAGTGATTTTAACTATTATGAAATCATTCTTAAAGGAAATAGGGATTTAAGCAACAAAATGAGTAATTCTCATACAATCTGTCACATGTACATGCATGGTCATCACCTCGTGCTTATCATTTTGATTCATTTCTAAAGCAAATAATTACATCTAAAAGCAAAATTGCCAAACAGACTGTTTTCTTCTTTCACCAAAGATACCACTAATCCATTGATTAGAGGTTTAGGTGATAAAAATGAAACAGTTGTGGAAACCCAACAAATTCTCATCTGACATTATTCTGTAATGCAAGTGCTGAGAGGGATGGTGGGGGCGGAGGAAGCGCTTCAGGTTATTTTCACCATATTGTTGCTGATCATTGATCAATCTTTTTAAATGCAAAAATGAGTATCTAAAAGAAACTCCTCTTGTACTGCAGCCTTATTTGAATTAATTCTTGAAATCTATCTCAGGCGATAAAGTTTGTAGATAAAACAGAAAGAGTGGACAGTTTAACGAATTGAGAAGATCACTGGAAAATGTGTCTGAATACGTTATATTCAAAATATGTCTCTGAATATGGTAGAGACCCTTTATGTAAATTTACTGCTCTATCCACAACAAATGATTAAGTAAAGTAAAATTCATCTTTTTTTAACTGAAAAGACTTGTATTTTATTTATTCTCTCATGTCATTGATATTGAAATTTTCAGCAAATATTATGAAGACATTTTGGCAACATAAATTATTTTAGAGTACAAAGTATTGATTATGGAGGAAACATTATTTGGAAAAGATCCAAGAAAAACAAAACTCCAATTGCATTATAGAAGGTAGAGTTTACAGGAAACACAAGTACTCCATGAATGATAGAACTGATTTATCCTCTTCAGGGTTACTATTGACATTACTCTGTGATGTGCACAAGCAAAGCAACACCGCCTTTTCTTGCTTTCTAAGACTTTACAGTGTAAGAGAGTTAGTAGTCTTAATTTCATTGTTGAGATCAGCTCTGAGCCATACTCTGTTCTAGGCACATAGGATCCGTATCTGCAATTACATCGCACAAAATACCCAGCAACATGTATGATTGTCCTCATCGTATAGAAAGGGACCCTGAGACTGAGGTAGACTAAGTAATTTTTGCAAGGTCACTAAACTAATAAATAGTAGACTTGTTGTTCAAGCTTTGATGTCTCTAACTTAAAAAGTCTTGAACCATTTTACAATTGCATGTTATTACCCATGAAAAGCAGGCATTATTTTCACAAATGTTTATTTAGCAGCTATCATGGGCAATACTCTGGAAACACAGATTGTATACGACACACATGGTCCGGCCCTCACAGAGTTTATAACCTGGTGCTGACAATGGCAATAAGTAATTAATTACAAAATATTAATTTTAATGTGACTAATAAAATAGAGTAAGATATATACAATAATGAAAGTATACAATTGAGAAAACTTAATTAGTCTTGATTAAGAGGAGGTCTGAAAAGAATTTCATGATAAAGTAAGGTTTAAACTGGAATCAGAAACATGATAAGGACTTAACTGGATAAAAAAAAATAGAAGTTAGCAAGTATATTCAAAATATAAAAATATAATATAATTACTGGATTTAGCAATGCAATGAATACAGGGTCTATTAATGTGATAGGGTAGAAAATGAATTGGGAAAAAATATTCCAAAAGGGTTGAACAAAGACAGGTTTATATGGAAAATGTATACATTATGCATAGTCTCATGAATAGAAAGGAGGATTAATTAAATCATTAAATTTTGTTTGTTTTTAAGGAAGATATGGTAAGCTTTTCAGAACAGAATAATTGAGGGTAAATCATTGAAATTCATTCCAAAAGAATATGAGCAGAGATTTTCCTAAGTAAGATATATGCTGTGTGAGTTTACAAATTTACCACTAGAATAATAATTAATATGAATAATTATTTAAAAGATTCATCAAAATTAATTTTTGAATGAAATCTCCATATGTATTCCTTAGTACTTTATCTTTAAATCAAACATTCAATTTCCCTTCCTCTTCCCCCTAAAGATTTCATTTTTTTCTTATTTTTTAGACTCTTCTAGATGTATTTTCCTCGTACACTTAAACGGCTTCCCGATTTCAAGTAATTCAATACAGTGCATTCGTGTTCCTTTGTTTCAGTGCATTTCTCTGGTTGAAACAACATGTTGCTCATGAAAGTGCACCAAAGGCTTCTTTTACAAAAATATCAATATATATCATGCCATTGTCAGGTATAAAGTTTAACACAGGTTGTTTCTTAATAGCTCTGTAGAGAACTTTTCATAACTTGCTTGTTCTCCTTGAAAAACAGAGTTTACCTGGGATTACAACACCAGACTTAAGAGACTTGAGCTGTTAACCCTATCTTACTTCACAAGAGACATTAATTTCTATGCTTCCCACTATTCTTTATCACACAAGGCTAGAAAAACATTAGAGCAAACCTTAACCATTATCAATGCTCAACTTTCTGTTTCTATCATGATATTCTTTTTTTATAATTAATTCTTTAAACAGAGTAGCCCAAATACTATAGGCATATTACTCAGATATAAGAATGTCAAATACATCTGTTAATATCATTATGTAAAATAATATATGCAATTAATTCACATGCTGAGCAAGCACTCACTACATGGAGGATATTATTAGCTCAACAAATTGCAGATTTATTGTTATTATAATTAATTTTGTATTTGAGATATCTAAATTAGGTGTGATTAAGTTATTATCTACTAGATGTAGGGTCATGTCTTCATTAAATGCTTATATCATGTTATATCATTCCTGCTGTCTTAAAAATTAGTCAAAAAATAGTAATTTAGTCAAGGTTGAAATTCAATTAATCCTTTCTAAATCATAAATGAAATTCAAGAAATAATTTCAACTCCTCTATTAGTTGATACTTTTTATCAAGTACTATGCCAGGCACAATGATTATAAAAAGATATCTTTGATATACTGAAGCCTAAGAAATTTGCAGTAGTTTCTTTGTTCTGTTTTGTTATTTTTAAGAAAAAGATGTTTAAAAATAAAATGTAAATCCTGAAAGGGAATGTATAGAAAGAACTATAGCAGAAAGAGTTTTTGTCATGTTTTACTTTTAAGAAATTCAATAAAACTCTACTAAGCAATTTAGAAAGATGGAGTTATATTAATAAACACATAAAATAACCCCAATTTGTTAGGAACACATAGATTATTGTGAAAGGCAAGATATTTAACAAAATATCAAGAGGAAAACTTGACCTTGAAAATTGGAATGAAAATGGAATAAAAGGATAGAGATACCATGACTACAGAATTGCATAATTATTCAAATAGCTGAAGCATGATCCTGCTAAGATCAATTAACAATGTTTTAAAACACTGTAAAATTATATCTAGGAAGGGAAGGAAAATCAAGTTGTTTGTACTCCTTACAGAAAATTAATCTTAGGGCTTTATTTCCCAGATGATTAAAAATAACTTAGAAAAACATAACAGCAAGTTAAACCACCTAATACCTGCCATCCTGAGACTTCAAAGCACTTAGCAAACAAAACATGTTTTCTAACTTTTTTAGTGGTATGAAGTGCTCTTTCATTATAGATTCTGAGCCATTCCTTTCATATAATACATAAATGGCATCATTTAAGAATTCACTTAGCGACTTGATTTGAGGAACTATTTTATGAATATTTTGAATCAGTTATTGCATTTATAATGTTCTCATGGACTTTAATTCATATACATCTGAATTTTAATTTATTTCTTTATACATTTTCTTTCTCACTAGACTATGAGCATCTTGAGAACAGGGTTTCTAATTCATCTTTGTGTTTCAAGAACTTAAGTCTATTGCCTGCTAATGTTAACAAGCAAAAAGGATTGCTCAGTTTATTGAGTTATTTCTTCTAATAGAAACACATAAAAGATGATAGAACCATAGAGTTTGTAGGACTAAATGTTTAGACACAGACTATCAGAGAAAAATGGTAAAGCATCAGACAGTTGTCTGCATCCATGAATTAAACCACTGTCATGATAAGCACTGGGCCACAGTGGCAACACATGATCTTGTTGGGTTGAACTACATACTGTGCCATTCAAATCTGTTCTGTTTTTATTATTATTATTATTATTATTAAATTACATTAAATTCTGTAAGACAGTTCCTAAATATGGGCACAATTCTTAAACTACTGGTTATATCACAAGTCCTCACTGAAACAGAGATGGAGCAAACATTAGGTTACATTGGTCTTTGAAAGCCATACTGGAATTTTGAAAAGTTTTTTTTCAGACTTGGCAATCAAAGGAAGAATGTCCATAACCATTTTCATTGTTTTCACTTAATGAAAGGGAGTTCAGGCAAACTATTAGTTGCGGGAGAAGAAACGAGAGCACACCAGCATCATCTGAGTTAGTATGCGAAGGAGGAAATCAGAATACTAGGTTGATTTAGGTGGGAAAGGGGGATGCACATAGGTCACAGTGTATTTCAAGCAGTGGAAAGATAAAAGTCTAATGTTGTACACTTTTTCAAATTAAGATAAATCTTCAGGTAGGCTGATTATATTTCCAAGTGAGGGAAGTATGAAGCAGTGGAAGAGTCAGTGTGAACCAAGCAAATAAAAATGTATTTGTCAGGGCAGCAACATTCTTTTTTGAACGTGAGCTATAGACAGGGCCCAGAGGCAAGACAGATAAAATTTGGAAAGTCAGTTGGAAAGTGGTGGTCAGGTACAACAGAGAATACCCATTGCACAATATTCAAAGAACAGCAGTTGCTGGATACGTAATTTTGATATGTAAATAAGAGGCAAGTAATGTTCTTTCAATTTCAAATATCTGTATGCTTTTTGGCAAGAGAAAATTTACCACTTAAAATGAACTGACGAAAAATGTTATTTTTGTTTTGTAAACTATCTGACTACTACTGTATTAAACTAAATGCTTGGTAAATTCATTAAATATAAAAAAGTACAATTATTAACACCTAATTATATCCTGTGTAGCTACCAGAATATTAACAAAACAAGAAATATATATATAGAATGGGGGCATATTAGAAGCCATCCTCACTTTACAGTTTCTAAAAATGGAATAATGCTGCATATGGCATGGGTAGCATTTGATAGCTTGATTCAGAATAGAAAAATATGAATAGACTCTCCTCTCTTTATGACAGAATTGGGACAATAACTATATTAAGGCTTTTAGATAAAAGTAACTTAATCCTTTAAAAAATGTGTTAAGCTGATTGTGGATAATTTACTAGATTATATATTCATTGAAAATGAGTGAGTGAGAGATGCCAATGTTTTTCAGCAATTAATCAATCACCAAATAATTATTGAAGCCTGAGGTATAAATGTGAAAGAGATATAAAAATAGGACACCATTTCCATTCCTTTTGAAATTATAACTCATTTGGAAACATAGGGCACATATACTATGATCTTCTGGCAATTAAATAATAAAATGGATTCCATAAGGTAAAGAAAAAAGTAAATAGCATATGCTTACACAAAAAGAGAGGCATTGTTTGAGATAAAATAAAGATTTTATCTGGGAAGGAATCAAGAGAAGAGTCAAGTAAATTACATGAATAAAGGTCCAAAGAGAGGCATATACAATATGTGCTCAAGGGCGAAATGCAAAATAAGTGGCTTGAGCAGAATACTATACATCTGTGGAAACTCAGAATGAAACTTTAGAAAAGAATGTTAGGGTCACACTTTGGAGAGACTTTAGAGTAGCTGCCTCATGGGTAATGCTATGTTAACACTGCCAAAAGGCCTCAAAATTAAAATGGTTTCAATAGCTAGCAGTCATTTATTCCTTGTATGTGAGTCTGACTGGTTTGGGCCAGGATGGATAAGACTATGCCCACGAGTCATCAGGGACCCGGATTTTTTTCCATCTTACTACTCTATCAGCCTATAGGACATTCTGTTAACATGATGAAGCTGACCCATCAAAAACACTGAAATTCAGACTACTGAGAACTGAACCAGAGAATGTTCAGAGAAAGAAACTTTTCCTCCCTACCATTACTCCCAACGAAACCCCTTCATATCACCCCGTCCTGCTCAAATCCAAGGTTTCCTGGAGACGCACAGAGGCATTTTGTTTTGTTTTGTATTCCATTAAGGCCCACTCTATGTCCTCATGGATCAGTGACCTGTTAGAGAAGAAAATGTTCATGGAAGTGAAGAGATTTGGGTGCACAGAAATGATGAAGAGCCTCCTTTCCTGGAAGACCCTGGTTCTGTTCTGGAGAAGGTGCTCCTTCGTCTTGTATCCTCTGCTGCCCCCTGGCATTGCCTGTTGAATAGTTTTTCCTTGGCCATATTCTCTGCAGCAAAATTTGAGGTGGATGTGGGAAGGCAGACTACGAGAGTATACAGTTACATTCTCCATCAGCTAATGTAGGTTCGGTGCTTGAAAACTGCCTTAAGGATTGAACAACCAAGGGATTTGCAAATGAGTCCTAGAATTTATTTGGCTAAAATTTCCTTCAAAATCTTATTAGGGACTGGCTTGTATGCTTCCGGTTATTTTCATGTGTCAGTTAACACTCTCCACCCACCCACAACCTGGTTTAACCTTTCCTCTCATTCTCTTTTCAGATGCGACTACCTTGGCATGATCAGAAGCAATGTACAGGAATGAAACACTCTATCTGTTCTCTTCCCCATCCTTGGAATAAGAAAATAAGAGACTTACCAAGCCTTCTTACCTCTACTGTACTGCAGCAGTTGACTTTTCCAATCAATAAGTCACCAGGATTTTAGGCCCTATTTCCTTAAATCTCCCCTTGAAAAATAGCCAATATGTTCCTGAGCCCTTGTCTTTGTTGTAAGACCTGTCACAGGCAGCTGGGAACGGGCAGCACACCTTGACAACAGTCTTGTTAACCTCATCCGTTTAAGCAAAGGCGGCAGTGGTCTGCTGTGTGTACTATCATCAACAATTAGTTTATCACGCTTTCCATCACATAGAAAAATCACCAACCTTCCAGCTCCGACTATCTTTCCTGACCACAGTTACAGTAACAAATATTTTAAGTTTTTATTTCAACGTACCACTTCTGTTACAAATACTTCACTAATGTCAGAAATAAAAGCCACTTATTAGAGCAAAAAGGGATTTAATAGTTTTGAGGAACAGGGTCTAGGCCGAACCTCTTGATTAATACAGAATTAGCCCAATAAAAGCACTGCTACCTTGAGGCCAGCACTGAAACTAACCTTACCTGGAGTCCCTGCCACCTCAGCACTGTGCCCTGAACAGCAGGAGACTGGAGAAAAGTCATTTGTAATTACATTTCAATGGCAAGGGAGTGATAGCAAGAGACAACAAACACAGCCACTGTATTTGGGCGATTCACCTAAAGGAAGCTAGAAAGTGCTGGAAAGTGGCCTAGGAAAACGCTGATACTGAAATCAATAGCCAGAACCTGCAAGACAATTGCCTTCGCCTGAATTCAAGGTGGCAGTTGCACACGGGTGCGCACAGTTGGGACACTTAATTCACCTCTACTCTCACAGTCTTATTAGATATGTGGTTTTGCTTCTGTTCTAAAATTTTCAGTTAGAAAAATGACGGAATGGAGAGTGAGAGAATTTGTCTGATCATGTGGCCTGACATTCAGGTGTTCCCCCTTCATCCTGTTAAAAATGTATAGGTTCTTTCAAAATACCCCTAGACAGTCCTTCCAACTCTGCCTGCAGAAGAAAGTTCAGTCTCTCCTTTGAGAATCAAGATCCTTCACGATCCACAATCACACACCTTTATGCACATGCCTCTCCTCACCTCCTCACACACTCTATTTCCTTCCAACAGTCACTCCCCCACCCCAAGTGCCACATGTATGCCTGCTTCACAGGTTTATGCCTTGAAATGTCTCCAGTTTCTTCTCTCTCTATCCAAATCTTTCTAGTCTTTGCTATTGAAACCAATTCCTTTGCATAAAGCTTCTCTAAACACTTCAGAATGGCCATGATAAACAAATCAACACACAACAAGTGCTGGCGAGGATGTGGGGAAAAGGGAACCCTAGTGCGGTGTTGGTGGGAATGAAGGCTGGTGTGGCCACTGTGGAAAACAGTTTGGAATTTCCTCAGAAAGCTAAAAATGGAACTACCTTTTGACCCGGCAATTCCACTGCTGGGATTATACCCTAAGAATCCTGAAACACCAATTCAGAAGAACCTATGCACCCCAATGTTCACAGCAGCACAATCTGCAATAGCCAAGAATTGTAAGCAACCTAAGTGCCCAACACTAAATGAGTGGATCAAAACACTGTGGTACATTTACACAATGGAATACTACGCAGCAGAAAGGAAGAAGGAGCTACTACCCTTCACAATAGCATGGATGGAGCTGGAGAGCATTATGCTAAGTGAAATAAGTCAGGCAGTGAAAGACAGATACCATATGATCTCATCGATAAGTGGAACTTAATGAAGAAAACAAGCAAGCAAGCAAAATATAACCAGCGACACTGTAATAAAGAACAAACTGACAGTAAACAGAGGGGAGGCAGGAGGGGGATGACAGGGGAAAGGGAGGGGAAGGGTCATCAAGGGACAAGCATAAAGGACCCATCAAGAAAGACAAATGGGGGAAGGACTGAGGGTGGGAGATAGGGGTGGGTGCGGCTGGGGAAAGTGGTGGTGGGAAAATGTTGACAAAAGGAAAAAAAAAGTGGTCTGGGAAGACTGGGACTAGTGTGGGAAATTAGGAAGCCAAAGAACTGGCATGTGCAGCCCCATATACATGGACTAAGAGGTGTGGGGATGATGGGATGGGGTGCAGGATGGAGGGGACAAAGAGGGGAAAAAATGAGACAACTGTAATAGTATAATCAATAAGATATATAATAAATAAATAAATAAGCAAATAAACACTTCAGTCCATGATGATCACCTTTGCTCTGGAACCAAAAGTTTTTATTTTTATTATATTCATTGATCGCTTATTCAAATGTCTTAAGACATTTCATTTTTCCATACATTATTGTTTTTCTATTTCTTTTAAAATTCTACATTGTTCTCTATCTTCTGATATATAAACAATGTCTACTTGATACCATATTTTTCATGTGCATCTTTGAAAGTACAAACTCTTTAATTCAGATACTTGGCTCTTAGTTTGTTTTTTTTTTGGGGGGGGGGTTACAGAATTAGCTTAATTCCAAGAACAACTGGAAAGTTAGAAAAATATGAGAAGTACAAATTATTTCAAATCAATTTGAGAACTCCATACCCTTGGGTGAAAAAAGCCCAAATCCCATACTGAATCAAAGGATGAGACAATAAACTTTAAGAGGACAGGATCGGTGGGGAAGCAGAAGCCAGGGCCTCGATGACAAGAAGCACAATGAATCCACACTCTTTTAGTCTTCCAGAATAATGCTCAACTTTTCCCCCCTATAGAACTAGTTCTGAAATTTAAAAACAAAAACAAAAACAAAACAAAAAAAACCCTAAAAACAAATAAAAGATCTTTATCTAGTTGATCTGCATTCCTTTGGCTGACCTTATCATTACAAAATTAAATATAATGAAATCAAATAAATCTGGTTTTGAATCCTATCTCTGCCATTTCCTAGTGTGTGGGCAATATGGCATTCAATACTTCAGTTTCTTTGGTACCACAGGCATTTCCAACATTTATGTGAGCAACTTAAGCCAATTAATAGTAACTCACTATGATTTTAACTATGTTGTGATTTTCTTGATATCTCCGCATTCTGAGGTTTATTTTTTAAACTGAATTTATTGGGGTGAAATTGGTTAATGAAATTATATAGGTTCCAAGTGTACAATTCTGTAATATATCATCTGTATATTCCATTGTGTGCTCACCACCCCAAGTCAAGTCTCCTTCCACCACCATTCATCCCCCCCTGTATCCTCTTCTACCTCCCCTTACCCCCTTTTCCCTTGGTAATTACCATACTGTTGTCTGTGTCTGAGGGTTGTTGTTTTTTTTTTTTTTGCTTAATCCCTTCACATTTTTCATCCATCCCCCCCACCCATGACCCCTCTGACAGCTGTCAGTCTGTTCACTGCATCTGTCTAGTTCCATTTTGTCTGTTTGTTTATTTTGTTCATTAGATTCCACACATAAGTGAAATCATATGATACTTGTCTCTCTCTGACTGGCTTATTTCACTGAGCATGAATACTCTCCAAGTCCACCCATGCTGTCACAAATGTACAATTTCATTCTTTCTTTACAGCAAAGTAGCACTCCATTGTGTAAATGTATGATAGCTTTTTTATTCACTCATCTACTGATGGCCACTTGAGCTGTTTCCAAATTTTGGCATTCATAAATAATGCTGCAGTGAACATAGGGATGCATAACAGTCACTTGTTTCATGATGAAAAATAGTCATTTGCACATAAACTAATTTTCCTCAGAAAATATGTATTTAAGAGGTTTGAATTCATTAAATATGTCTGATTTCACTCCATTCAAACAGCAGCACATTTAACAATGGCAAAGGTTTCCCAACAATGCATTTACGTTATTATTCAGTTCATTTATCTTCACTGAGATTTTAATATTTAGAAAGTATTTTACCTTTTGGAGCATTGACACCTAGTAATCATGATAACTAGTTTTGTTGCTGGTATTAGCTCGTGGTAGAGTACAGTAGAAGGTGCCTCAACAAAGCTATGAAAAACTAATTGAAACCAATTATGACAATTATATCTTTTTAAATTGCTTGCACTAGCCTCCTCTTTCCATACTGACAGACTGCAGACAATTTTCCCTGATGTAGCCTATCCAATTGCATTCCAGGTTTTATTCAGTGATCATGAATACTTCTGATTAAAATCAATAGGAGCTATGTATGAACTGAGTAAGGACTGGAGTTATTAGGATTGTAATATGAACATAAGTAAAAATTAAGTATCATTGGACCTTCTTATTTTAATTAAGCACCCAAACACTCTTAATCAGCATATAATTAAATTTAAGAGGATGTACATTGTGTGCTAATTGCCATTGATTATTAATAATATGCTTATTTATGCATGCAAACTCTATAATAGCATATATCTCCAAACTGTTTCTGAATCACAATAGCTGAGCTCAGCATAATAAAACTATTAATGAAATGGAGTCTCACAAGAACGGTCAGACAAGAAAATAACTCAGGTCTCAGAATTCCTTTTCCTTAACTATTCTTTTTGAAAAAACAGAGTAAGCCACATGAACTGACATAAGAGAACACGAATAATTATATCCTCCTTCATTTTATCAATCATGTTTTATTTTCTGGGACAATATATGTTTGGGGAATATTTGACTAAAATAGAAATTCACATGCACTAAAAACATAATCTTCACTGTATCTTTTCAAATGGTATGTTTTTTCTTTTATTTTGCCATTACATACAACTAGAAACGACTCTTCATTGTATGCTACAAGTTCTTTTCTAATTTACTCATTCATTTGCTTATATCGCTGAATAGTCACTAGTTTATCAAGCACTGACTGCACGTCACACATTGATTTAGGCACTCGGGGTATGACTGTGAGCAATGTATACCACTTCCCTCATGGAGCTTGTGAGCTAAACTTGTAAGCAGGTGGTGCAAAGGTGACACAGATAAATAAGATGATATTTAGGGTATTGTTAGATAGCAAATGTGAAAGAGAAACATAAAGCAAGAAAGATGAACAGAATTCTGATGAGGGAGGTAGAGGTTTTATATATGAGGGGGGCCCCCCAAAACAGAATGTATTTATAAGAAATTGTGTGTATATTCTAACACGTTAAAACTTCAGTCACCTTCAAAGTACTCTCCATTTGTTGCAATACACCTATCAAGACATTTTTCTGTTGCTTAAAACAGTTTTTGAACTCATCGATTTGGATGCCTGTTAGTGCTTCTCCCATTGTTTGTTTCACCTCTTCCACACTAGCAAAATGTTTACCTTTGAGAGCTTTTCTCATCCAGGAAAACAAAAAAAAAAAAAGTCATTCAGGTTGAGACAGGGCAAAGACGGAGGATGAGGCACTGGGGTCATGCTGCTTTTTGGTCAAGAACTGCTGAACACTCAGCTGTGTGGGCAGTTCCACTCATAAACCACCTATCATGAAACAGGGAAACATGTTGAAAGAACCTTCAAAAGAAATTCACTGAAGCCAAATGAAGCCCCTCACACCACCACCAGCTGGTACACTGATACAGATGGGCTCCTAGAACACTCACCTAGTGGGGGAAGCTTGTAGTACAAGGGCCCCACCCTCCAGAAGATAATTATGGTGTTGTTTGTGCACAGCCCCACCCCGCCCCACCCCAGCTCCTGCATGAGCTAGGGAAGATAATACTGAAATGGTGACATTAGAGTTAAGATCTGGCTAAAGGAAGCAAAGAGCTAACCATAAGGACATCCCTGGAGGAAAACATTCCAGGTAGGAAAGCTACAAATGCAACAACCATCAGAGGCTCATGGAACAAGTAAGATTCCATTGTAGTTGAAGTGGATTTACTGAGAGGAGATTGGAAGGAAATGAGGTCAGAGAGTTAAAATAGAGCCAGATAGTGTTAAGACATCAGGATCCAGTAAAAGTTTAATTTCAACTCATTTATTTCATATATCTCTCTCTCACTGAGAAAACTGTTTACACAGCTACATCATGATTTTTGTTTTTTAAGGCATACAAATTATTCCCTCATAATGGAAAAATGATTTATTTTCTTTGTCACCTCAAACTATCCCACTCCAAACACACTCTCCCCATATTTTTTTTGTTGAAATACTCAGTGTTAACATCTTAACTATGTAAATACAAGTCATAGCATTCTTAGAAAAGCTATGTGTTATATTGATTACTTTTGTTTTCTGAAAAAGTTTCTGTTTGCTGTAGAATTAATAATTTTCCTTTTTAAAAAAATCTTCATGGCTGTGGCAGGTGTGGCTCAGTGAATTGAATGCCAGCCTGCGAACCAAAGGGTCATCAGTTCGATTCCCAGTCAGGGCACATGCCTGGGTTGCGGGCCAGATCCCCAGTAGGGGGTGCACAAGAGGCAACCACACATTGATGTTTCTCTCCTTCTCTTTCTCCCTGGCTTCCCCTCTCTAAAAATAAATAAATAAAATCTAAAAAAAAAACAACAGAAAATATCTTCATGTTGAGTAAAAACTCACCTTCAAACTCTTTGCCACTTGTGTCTGAATTTTTTCCTAAATTCATTCAGGTACATCAAGTATTCAACTTCAACTCACTGAAAAAATAATTTCAGAACATTCTAATCTTTTCCATCTGAATAAGTTAATATTTCTTTTATGTCTCCATCGTCAGAAATTATTCTATGTATTCCGTAAAACTATCTAAAAGGTTGGATTCTCTTTTGTACATCCCATCCCAGTCTTTGTTCTAATGAAACACTACTAACTTCCTAAAAATGTGTGTTTCAGAGATAAATAACGCATACCTATAGGTGCCTTATACTAGGCTCAAACTCGATGGTAGTTTGGATGGTTACGGAATTCTCACATTGAAACCATTTATATTAGGGTTTGGAAGGCAAGTCTGATACTGTTCTTGTTTTCAGGACCAAAACCATTCTGAATTACAGCACTTTGAATCTGAGTTTATTTCTCCCTATTTCAGTTGCTAAAAATCTGTATATCTTACAGTTCACAGTTTTTTATGTTATTTGACAAAGGAAGAAGTTACTTTCAACAATTGTTATGAATACTTGTTGGACCCTTTCAATGTGGAAACTTTTGTCCTCTGTTGTAGAAAAAGAAGTTTTGGATAACTTCCTCTCCTTCATTTTATAATGTTATCTTTTAAGAACAACTACTATGGACTTCTCCTGTAATTACTATTGGTTCTGCTATTAGTTTTTCTCTTCTTTCCAGATTCCTAAACCTGTTTTTCCCCTTTTCTGAAAGTTTTCCTTAAATTTGCCTTTAAATCCTTCCATTGACTTTTCATTTTTTACTTAATTTCACTTATTTATTATTAGAGAGAGGGTGAGGGAAGAAGAAAGAGACGGGGAGAAACACTGATGTACAAGAAAAACATGGATCTGCTACCTCTCGCACGCCCCCAACTGGACCCTGGCTCACAACCCAGGCACGTGCCCTGACTGGGAATCCAACCCGCAGCCTTTTGGTTCATTTGGTTCAATCCACTGAGCCACGCCATGTCCCGTATTTTTATTTGCTAAATTTAACACTTTAATTTAGTGGGGGGAGGGTCATTTAAGGAGTCCATCTCGGTAAATGAACGTGGGGTCTCGCTAATGTGCCACAGACTGCATTTCCTACTATCGCATTCAGAAGGGACTTACTGCTAGATTTACTGGATTAAATGTTTAAAAAATTAATATAGCATTTTTTTTTTTGCACAATGGTAGGTATATTTTGGAAAAACTCCATATCCACCACAACTTACCTTCCCTTCACTTCCATTCAAATAAAAAGTTATATATCCTTCCTGTACAAATATTTGAGAACAACATACACTATGAGAAAACTTGTCTTCCTCTCCAAATCCTTTCAGTCCATTTATTAGAAAATACCACAATCCTATAAGGTTTGCTGAAAAATTTCTGTCCCTTTGCCACTTCACAGGAGAGTTGTCTAATTGTTGACCTGCACAGTAGCCTCTTTTGTTTACATCTCCCTTAAGCTATTTGTCTGAAAACTTTTTCTGTATTCCTCTCCTATTTTTTCTATGGAGTAAATTCATGGGGAGGCTCTGGCCCTAAAGGAGAGCCCTGCCATTGACTATCTGCTCATTTTGTGAATGGGTAGGTATGTTTGTGAGGCTAAAAATGGAAAGCTGAATCCAGGTCCTGGGCTCTCTGTAGCCTCCTTTCCAGCTTCAGAATAATAAGATAATATTTTGATCCATATACGACTACTATAACTACTGTGTAATTGTTTCAGAATACAGACAGAAAAGGTGAGAAAGCAGATACTCTCTTAACTCCAACATATATATTTCTTATATTTTCTGCAAATTATTATCTTCTCCATTCATTCATTACTTGGTTATTGGAATTTTGTGTGCTCAGTATGGTGCTGTATCTTTCAAAAAAATATTCTCTGCTCTGTAGACATTTACTCTCTAGCAGAAGAAACTCTTGAATATTTGATTATGATATTAGGTGACACTAGGTTCGTAAGCAAAGGGCAAGGGGAAGACAGAAAAAAAAAGGAAAACCCAGTTAATTTTACTTAGAAAACTCAGAGAAAAATATATTTGAACTGGCTCTTACATTATGCATAAAAGCTTACCTGGTGAAGAGAGGATAAAAGGTATTCAGAAGAGGGACCTTTTGCAAACCCAGTGGGCATAAATACATGAGACATTTGGGTAAAATGAACAGATTAGATAGTTTACAGCATATGCTTATGTAGACAAATAGAGGCAAAGTTAGAAAGATATATTGAGGCCAGACTGCAAACCCTGTTGATTACATTAAATTTTTGCCTTCAATGCCTGGACACATGGAAAGCTTTCACAAACATTAAATGACATAATCAGTGCTATATACTGAAAAGATAACAATGGCAACAGAATCAAAGCTGAGTTGAAACAGAGAGCAAAGGGACACTAGGGCCAATAGAATCAGCTAGAAAATTCCCTCAATTAGAAAAAAGGTCAGAAGGTCTTATGCCAATGATAAACCAATCTCCTTTTCACCAGCTAAAGTCAATCCCCTTTAGATTTGGAATTTATCATGGCTTCATATTTCCCATGGCAGAAAGCCTCACATCTTCCTTGCATTAATGGCACCCACAATTTAAACTCACTCTTCTTATATAATCATTTCCTACTCTAGTTGTTTGTTTAAGAGCCACGCCCACCCCACCCCACCCCGCAAAAAAAAAAAAAAAATCAGAAAAATTATTTAAAGAAGACCCGCAATCTAGTTCACATCCTGCTACTCTGGTTGTATGACCTCAGTTGAGTATTTTAATCTCTTTTTAGAACAATGTCCCTTCTTGTATGTTCCATGAGTGCATAAACTATGTCTACTTTGTCCTTTGTTTCATTTCAGCCTAGCGTATATTACATAAGTGTTCAATGAACACTTGCTGATTAAATGGATTGATAATGTTTCCCTTCTGTACTGGATAGGAGTCATCAAATCAAAGGATGCAGGGCATAAGTATTTATGAACAGTTTAGCCATGCTAAAGTTATTAGTTTGATTATTACTTAGTTATAGGTAAGTTCTGCTTACAAAAATAATGCATATTTATGTAGAAAAATTTTAATAATAATAAATCACCAAAGAAAAAACAGGAATTCTAATGCCGTGTGGAAATAATCAGCAAGATGAACTGACGCCCAGGCTTTTTCTATGGAAATATATACCTAAAAGAAAAGATCACATGGCACAGGATATTTTACACTCCACTTTTCTATCAATAATAGATTTTTAAAATTATGTACACCATTAAATGTTTTTATAACGTAGCCTTAGATGTAAATTATTTTATATGCACATTCAGTAATTTATTTAATGATCTGATTTATTGGACAACAGCATTTCTGTGCCTTATGGACAAATTTAAACACAGAGGTTGTTTTTACAAAGAAGTCAATTTACTGAACAACACACCTCAGGAGGACTGAGCAGTAGCGTTGCATACATATATTGATAAGCATATAGAATCTTAATAAATATAGTTGTTTCTGTTATAAAGGATAGTATAATTGAATGAATGCTGAAACAATCAATTCATGAATACTTACTTACTTTACAAAATGTCTAAAAGAGCAACACACCTTGCAATGCATTATTGTGTAGTGGTTACCATGCGGACTTGGCCTGTGACTGGGGACTGCCATTCTAGCTCTGCCATGTATTTGTAGCTAGGTGACCTTCAGTAAGTCACTTAATCTCCATGAGCTCCAGATTTCTGATATGTCAACTGGATATAATAATAATCATGGCAAGTGGTTATGAGGATTATATGGTATCGTGCTTATAACACGCTTAAACTCTGCCTGAGGCATGGTTAATCACTGAGTATAAGCTATTGTTAGTTTTATTATCACAATTACTCAGCACATATGCCATCAGCCTGTTAAATCCCAACAGTCTCAAGGGAAATCTCCAGGATCCTCCCGAGGGGCTCATACTAGGAGGAGTCTTACCCCTCCCCAAAATACAACATATAAATTCCTATACATAAAACAAATCATTTGTGGTCCAAGTTTACAATGGAATAAACTCATTAATTCAATTGATTTCAAATAATTTTAAATTTAACTATCAGAGATGTAGAGTTCTTAGATTTGTAAATAGAAAAAAACAATAAAACTGGTGGTTTAATTTGGAAAAGATAAAGGATATTTTATCATGATAAAGCATGGTCTTTGAATTTTACCATTTAGAAAACAACCCAAATTCTATTCTATAATCGGTCTTAATTTCCAAATACAAGGGAAGATTGTATACGTATAGGTTTAACCATTCTTCTCTGAAAAAAGTGAAAATAAAATAGTCCATAGTTTGGGCTAGAGCCCAAACTTCCACAACTAATAAGCCACATGTTTTGCTACAACAACAGAGGAACGAAGCTGGAAAGAGTAAAGAAAAGACAATGCTCTATTTAGGGTACTTTGACAAAATTGTAAATTTACTGGAACTGTGCCAAACTATAACGTTTGACATCATATCCATTCTGTTGCTATAAACCAAGCTAGTAAAAAGCAACTTTCCAAGGCATAATGGCTGCTGCTTTTGCTTGAAATTAATTGCACGTGTGCTTAATTGAAGCTCTTGAAACTGATTATATAAAACGTTATTTATTCTTCGTCTTGCTCAGATCTCTCAAATTATAGTTCTCTAACTCAGAAAGCAACAATGAATGTTAATAAAGGGCAGGGCTTCCAAATTACTGTTGCCCAGTTGCTGCGGGTGTCTTGAAAAGCGTCCCAAGTAAGAAACTTCAGTTCTATTGTTCATTTATGAGAAGGGAGGCGAATTACTTCACTAGGCCACTGGCGGGCAGTCCGAAGACCAGAAGATCCTCCTCTCGAGGGACCACAGTACCCTTAGGGCTGTTTCATTGGGTTACTGTACAGACCTTGTTTGATGTTCCCTTGCATTCTGAAAAATTTCCATCTGAAACCCCAAAAGTAGTATTATAAGTAATACTCAAAAAACAATAAGTATACTAGGTATGCTGAAGTAGCACTTAAGTCAAGGTGACTGGGTTTTTTTCATCAAGCACACATCTGATTTAGACTGACTTACCTTTGGTTCAAGTGACCAAATCTACTTGTATTTATTTTAGAACCAACACGAGACACTATAAAAATTCAGTAACCTATTCGTAAGTAGGCTTCATATTAACATGTAATATACAGGTTGACTATGTAACTCTATAATAAAATTAAAAGAAAATGGAGAAAACTGTACTTGAACAGCAATATTTTTTTTAAAGAAAGAAAAAAAAGAAAGTCCTTGAGTCAGCTTATAGAATTAATATAGTTTTCACCAAAGCAATTTTCTAGGTTCTTGGCTCTTTGTTAGAACCAATCTAGTTTTGGACAGTTTAGGATAAACTGTCATTGTTGATCCAATTTTGGGGGTCATCCCTGTTCATCAACTTTATTTTTAAATGTGCTTTTAAAATGCTTTCTGCACTCTCTACATCTATTCTTTTCACTTTTATATAGAAATTTTATCAAAACTATATACTAAAATATCAACTACCACTGAAAGGCTTATAATGAAAAGCTACTTCTATATAACATGAAAAAAAGTCACAACACTGACTCTCTAGATTTGATGTGTGAAGTAAATAAGATAAACTATGTAAAAGCACTTTGGGCAGTGACTGTTACATGATAACCAATCAATAAATGTTAGAAGTATCACCATAATAAAAAACATATCCCTGCAATGTATATTTTTGTCCACATTATAATATAATGATATGCAAAATACAGGGCCTGGCACAAACAATGTCATTTTTTATTACAAAATATTTTATTACAAAATCATGAGCATGTACTTCTGCAACATAACAATATCACACTCTGGCACACCATGTGACATTTTAGGTGAAATGTTCAAAGTAAAACTATAAATCATTACACCCATATTATTACCCTACCAACCACACTCGAGCAGGCCTTACTTCTGCCAGACCCTGTACATGATTCTTCATTTGTATCCATTTCCCACATGAAGTTCTAAAATGTTACCCTACAGTTTGTCAGCACGATCTATACAATATATATTAAGATAAATAAAACATGAAGAAAAAACATGAAAATTTAAAAAAGACACATGGAAAAAATCTCACTATTCTAACTTTTCCATATAGTAACAATAATTTATATGTGTATATATATTTTACATATATTATATATAGTATATGTGTGTATATAGTATGTACGTGTGGTTATACATTTATTTCTGTATTCGTATGCCTAAGTTGACTTTCCTCTCTTTAAATTAACTTAAGTATTAAAATATTAATGAGAGCACAATATTTTTCATGTTCCTAATTAAAGAACCCATTTTAAAACATCTTTCTAGAGAAAGATCAATTTTATATTATTCTTCTATAAAATAATGTAATAGATCGTGCAGTATGTACTTTAAAAGAAATCTTGTAGAGATTCTTTGTTAAAAAAAAGCACTACTTCAAAAGAACAAAAGTTAAAAGGACTCTTCAGAAACTCATAATGTGTGACACTATTTTATTCACTCTTTCCATAAATATGTGGCACCTACACAGTAGCAGGCAATGTGCTTGTCACTTGTGACACAGTGTAAACACATGCCTGTGGTTTCAGGCCTCTCTAAGGTTATAATATGCTGGGGTCTATCTACCAGCAAATTAGTAATTATACTACAGTGCCATACTTATTTTAACGTGTGAGTTGTTCCATTATACTGAAGGTGCAAGGCTTTTGCATCCTTCATCTAATGTAACTTCATCTGTTATAACAGTGAATGTAATAAGTGCTGCTACAAACGTATTGAAGGGAAACACCTCATCTGAACTTGGGAACTCACAGACATCTCACACTGTGCATGTGAGATGCACGTTAGAGGTACGAATTGTTCTGAAAGTTGATTTGACAAAACATGTGCCACACAATTTGTACTAAAGAAAGTCTGACATAATGTGAGCTACAGGTAAAGAGCAGGAATGAAAAACAAGGGGAGTGATCAGGGAGACTTCCAGTATCACATTTATCCCTCCTTGTTGATAATGCAGAAAAATAAAAAGGAAATACAGTAGTCTCCCCTTACCCATGGGGGATGTGTTCCCAAACCCCCAGTGGGTGCCTGAAACCATGGATATTACCAAACCCTATATATACAGTATTAGATATTTCTCTTATACATACCTATGATAGTTTAATTTATAAATTAGGCACAGTAAGAGATTATCAACAGTAACTAATAATAAAATAGAATAATTATAACAATATGCTCTAATAAAAAATATGTGAATGTGGTCTCTCTGTGTCAAAATATCTTACTGTAACCCTCCCTTACTTGCAGTAACTAGCTTGGTGTAACTTGTTTCAGGGGATCCCTTGCTGAAGTTTTTCTATATGCTCAATGCTTTCTGGTGCAACATAGTGTCACCAGTTGGAACACCTTTTTATGTTCCTACCTTCCAACAGCAGATTTTATGTCTTCTCCATCTTAACTAAGCACGTATCACGCACGGCGGCTGTACTTCTGCAGTCTGAGGTGTGATAGCAAAACTACCACAGATTTCTTTTCTCTCCTCATCTTCACAGGTAGAGAAAAATCATTCTTACCATAGATCTTAGCAACTTCAGTGTATGACTGCCTATTTTTCCTTAAGTCAAGATGTTTCACCTTTTCATTTAAAAGAAGCACTAGACAGCCTCTTGCGGCATATGAGAATTGCCAGCGTCATTGCTCTTGCATTTTGGGCCATTATTAAGTAAAATAAGGGGTCCTTGAAGACAGGCCCCGCAACAGCATGACAGTTGATCTGATAACCAAGACAGCTACTAAGGGACTAATGGGCGGATAATGAATACAGCATGGATATTCTGGACAGAAGATAATTCATATCCCAGGCAGAACAGAGTAGGAATATGATTCCCCCACGCTACTCAGAATGGTGTGTAATTTAAAATTTAACAATTGTTTATTTTTTGAATTTCCATTTAATATTTTTGGACTGCAAGTAATTGAAACTGGATAAGAGGAGACTACTTGTAAATGCGTGACAAAAATTATTTTCGCTATTTCAGTGTTTACAGGAGTCAAATAAAGGTAATTAATGTTAAGAAAATACAGCTTTTATCAAAATGACTATGTGTACCCAAAATACTCACAGTTTAATCAGTACTGTATACATGCGTTATTTTTTCTTTCATCGAATTGCTTTTTTGTAACATAAAAAATGCCTTTTACTTTTCATATTCCCTTACCTTTATAATATAATCAACCCTGTTCATCAAACTAGCCACAATTTTACTTCCCACAAAAGTTGTTGCGGGGTGAGTCTCTGTGTGTGTGTATAAAATACCATTTCTGATGTTACATATTTTTTAAGAACTTATTTTACAGTCTTAGATTTTGAAAAGTTCAGCTACTGGAAGTATCATATTTTACTCTTCAAAAATGGAAATTGTACCCCTGATATCCACAAATACCCACCCCAGTTTCACATCTGAGTTTTTTGACCAGAAATTTCAGCTTGATCTTGAATTCTTCAATTGAACTGCACAGATTCATGAAGTATGGAGATGAAATATTATGATTTCTTCAACACAATTTTAAAAAGCCTCCATTAGAAGATTTAGATAAACTGATTCTGATTAATTTACTAAATACTAAATAATTAATATTTAGTATACTAAAATAATACTAAAATAATTCTGTTTCTGAACTGAAAACAATATATCAGTAATCTATTTCTCATTTCTTGAACAAAACTAAATATTAAAAAATAAAAATAATGACCACTTTAGCTAATAAAATTGTGAACATTTTATAAATTTTAATTAAATTATTATCAAAATCATACAAAATAAAAATTACCATCTTTATTATACATAAGAGAAAACTGAAACCCAAAAAGGTTGAATAACTTGGCCAAGACCACACACAGAGTCAAAAGCTGACTCTAGATTTAAACTTATGTATTTTTGCCTTCCAAGTTCATACTCTCTGCAACCTACCTCTCTTCCAAACCAGATATGGCAACGCTGGCATGCCCTGGCAAAGAACAATGTTAAGACGCAAATAGAATTTTATTAGGTTTTAAATAGAAGGAATAATTATCTTCCTGGGTGAAAAAGAGTCTCTCTTTAAGATAAAATGATTGAAAACAATGTTAAAACATCTTGAGTATAATTTTTAAAATTTATTAAACAGTTCTCTGAATCTTAGCCTCTTCCAGAAATCCCTGTCAATGACCATAAAATGACTTTAGGCATCAGGGATAGTAGATCTGATGAATAAAATAAAGGTATAAAATTACATTTTCTGAACAGTATTTGAGAGTTTCTCTCCTCCTATATTATTCTAAATGTTTAATACTATTAAACTTTGGAGATTTCTAATCTGATGGGTATGAAATAGTATTTTGCACTGTTGTTTTAATTTGCAGCTCCTTACATCAAATGAGGCATATATAGTTTCCTTTGCTCACTAGGTATTAGATTTCTCCATTTTAAATTGTCTGCCTGTGATCTATTCCTTCATTTTTAAAAAAGACTTTATTGTATTATATTTTACGATTTGGGGACGCTCTTCATATAATATGCATGTTAATTCTTTTTCTGTTATGTGTTATCTTCTCCCATAACAAAGTCTTTTATTCAGCACGGACTATGAATCACATGCCCACAGAAATCACGGAGATACACTGACCTTAAAAATTCCTGACCTCCGAAGCATACAAATCCAACCTACACGAGGCACATGAGTTAGTAATAAACGCTGCGGCACTAAGTGTTTAAACAGCATTTTGCGGCACTATCGAATGGCAGTTTCAGAATGTTTTGAGAGCCGCATGCTTCAGTAGAAACCAAACGAAGTGAGGTTTCTGCTCCTGACTGTTCCTGTGGTGTTCTCTCCTGGTGTAGTTGATACGAAAGTTTATTTTGCTTCCCACTATATCAAGGTCTCCTTTTACATTTACCTATCCACTGCCATGTGTTTACACAGAGTGAATGTGTGAGTGTGTTCGTGGTGTCTTAGTCGTTTCTTGACCCCCGACACCTCATACATTGTTAATGCATGTTTGGTGACCTGAATGTGGCACTGGCGTCAGCATCATACACTTACGGAGAATCTACAGAGACAGGATGTTTGTTCTGAGCACAGTGTACAGGAGGAATAGAACTTCTGATCTTCTGCATCCTCCACCTTCTAACTAAGAAAACATTTCCACAGGTTATCACAGTCTCTTTCTCTGTCTTTAAACTTTTATATTTAATCACTCTTCCCACAAAATATCTATAATATCATCATTTTACTCTTTCACCTTATGAATCACCTTGTTTCAGAAAAATTTGAAGAGATGCTTGAAAATACCATGGTGAGCAATGCTTTAATACAGATATGCTCATACCAATTTGGTTGGGTTGCATATGATATACATAGCAGATAATAATGGAATTCTTTAAAACAATATCCTAAAATGTATCTCTAGTCTAAAATATACAGTAGATTTAATATGTTTTTTGTCACCTTAAAGTGAAATAAATTTCTGAGTACCTATGGGTCTTGAAACATTACAGAATTCTATATATGCCTTGATGATAACAACATGATATGAAACTAAGAGAAAATTCTAAGAATCAGGTCATTTAGACTCTTATAATGTGAACACTTAAATCTTTCATACACATGCCATGGTATATAGAAACACAAGACAAACTTACATGTTCTTAATAAAATATAAATTTTATGGTTTTAGAGAAGCATATGAGTTCACTGATCTGTACTTGTTAACAGACAGGCTTTGTTTGTGATTTTAACAACAAATTTAATGACTCTGTTTTCAGCTTTAAGGGGAAGATAAAAAGTCTGATATGGTTTTACAGATCAGTTTCAAAATTAAACCAAAGGAGTGATAGACAAAGGTTTCAAGAGTTTCCATTTAATATTTTCTTCTCTTATATAGAAAGAAAATAAGAAAGCTAAACATTAACAAAATACACTCAAGTTTTTCCTCAGAATGTAGATTTAACCTGTCTCAGGCTGGAGGACCATTTGTTGTTCATGATCTCAGTGAAATGACTAATCAAGATAGAAGTGTATTCAAATTAATTGAAGCCAACCTTGGGAAAAGTCACATCTTCTAAACAGAAATTCAACTGAAGGTGAAATAATTTCTGTCTGACTTTGGGTCATTAAGTCATGACTGAACATGTTCTCTTCCAAAAGTTATTTACTCTCAAGTAAATATGATGATAAATCCATTTCATACTAAAATTATATTTCCCACCTTCTATGGGGTAATGCAAGCACATGCAAAACATATAAAAAAACCTTGATAAACCCTACTATGTTCACTTTCTTTTTTTTGCACTATACATTTTTGTGGCTACATTCTCTACTACACTAAACTACATAAACTTTCAAATGTGTCGTTCATTTCTGGGCTATTTATACATTTTTTAAACAGTATATAATGCTTCGTACAGTCTTTTATTCTACCTCAATCAAGTTCGGTTTCTGTAAATAATTCTCAAAAGACATTTGGTGAATGTATTTTGACAAAGAGGCAGAGAAACAACCATAATCATACATTGCTGGTGGAAAGGAATTGCTTTATGCTTTCAAAAAGTAATCCAAAACATATAAAATGTATTTTATTCTTTGACTAGGCAATTCCACATTAAGGAATCTAGCACAGAGAGAAAAAACCATAAGAACAAGAAAGTTATTAAATATATTTTGTAGTGACAATAATCTAAAATTCTGATCCACGATAGTTGAATTAATTATAATTCAGTCATACAATGAAATAGGTCTATAAGTATTAACTGAGTAAATACACGAGATACTCACTAGTGAAAAAATTACCTGTTTTAATCCAGTTTGAATTTATTCTTGTGTGTGGTGTAAGAAGGTGGTCTAGTTTCATTTTTCTGCATATATCTGTCCAAGAATCCCAATACCATTTATTGAAAAAACTATCTTTAACCCATTGCATGTGCTTGCTTCCTCTGTCAAATATTAACTGACTATAAAGGTATATGTTTATTTCTGGGCTCTCTATTCTGTTCCACTGATCTGTCTGTTTTTATGCTGGCATCATAATGTTTTGATTACTGTGGTCTTATAGGATTGTTTGATATTAGGTCGTATGATTCCTCCAACATTGTTCTTCTTTCTCAGGATTGCTGTTGCTATGAAGGGCCTCTTGTGGTTCCATATGAATTTTTGAACTATTTGTTCTTGTCTGTGAAATACATCATTGGAATCTTGACAGAAATTGCATTGAATATAGATTGCTTCGGGTAGTATGGATATTTTAATGAT
Organism: Mormoops blainvillei; assembly: GCA_004026545.1. Classification (NCBI taxonomy): domain Eukaryota; kingdom Metazoa; phylum Chordata; class Mammalia; order Chiroptera; family Mormoopidae; genus Mormoops; species Mormoops blainvillei. The sequence goes on along the minus strand of PVJD01000726.1, from coordinate 177,224 downwards.
GTTACTTCATCCTATCTATGAACATGGTATGTGCTCCACTTATTTGTACCTTTTTCAGTCTCTTTCTTCAGTGTCTTATAATTTTCCTAGTACAGGTTTTATACATCCACGGTTAGGTTTATTCCTGGGTATTTTATTATTTTTGAAGCAATTGTGAATGGGATTGTTTCCTTAATCCCCCTTTTTGTTTGTTATTGGCATATAAAAATGCAACCAATTTCTGGATATTATTTTTGTATCCTGCTACTTTGCTGAATTCATTTATCAGTTCTAGTAGTTTATTGGTGGAATCTTTGGGGTTCTCTATGTACGGTATCATGTAATCTGCAATTAAAGATAGTTTTGCTTCTTTCTTTCTAATTTGGATGCCTTTTATTTCTTCTGCTTGTCTGATTGCTGTGGCTAGGTCTGCCAGCACTACGAATAAGAGATGAAGCAGACATCTGAATCTTTTCCCAATATTAAGGGGAATGCTTGTAGTTTTTGCCCATTGAGTGTGATGCTGGCAGTGGGTTTGTCATATATGGCCTTTATTACGTTTATGTATTTTCCTCTAATCCCATTTTGCTGAGAGTTTTTATCATAAATGGGTGGTGAATTTTACCAAATGCTTTTTCTTTATCTATTGATGTGATCATGTGGGTTTTATCCTTCATTTGTTTATCTGGTAAATCAAATTTATTGATTTGTGAATGTTGTACCAACCTTGCACTTCCACAAAAAATTCCATTTGATCATGGTGCATGATCTTTTTGATGCATTGCTATATTCGGCTTGCTAATACTTTGTTGAGGATTTTAGCGTCTACGTTCATCAGGGATATTGGCCTATAAGTTTGTTTTTGTTGTTGTTGTTGTTGTTATTGTTGTGTCTTTATCTAGTTTTGGAATTATGATAATGCTGGTCTGGTAAAATGACCTTGGAAGGCTTCCCTCCTCTTCAATTTTTTGGAATAGTTTGAGAAGGAGAGGTGTTAGTTCTCCTCAGAATGCTTAGTAAAACTCACCATGAAGCCCTCCCATACAGGAATTTTGTTTGTTGGGAGTTTTTTGAGTACTGCTCCAATTTCACTAGGTGTAATCTATTCACATTCTCTGATTCTTCCTTATTTAGTTTTGTAGAATTATGTTTGTAGGAATTTATCCATTTAGTCCATGTTGTCCAGTTTGTTGGCATACAGTTATTCATAATGTTTTCTTACAATCCTTCATATTTATTTGGTATCAGTTATAATTTCTCCTCTTTCATTTCTGATTTTATTTCTTTGGGTCTTCTCTCTTTTTTTCTTGATGAGTCTGGTTAAAGGTATATCAATCTTGTTTATCTTTTCAAAGAACAAGCTCTTGGAATCACTGATCTTTTGTATCTTTTTTAGACTCTCTATTTCTGCTCTGATCTTTGTTATTTCCTTCCTTTAGACACAAAACCATAAAAATTATAGAAGATAGGCAGCAAAACCTCAGACATTGCTTGTAGCAATATGTTATCAGATATATCTCTCCAGGCAAGGAAAACAAAAGAAAAAATAAACAAGTGGGACTATACCAAACTAAGAAATTTTTGCACAGTAAAAGAAAACATTAACAAAATAAAAAGACAACCCACAGAATGGGAGAATATATTTGCTGATACATCTAATAAGGGGTCAAAGTCCAAAATTTATAAAGAACTTATAAAACTCAACACACACACACACACACACACACACACACACACTCACTCACTCACACACACACACACACACACATACACATACACCCCAATTGAAAAATGAGCAAATGACCTGAATAGGTACTTCTCCACAGAAGACATACCAAAGGTCAATAGACATTATGAAAAGATGTTGAAGTCAGTAATCATTGGAGAAATGCAAATTAAAACCACAATGAGATATTACCTTATGCCTATAAGAATAGCTATCATAAATAAATCAACAATCAGCAAGTGCTGATGAGGGTGTGGAGAAAGGGGAACCCTTTTGTACTGTTGGTAGGAATGAAGATTGGTGTGGCCACAGTGGAAAGTAGTATGGAGATACTTCAAAAAATTTGTTAAAATTAAAAATGAATTTGCCTTTTGACCCAGCAATCCCACTTCTTGGAATATACCCAGAGGAACCCAAAACACTAATTCAAAAGAATATGAACACCTCTATGCTTATTGCAGCATTATTAACAATTGCCAAGATATGGAAGCAGCCCTAGTGTCCATCAATAGATGAGTGGATAAAACAACTATGGGACATTTATGCAATGGAATATTATTCAGCCATAAAAAGAAGAAAATTGTATGCTTTGCAACTTTATTAATTGCAAGAGGATAAATTACAGTAAATATTCTGTGGAGACAATCAGACGGCCAGAATCAGAGACCCAGCTATTGGGCTGGCCAAATATTCATTTAGTTTTCAATATTTTCCATATGATGGCTCTAGTAATGCTTAGTTGTCTTTAACTTCATTCAAAACAATTTTGTTGTATTGTGACAGCTGTCATATTAGTGTGCATTTAAAAAAGCTTATCAAAATTGGTGAGTTTTTGTTCAGCCATTTTAATATTGAAGGTGGAAGATAATATGCAATATTTTTGGCATACCATGCTTTATTATTTCTAAAAAGGTAAAACAGCAACTGAAATTCAAAAAAGCAAAGAAAAAAGATTTGTGTATGCAGAAGGTGCTATGACTGATCAAACATGTCAAAAGTGGTTTGTGAAGTTTCTTGATACTGTTGACATTTTGGTCAAATAATTCTTTGCTGTAGGGCTGTCTTACACATTGGAAGATGTTTAGCACCACCCCTGGCCTCTATTCACAAAAAGCCAATAGCAGAAGAGAGGTGACATACTCAAAATAATGAAATCAATAAAGTTGTTGGTGAAAATGAAAAATATATCTTTACAGAAAAAAACTAAATGAACTTTTTGGCCAGCCCATCACATTATATGCCTCCAGATGCAAGGACCAGGCATTACCTATGTTGTATTCCACCTGAAAATTCATATACTCTGTTTAATCATGAGAAACATCAGACAAACAAAATATGGTAAATGTTCTAGTTTTTAAAAGGTCAGGAAATGGGAAGGCTATTTCCTTAAAAATATCAGTGTCATAAAAGAGAATCCGTGGAAGGATTCTAGATTAAAGAAAGTCAAAGAGGCATGGCAGTGAAACTCAGTACTTGAGAGTATGTTTGATTCTCCATTAAAGAAAAATCAATAAGAATATTACTGTATCAACTGACAAAGTTAAAATATAAATAGATTATTATAGATTATAGTTTTGTGTCAATTTTAAATATACTAAAGTTGAAAACTGTGCTCTATGTAAGAAAATATCCCTAAGACACCTAAGACAATACACACTAAAGAATAGGAATAAAGGGCCATAATGTTTTAATTTACCCTCAAAAGTTTTAAGGGTGAATATACATACATACATACACACACACAAACACAAAGACCAGCAAAGCAGGGCAAATAAAGAAACTGGTCTTAAGCTTTGATAATAGGTCGATCTGAATAAAGGTTACATGACCGTTTTTACTATTTTCATTTTTGCCACTTTTCAGTGAGTCTAAAAAACTGTTTAAATATAAAGTAAGACAGAGGACTTGACTTCCAAGTACTTCCTCTATTTGGCTTCCACATCCTACTTTCCTCTACCTCCCTGGTTTTTTTTGTTTGTTTGTTTGCTTTTTTCCTGCACCCCAAGCAATATTTCTGTCTGCTACGCCATCAACTTAGAACACTCAATCTTTGGATAAGTACGTATTTTGCAAACTTATTTTATTCAGGTTCTATACTCAAATATTGTTACAGAGAGAGATTTCCTTTTTAGTCTTTTCAAAAGAGCACCCTCATATTTAATTATACCTCCAAAATATGCTTTATTTTTCCTTAAAACACTTTATTTTTTTCTCTCTCCTTAGTAGCATGTTAGTTAATGAGCGCAGGATCTTCATTTTGTTCATCACTACAGTCCCTAATCCCAGACAGTTCGTGGAGCTATATAAACACTCAGTATTTGTTGAAAGCAGCAGTAAAGGTAATGACTGGTCATGAAGTTCAATTATGGAATATGAGTTTATAAATTTCAAAGAAAGAATGTAGATGATGTAAAACAGATAACTGATCCTAAATATTTTTAAACATTTGTTGATTCATAAAGCCCTTAGAAATTAGGTAGAGGTTCCAAAATTCTTACATTCTAATATTTTATATTGAAATCTGTCCTTTTTCTAATAAGTATATAAATTCAACAAATAATTTTTGTTGAGAAATCTCAAAATAATATTCACTATTAAATAAAAACAGGCAAGGTTCCTCTCTTCTAATATTTTCTTTTATAAATATTTAAAAGAAAAACTATGTCTTTGGAATACTTTGAAAAGATTTCTAGTAATACACATGGCCAATAATCATGAAATATAGTAAATGCATCAGTTCAAGAAAACAAGTTCCGAGTGTTATAAAACATTAATTTGATAAATACAAACTAAGTAGAATAAAATTTTCAAAATATAACACATTTACAGGTAATTAAATAACACCAGAGAATTATGTGAAGAGAAATAACTATCATTTATCATCATCACAAATATAAGAATTACACATGGTTACTTAACATGCATGAATTATTTTCATATAAAATATGCATTACATATTAAAAAGCTAAATGTTTCCCCTATATTAGCACTTGTAAATTAATGTTGCTTTTATAGCAATTTCCCTAATTGAAACATTTCAAGGTAACTCATATTGACATACTTCGTTTGACTTTTTAAAAAATTAATCAAGCATATGACAGTTGTAAATTTCATTTTTATAACTATTCTTGCGGCTTTTTATACAATCGATATACTTTGAAAGAAATAGGGAGATTCACTCAATGTTAACTGCATTTGTAGATGTGGTTTTGCAATTTTTTATATTTTATTTTTGTTAGGTAAATGCTTTAGGATAAGATTAATTTTAGGTAGTTATTGCAGAAATAAAGTATTATTTTGAGATTATGCTCTTCCTGTTTATTACTTCCTAACAAATGCTTTACTTTTCTTCTTCCTCAAAAGGGTATTTAATATTATTTTTATTTTTCTAGGTCATTTTAATATTTATTCAAGTCTATGCTAAATGCTGAATTCAAAACAAATAGCAAGACAGATTTTATTGCTACTTTTAAAAGTTTTTCCTAACTCGACATCAGTCTAGCACAGTTTTTAATATTTGAGCTCTGGAGCCAAATAATATCACCAAATGCAAGCTATACAACTACCTAGTTTTATGGCATTAGAAAATTACAACATTCTCTGTCCTGGTTCCTTCATTGATAAAGGAGGGATGGCAGCAGTACTGCCTAACATGGTTGTTATGAATATTAAAAAGGTTAACGAGCATAAAACACGCAGAAGAGGAAATGGCTCATGGCAAAAATAAAGATTAGCCTTTATTATAATATTATTCACTGGGTTTTTAAATAACATATGCTAGTTTCAAAATATTTCAATAGTATTATATTTTATAGTATATTTACATACTTATTTCAAAATTATTAAATATTTATTTAATGGCTATTATTTTATTCTTTCACATATTTATTAAATATACAAGGTCTGAAACATATAACACTCCTTTTTGATTACATAAAATCTTTTATTACAAAATCATAAGCATGTAAATCTGTAACATAACAATATCACACTCAAGCACACCACATGCCATTTTAGGTGAAATGTTCAAACTGCCGTCCATCTTTTGTGAGACAATCACGTACCCTGCCAGCCACACTCCACGGTGTTACTTCTGCTGGACCCTCTTTATAGGCACTTTCTTAGACAAAACATTATTCTATGCCGTGTGTGTATGTGTGTGTATATAATCCTTTGTGTATTTGTATACTGGTATAAAATGAAAAAAATATGAAGGTAAACAAGATGCGTTTCTACTATTAAGAGGTATTAGTAGTAGTAGTAGTAGTAGTAGTAGTAGTAGTATGAATAAGCAATACTATTAATTAGTAACAATTGACTATACAAGTAATCTCAAGGAAGAACCTCAGGGAAAGAGTGAAAATCTCAAATGTGGGTTGAAAATGAAAGTAATCATTCCCTATTTTCTAGCAGGTTCTTAAAGCATGTAATCTCTGATTAAGGCAAATGAGTGATACCATGAATTTTCCATCAGATGTCCCACAATTTCATGCCTTCAAAAACCTTTTGAACAAAACATATGTTTTCTTTATATTTTGTGCTTTATACTTTACAGCTTCTGGGTTTTTTTATACCTCAAAAATTTAATGTAACTTTGATTTTTATACTAATTCTGCATTGGTTTATTGTCTTATTTTGTGCCAGCCTTTACTGAAACTGGTCATTCTGTCTCTATTTTGCTTCAATAACCCACTCAAGTCACCAACCAAATTTAGGTACTATTTCCATGTACTGTCATCTACAATTGAGGCTTTATATTTCCTGAAAACAACAAATATATTTCATAAAATTATGACTGAAATAGTATAATAGATTATTCTATCTTAGGAGCATGTATTTACATCTATAATCATCCCCTACTGTGTAAACGGATAGCGGTATTTTTTGTCATTGAATCTAAGTTCTAATTTTTTTAATAAGCTTCTACAAATGTATGATAAAAAATTTCACCTACCCAGTACATATATGAAAATTAGTCTTGGATTATCTATGTGTTGTTTAACTTTTGTTATTAAACATTCAAACATCTCTTCTTAACCACATTCATTTTAACTTAGAAGTTTTGTAAATAGTAAACAAATTATTTGATGCAAATAAAATATATACTATAATAATTATTCACCTAAATTATATTTATACAGTGTGGCCTTAAATCAAGAATATTATGATTACTACAGAATGTCTGTTTACCATCTGTCTCTTTTCTCATGCATAGAGAAGTATTAAACATGGTTATACACTTACTAAATTATGGTTAAAGTGTGTTTGTTCTTTTAAAGTCCTGGTTTTCTTTATTCTTCTCAATTGCTTTTAGTTCCCTTTTTTAAAAGATTTTATTTATTTATTTTTAGAGAGAGGGAAGGGAGGAGGAGAGGGAAATATCAACCTATGGTTGCCTCTTGTGGGTCCCCTACTGGGGATCTGGCCTGCAACCCAGGCATGTACCCTGACTGGGAACTGAACTGGCAACCCTTTGGTTCGCAGGTTGATGCTCAGTGCACTGAGCCACACCAGCCAAGGCTGATTCCCTTAGCAATCTAAGAATGAACTAGTGTGTGAAAAGTACACTTTTTTTTCCCTGTTGAAATGTAATCTCAACATCTATGTGCAATTATTTTGAGCCTGAATGGCTCAATTAAAGTTTTACTATGTAAATAATATAGAGCTAACTAAATATATTATTGTTTTTATCTTTTTATTCTTATTATAAATCTGACCAATATGAAAGTTATGAGCGTAGATGAGCTGGGTCTTAAATGCCCTGCTCTTTCTAAACACTGTGTAAAAACTTGTATTTATATTAATCCCAAAGAAGGCGTGGGAAAGAACTGTTGTTACCTAAAACACCAGAATTATCTAAATAAATCACTGAAGCATCTAAAAGGGATTAAAGAGAGAGAGGGAAACTAGTTCAATGAATTTCTTAACCAAAAACATCTAGGGAAGAGTATTCAAAAGATGTTTTTTTGTGTGGTGGTTCTTCTCTTGTCCATAAATTCTCACCTCTTTTCTTATTGAATTGTTTTTACTCTTTTTTTCCAATAATAAGAATTCCAATCTCAATTATTGCATCTGTGAGAATAATATAAACATGCTAAGGAGTCAAGGTAGCTTGGTTTTCAAGTGGCTCATTCTACTCTTATTCATTTCTGATGTAGTGATTAAGCAAATGTACCATATTCAAAAGACACTTAATTACAAAGACAAAATTCTTTGAGAGAATTCTACTGAAACCAATTGGTAGGGGTATCAGACAATTAAACATACAATTCAGTAAAAGAAACTTAGATAATGAAAGGAAATTTTGAGTTTGTCTTTGGGAATCCAAACAAAAACTACTTCATCAGGTTAGTGTTTTTATGGGCTTCATCATTCTTGTTAATTCTGAGCAATAACTACATTATATTTTCCTCATTAAAGTGGAGTATGACCTTAAAGTAAATAAATCCTTAAAAACACTACATGGATACCAGCTAATTTCTCTGACCTCATCATTATTAAAATCCTCAGGAATTAAGAGAGCCACAATATGATTTAAAATATACAACCTCTGCTTTTAGATAACTTACATGAATATGTAGCTTGTCATTGCATATGGGCATTGTAACCTCATCTTTGGGATTCAGAAAGCAATCCCACAGATGGTGCTTATGGGTCTGTCTGAAAAAGCAGATGTTTGACCTGAAGTCATTCCCCTCTCACATATGGTCCATCTCTAGGCTACTTTCTCTGGCCACTGTTGGTTGCTTTGTCCATACTGTGCTCTTCAATGCTTTAGTTGAAATTAACTCATATGCTGTTGACTATTATAGAGGGCAAAATGTTGTTTCCTTATTGTCAAAACAAAGTCTACTGCTTAAAATATTACTTTTAGATTCTCAGAAGGAAACAGTGTATAGCAAGAAGATAAGGACCATGCCATCTATGATTCAGAAGCCTATAAATTCTATTTCTGCCCCTATAGCAAGCTTCCTTGATGTTCTTGGGAAAATAATGTACCTCTTTGAGACAGTTTTCTCATTTGTAAAATGTGTATAATGATTTTCTCCCATATTCCATAAGGGTACTATGCAGCTCAAATTAGGTATATTTAAGAAATACTTTGACAATTGTAGCACTGTACCGAATATTGGTAATATTAACTTTATGGTGTTGCTTCAGCCTAATTTTTCCACATTTTTTCACTCAGAAAATTAGACCATTTACCAGGATTATGCCTGTTTACACAGAGAAGAGAACATAGTACTGCTGGGATTTTAAAATAAGCAGTGACTCGCACTTGGTCTTTTCCTTTTCTATATACTTCCACATTAACTTTAATATAATTTCCCTCACTGTATTTCAACCACTTCTAAAAGAGGGGGAGGAGAAAGGGAACAAAATAAAATAGAAAGCTAACAGAAAGTCTTATAGAAGAGGACCACTGGCCATGTAAACACTTACTACAGCGATTACTCTAGTAACATGAAACCATAGAAATTCTGATGTCATCTAGGAGAGGCCACGTGGGCTGCCCATTCTAGGACATTTGCCTTATCTCACTAAGGACCAAAGCAGACTGTACTCACAGAGAATTGTGTCACTGATCTTACTCACAGGAGACTAAGATATTGACCAGGATGCAAACTTACTAATTAAAAAGAAATAAAACTTTATGAGGATCAAGCATGAATACCAACCACATCCTGCCTAACTCTGATGGAGTGAATGCTAGTTTAAGAACAATGAAAACAGAACAAGTGTTTAATGTGAATACCTCCAAAATTTGCCCCTGAAAATGACTAGATCTTAAAGTTACCTAGTCAAAATTATCTTTTACCTATGTTCCTTAGGTCATTTTCTAGATTCAACCCCTCTGACTCTCACGGATCTGCGCTATCAGTTTATGGTTTTCCTCTTTTTTCTTTTAGTATTTATTTGTATTGACTGTTAATATCATAAACCAAGCTACGGATATAGTCTTTAAGTATTTTTGGAATAAGAAAGCGTTCCTTTCTTTGTTAAAAACTTCTGGCATCTTTTGATTTTTCCATTATATATTTAATTTGTTAACTTTCCACATGCAAGGTCCGCCTTTTCCTATCTCCATATGACTAATTAATTACATGGGTATGGTAAAGATAATAATTAAATTTACAAAAAGAAACATGAAATGTTATTACATAATGCTTTGTCCAAATCTCCAGGCCAGAAAAAGTGTCAATCAAAAAAGTTATAAAAGGTGATTTGAAATTACCTTTTAAATATTTAGCTATTTTGAAAAAGATGGTTCAAATATATAGCTGGGTCTATATTTACATACATATGCATCCTCCTTCTAAGCCTGTCACATATTCTGTTGGTAGATATACTAAACTCTGTCTACTCATTTCCCAAAGGTAGTTAAAAGATATGACAAAATTCAAGGAACTCACTGCTGAGTAGTTAGTACTTAATGATGTGCAAATGTTATTCTGGAAGAACTCTACTCTAGGAGCTTTACAGGAGGATAGTTAAATTATTTGGTATTTGCTCTAGTGAAAGTACAGAAATAAATAGATACACACGGTCCAAAGCATTTTCTTCCTATTCCATATACTGAATACCTATACATGTACAAATATAAGAAGATTCTCCATCACTTCAATATCCAAACACACAGCAGGGTGACAGCTAAGGGGTGGGGGAGGTTAGGGGTGGAGGGATTGAGCAAAAAGGAAAAAGAAGGCATGGAGAAGGGCAACAGTGAGGTGATTGTGGGGGCAGGGTATAGGGAGTGGGGTATAGGGGACTAAATGGTAATGGAAAAAATACAAAAAATATATAAATAACCAAACACACAGTTCAGCAAGTCCAAGACCTTAATCATTCCTACACTCTTCTTATGTGGTTATACCTCCATTATTAATGGCTCATTTCCTTCTTCTAGTATTATATAATATCTTCTAAATAATGAATATAGCAATAACAAGAATATAGAATTTGATAGACATATTAAGAGTTTTCTCCTCTGGCTCAGTAATGTATGTGAAGTCATATTCAGCATTAAACTTACAGTTGAAAAACCACCAATATTAAGTATCAAATGACATGCTAGCTGTGACTCTATCCCCTGGATGTTAATATCTGAGATGTTGTTTCTAATGGAAGTTTTGTTTAAAGATATACTGAAAGAACATTTCTTGTTTGCTACTTCCCTGATATGGGCAGATATTTTGGATATTTCTGAATGACCCAATACTTTGTGTTAAATAAGTCAGTTTGAGATGAATTCCCCTTAGTCAAAGAGGAGACATTGTTTTTCCCTCTGAAAGTTTCAAAACCCAAATAAAAGTTTTAAACACTTTATACCTACAGGTATACCAGATTCTGATAATATCTGCTTGCCATCTCGAGGCATAATTGAGATATACTTAAGGTAAGTCTTATGCCAGAAGTAAAGGAATGCCTATCTTAACTAAGCTTTCTTCCCTCAAACTTACCTACCCCAAGATAGGGTGAGACATCACACACGCACGCGTGTGCGCACACACACACACACACACACACACACACAAACACACAGGTAATCTATCTAATGGAATGGGAATAGAGAGACTTGTGAATTGTGGATAGGGCAGAAGTGTAACATGGTTCTCGAGCAGAGCCACAGAGGAGGTGGTAAGATCACAGGCTAGAAATATGGCATATGTCACATAGAGCAAATGAGACCAAGGAATAAATGCATGTGTCCACAATGGGACTGAAGCAAGGGGTCCATTGGGTCTATAAGGCCTTCTTAAGGAAATAAGTGGATTTTCCATCATCTGCATGCATATGCAGATGATTCAACTGTCTTAGTCTAAGGCATAACTTGAAGAATGTGAGGACCAGAAGAACGGCTTATGTAAATTGTCCCACCTTTATGGACACTTGAAATAAAAAATAAGCTCAATTAAAGAGAATTTTCAAAGTAATTATTTTGCACACATTTGTGAGTTAAAAATCATACTCACTCCTCTGTATTTATTCAGTTATTAAGAGTCCACCATATGTTAGACACTATTCTAGGATCATGACCATATTGGTAAGGAGAATGGCAGACGTGAGTTCAAAGAATTTGTTAAATAGTAAATTAAGAAAAAAAGTAAAGTTTGGCAAAGTCACAGAAAAAGATATTTAAATGTATAATTCCTACAAAGATTTCCTTTAAAATTTTCGTGACTATGTAAACTTTAAGTATGTCAGATTATCCCATTTGCCCACTTGTGGTTGATCTTTTTATTTTTATTAAATTCATTGGTATAACATTGGTTAACAAAATTACACAGGTTTCAAGGGTACAAAGTGTCCAAAGTCAAATATTCCATTGCTGACTCTTTGCTCTTGGGTTTTCTCTAATGTTGTCTACTCCCTCCTCACTTCAGTCCTACATAGGTCACCTGTCTGCTATATACATTGCCATGTCATATGATTTGACTGGGCAATATTCACCACACTTATAATCACTCCTTCTATATCTATGTCTGGCCATTTGCCTAGGCTCCATACCCCTTGAACACAGGGATTGTGACTGCTATGTTTACCACTGTCCACCGTCTCAATATGGAACCTACTGCAGAGAGGAAATTCATCAAGAGGCAGTTGAGTGTAATTAACTATGTCCATGAAGGCACGTCTGTGGGATGTTGAGATACTAGGTTCTGAGTCCTTTGGTTTCTGATATTTTAAACTAATACATGGATAGGAGTTAGCAGAATTAGCAGAACTGCTAGTGAAGACCTCCATTAAATACTTTGTTTACATTGCCAGATGTTTCAAAATTGCCTTTCCCATGCGCTGGATAACTAATAATTACATGTGTTGGCTTAGGGCAAGTTTAATGGCATTTAACATCTTTAAGCCTCAGTTTCATCTCTTTTAGAATTATAGGAATGGCTGAGATGATATATAAACTTCCTTTCAGTTTTAAGTATCCTTTGCTACATTTTGTGTTGCCCCATATCCTGTATAATCAGGGGTGTCCAACCTTTCAGCATCTCTGGTCACACTGGAAGAAGAAGAGTTGTCTTTGGCCACACATTAAATACATTATGACATGTAATCAGAAGAAAAAAACTCATAATGTTTTAAGTAAATTTATGATTTTGTATTGAGCCACGTTCATAGCCATTCTGGGCCACACACAGCCAGTGGGCTGCAGGTTGGGCACCCCTACACATGAGTAAGTCTGCTCATATAACCTTCAAGTCTTTGAACAGCCCCAGAGACCATCTGTTTGAAACTAAGAGCAGTGCCATTAGCATCATTAGATTATAAGAGTTTAGATATTTTGAGCCCAACTTTCATCAAATGCAATGTGTTAATTCTCTCTGACAACATCCATTAGAAGGGTATTTTAAAGACTATTGAATACTCTCATACAGCATATTCACTATTTCTGCCCATTCTATTTTTAAAAGATATTTTACTTTGCTTTATGTTACACTGATTATTATCCTGTTATTAAAGTTTTAACACTGATGCCCAGCAAGTTTGGTTGTAATTCTGCTCAGTCTTCTTCTACTAGTCTATTTAGTCCCTTTTCCCTATTTTACTTTGTAAAACGTTTGAAAAATAGCTATCAGAAGACCATATTTTTATAATACTCTCATTTATCTTCTTCAAATTAAATTTTCTCAGCTAATTTATTTTTTTTTCATATGGACATGATTTACAACAATCCTAGTTGTACCCTTTAGCTTGTAAATCTACCCTGTACGCTTGCCACCTCTACTCATAAATATGTGTCATTAAAGAAAATCAGAAGCTAGCATACTTCATTGCATCTCCTTAACGCTACTTCAATTCTGTTTTCTTTGAAAGTAGGAATATACACATACTTGCATGTGAATTATTTAGGATTTCTGTAACAATTTTGTATTATTCTTTTTTACTCAACATAAATATCATAAATATTTCCTATACTCTTCATAGTCATGATATGTCAAATAAGTTAGCATTTGGCAGTAAACTGCAAATGATTTATCCATTTTCCTAAAGCTGGATCTTGGTTGTCAATAATATTTTTTTCATCTTGCTACACAAAAAATGACAGATATTTCTGTTTCATAAACTTCTCTTCTTATATTGAATAATTATTTGAGGTTATTTGCCAATAGATAAGAAAAATTGGGTCATGGGCATATATCTAAAAGCATAATGTCAACTCATAAAATAACAACATAGGTATAGAGTACACTTTACTATAAATGTAAGAGCATTTAGGGTTCACTAATGTTTAATACTAAATAGTACCTCAAGTATGCTTTTGTTGAAATATTTTCAAATGAAACTAAATTTGATATTTTTAGTTTCAGCTAATATCATAATTTATTATGATATATTTTAAGTTTATTATAAAAATTATCTGTGGAAAAAATTTCTTCCTTCAACTAATGTTTATTGAGAGTTTTATAGCATAGAATTATAGTACTAAATATATAACATACAAAGATGCTTTCCTTCATAAACTCTAAATTATAAAAGGCATTGATAGGTAACATTTTACTCAGAAATTAGGAAGTGGAAAGGCAATCTGAGAACAGTTTTCTAAAAAAAATAATAATAACTGAGGGAGCGTCTTTTCATTAAAAACAAGAATGTTAGTAATAACTGGTTTGGCATGAAAAGGGAACAATGATATAGACACAGGCTATAAGCACTGCTTACCGCATTAATACCAGCTCAATACCAGCCCTGGATATACATATTTAAAAATCTGATACAAAACTAGACCTAGAAATAAGATAACCAAAGTTGGAGGCTTAGTAGATACACTTTTCCTCCTCACACAACCAAAAGGACAACAACAAATTTAAAAACAAAAAACAACCAGCACTGCCAGAAGATCAAACTGTGTAAAAGTCCCACAACCAAGTAGTTAAAGAAGAAACATTCATCCAGACTGGTAGGAGGGGCAGAGCCAGAGATGGGAAGCCTGGGCGGTGGGCACAGGGCAAGGCTGGGGCTAGAGGACCAGGCAGGCAAGACTAAGCAAACAGCTAGAACAGGTACAGAATCACAGAAATGGAGATCACATCATGGAAGGTTATCAGTGGGAGGGGTAGGGGAGAACAGGGGAAAAGGCACAGGAAATAAGAAGCATAATTGGTAGGCAAAAAATAGATAGGAGAAGGTTAAGAATAGTATAGGAAAGGGAGAAGCCAAAGAATTTAAATGTATGACCCATGGACATGGACTAAGGTGGGGGGTGATGCTGGTGGGAAAGGGGTTACAGAGTAGAGGGGAATAAAGGGGAGAAATAAAGGGACAACTGTAATAGCATAATCAATAAAGTATACTTATAAAAATCTGATGCAATTCAAGAATCATTTCAAGTCATTTTTCCAAAAAGTTTAAGTGAAAATCAAGGACATGATTTCAATACCACTTTTTAAAAGGTTTTGATCTTAAGTGAATGATACAATTGCTTACACTGTAATTAAAAATGAACTTACAGTCTTGAAATTCTATATCATTTGGCTTTAGAGTCCCAAAAAGTTCTAAAGAGGGCAAAATTTTATCGTATGAATTAAAAGATTAAATGAATTGCTATGTAAATTCCCTGTACATTTTTATATTGGTTATTTGTGAAAAATTTTATATTTATTTGTGAAAAATATGTATTTTTCATAATTGATTTTCTAAAACTTACTGAGAATATTAAATTTCTGCACTATTATTATCAAATTTTTCAGGAGACTTAGAGAAAAAAATGATTCAAAAAAGTTATTATTCAATTTGATCAATTAACAAAGACACATTAATCTTATTTCTTCCATATTTTTCACTCTTTGGAGATACTCTTAAATTACCTAATTCAGTATTTCTCATATTGTAATATGCATTAAAATTTATTTGCAGATATACTAAAATGCATAATCTAATTTGGTTCAGTCTGAGGTGAAGCCTAATATTTTCATTTCTGATTAATGCTACCAGGTTATGCTGCTAATTCTATGAACTACATTTTGAATAACAAGCATCTGGGAAGACTAGCAGTAAAACTAAAAGAAAAAACTTTAATTTCGTTCCTCTCATGTGGTGAAAAAATAAAAGTACTCATTATGAAATCTACATCAACTTCCATTACAGGAGTGTGTTGGACAGTAACTTTTAAGGTAATCACATGCTTTGCCTTCACTATGGCATTTGAGCATCTATAAGTGCCATTTATTGGCTCATTGACTCTTTTATGAACATTACTCTCATAAAAACTCAACCTCAACCAAAAAAGGGAAACAGTCTGTGTAGCTCTATTGTAAGTGTTCCTCCCACAAATGTGTTTCCAACTGTGACAGACTTAATGTCTCGTAACATAATTTTTTATGTAGGTGGGACATTGGGTTTTTATCCTTTTACTCTCTTCCCTAGCAATAATTTTAAAAGTCAGATTAAAGTTGTTAGATTCCGTAGGTACAAAAGTTAAGACATATATTTTGTTAATTTATACCTACAAGTTCTTAACTTGTTATTTCCACAATTCTTGGAGGCTTACCCAACATCTTTTCAAAAATGGAATTAGATGTAGTATCTAAAAATCAATAGTAAAGTTATATCAGAAAGTCAGCAATAATATTTTGAATTGAATTTATAATACCAACTGACACCTCATATTCAATTAAACTCATATGCAATTAAGTCATATTCAGTGGATAATTTTTCATATAGCCAGGTCTATTTATCTCTGATTTATTGCCAAACAATATCATGGTTAAAGTCATTGTCTCATGCAAATAGTAATTGCATATTCCTTTTAATAATCTCTTGACTGTAAAGTTAAAAAAGTGGATGATACATAGTTTATACTCAGGGACTAAAATTACATTGAGTAGCCAGAATTTTTTGAAAACTTGCATATATAAACAAAGTAGGATATCAATTATGAATATAAAATGTTATACATAAAGTAGAAGATCAAAAAAGAATGGAAGGAACAGTGAAAATATTTATTGATCTGAAAATTACAATGTAAAAGAAAACAAAGCCAATAAATGAGTGGAGTAAATAAAATACATATAGTATGACGGTAAAAGATGGTGGTAGATATTAAACCTACTAATTAAGTTAATCATCAACAGATTATAAACTTCAACTAACAACAAAGACAGTCAGATTGGACAAAGAATATACCCAACCACAAGTTGTTTACTATGCTAAGGGACACAAGAAAAATACTATATGGTATCACATATATAGATTTAAAAAAAGAAAGTCAAATTCAGAGAGACCTAGAGCAGACAAAAAAGTGGAGGCTTCCAGATGCTGCATGAGAGAAATAAGGAGAGGTTGGTAAAAGGGCACAAACTTCTTTTAGTTATAAATTGTGAGGATCTAATGAATAACATGGTGACTATAGTTGACAACATTGTATTGTGTAACTGAAATGGGCTAGAGGAGTAAAACTTAAATGTTCTTATCAAAGGGGAAAAACTATCACCATTGAAATGATAGATAACAGTATGCTAATTAACACAATAAGGGAAAATCTTTTTTTTTAAAGATTTTATTTATTTATTTTTAGAGAGAGTGGGAAGAAGGGAGAAGAAGAGGAAGAGGAATATTAATGCGGGTTGCCTCTCACGTACCCTCTAACTAGGGGACCTGGCCTGCAACCCAGGCATGTGCCCTGACTGGAAATCAAACTGGCGACCCTTTGGTTTGCAGGCTGGCACTCAATCCACTGTCACATCAGCCAGAGCACAATGAAGGGAATTCTTTCACAATGTATACTTATGTCAAATTATCACATTGTACTCTTGAAATATCTTATAAAATTATTTATCTATTATACCTCAATAAAACTGAAAAATAAGGAAAAAAGAAATACACGTATTCAAGAATTAAGAAAAGTTGAATACAAAAGGATGAAAAAATGTACAACATGAAAATACAAATCAAAAGAAAGCTAGCATGTATTGACTAATGACTGACAATGTACAGTTTAAGGCAAGAAGCATAGTTTTAAAGAATAAATAATATTTGATTATAAAACATTAATTCTCTGGAAGATGTAATATTTCAGAATATGTATGTACCTAATAACATAGACACACATAAAGCAAACATTGATGAAAATAAAAAGAGAAAAGGCAAATGTACAATTATTGACAGAACAAGGGTCAAAAATTATGCAAGATCAAAGTAAGATTTTGCTCTACTTTTGGTTAATTATAAGCACAAATTCTTTAAAGGCAGTCCATAGTACTTTACTATATACACTTAATCATGTTCGTGAATTCCAACTAAACACAATATTCTATTTAACATAAGCAGACACATTCTGCATCAAATGTTAGCAAATCCGGACCACTGTTTGAATCAACTTTAGGAATGGGCAAATACTAACTAGGTAGGACATTTGTTACCTCTCAAAGACATCAACTTTATCCTCAATAAGGGTCCATTCAAAAACGGGGGTGGGGGTGGTATCATGGGGTAAAGGAAGGTAAATGGTGATGGAAGAAGACTTAACTTGGGGTGGTAAACATGCAATATAACATAGAGATGATGTATTACAGAATTGTACCCCTGCCACCTATATAATTTTATTAACCAATGTCATCCCCATAAATTCAATTTAAAAAAATGAAAAAGAAAAGAGAAAAAAACCTTTAACACAAATGCAGGTTCAATTTATTTTAAGTTTTTTTAATTTAAATGTTTACATTTTACATTTTACTTTTTCAAGTTAAGTCTATTTTTATATCTATTTTCACAAGAGATTTTAGTCCATGGTTTTCTTTCCTTGTGAAGTGTTTGTCTGATTTGGGTATCAGGGCAATATTGACCTCAGAACGAACTGGGAAATGTTCTCCCATCTTCTAATTTTCAGGAGAGTTTGTGAAGTATTGGTGTTAATTCTTCCCTAGCTATTTGGTAGAATTCACCAGTGAAGCCATTGGGTCCTGGGCTTCTCTTTGTGGGACTTTGTCTCTTAAGAGAAGTCATGAAATTTCAACTCTAATTCCTTTAAGCAATGAGAAATTAAAAGAAGAATAGAAGAAATGACCCTGATATTGTTCTTAGTTGATTTTTTTAAGTGATTTTAAAAATAAGTAGTGTATACATAACACACAGGTACAGAAAACAGTGTAGTGATAGCCAGAGGGAAAGGGGGATGAGGGCTAGGTGGAGGTGGACACAGCTGGGGGATATGGGGGTTGAATGATGGGTGCACAAAGCAGTGTGCAGGTTATGTTTTATTGAGTTGTACAGCTGAAACCTGCATGGTTTTGCAAACCAATGTCACCCCAATAAAGTCAATTTTAAAAATTGGTAGTGGGCAATAAAAAGTAAAGCATTCTTTTCTTCATCCATTGGCCTATTCATATAACCTTTTAAAATTTTAAACCTCATGGGTTTTAGCTACTTTAGGTTGTCTAATTTAACCCTGCAAACACCCCATGAGGTTCTAGCATCTCCACATGATACATGAGGAACCTAAGTCTAAGATAAATCACATAATCTGTCTGAGGTCACAGACATACAGTAGGGTTTATGAGCAGGATCTCAAAAGTCACAATTCCTCCTCAGCGACTTAAAAAGTTTCATGCTGGGTGAATTACCCTTGGTCTTCAGTTTCTTCATCTCTAAAATGAGAATAATAACACTACCTACATCTTCTGAATTGTTGTCAAGTGCTTAGGACAGTGCCTAACTTACATTATGTGTTCAATATAAGCACTAGTTTTTATTATTACTAGGTATTGCCCAGTAACACCATTTAAATTTTAATTGTTCAACTCTTGAGTTGCCCAATAACACCATTTAAATTTTAATTGTAAAACTCTTGAGTTGTGAGGAAAATAAGAAATTGTTAAGTCTTACACTGGAAAATATAACCACTTAAAATAAATTTGATTCCAATAATATAAACCATTTTACTACTGGGTTTTTGTTGTTGTTGTTGTTGTTGTTTTTTGTACCTTCTTATTTTACTACAAGTGAATCTTGTTTTTAATTTTTTTTAATTTAAAAGGGGAAAAGCTCATAACATTTAAGTGATCTTTACTGTAATTGATTATCCATTTGAAATAGATCTTTAATGTCTTATTTACCTTTTTAAAATCTTGTTTTTCCTTAATAGAGACATTGGAATCAATTTTTCACAGCACTTGCTTTTTTCCTATAAACTAAGTAGGTTTAAGCTGTGAATGCTCAAAAACATATTGCTGAAGATTCTCTAACTTCTTTCAGGACCAAATTCTCTAAATAATGTTCACAGGTCACAGTTAAGCTTAATTTAAAATTACATTTGTTGCAGTAGCAAAGCATTCAACCCACACTTTCCTGACAAAGTTCTATTGTAAGGTACATACGTTACAATTATGTTCAAGCACTTTTATTTCCTAGGACCATTTATGAGCTGCCCACTCTTCTATTTGCACAGTTCACTACACTTTCAAAATAGTTTCATGTGCAACATCTTATCAGTACCTCCCAATAACCCCTAAGGATAAGGTGTCCAGACAAGCTCTCATTGGAAACCAAGGTGTTTTGTAAGCTAGTTAACATGCTGGGCCTGAAATTCAAGTCTCTTAAACCTCCATTTACACTTACCAAATGTCACTTAATCCCCTAAAGCTATCATGCAAGACAAAGTGAACACTGAAAGTGAAAGGATGCAAACAGCATGACTACCAAAATTGCAGGAAAAACCTCTGACAAATCCTTTACCCAGACTGATCCTTGGAAGATAATGTGCTAATTAAACTGTTGAGTTAAGATAGTAAAGTGAGGAGGGATGCCGACACCCATTTTTAGATAGGTTAGAATATCTGTTTGTTTTGCAAATTCACTTTAATAACACAGACCATCCTAGCCTTCACGTGATCCATTTACCTAGCTTGTTTGTGCACCCCGGCTTAGAGCATAGAACTCCCACGCAATTCTTTACCTTTCTTCTAAGTTAATAATAGCAAATGTATAACATGTGATTCTACTCACGAAACTCAAACACAGCTGAAAAAAGGACTAAGATACAGAATGATCTTGAAAAACAATACACTTATTCCCTTAAAGAAAAACTCTTTACTTATTAAAAAATTAAGCAAAAAGTCCCACTTCCTAAGTTATAAGTAGAGACTTCATTGTGGTTTACCTCTGTCTTCCGCACGCTTTTAATAATCTGCTCAATTTAACAATCCTTCAACCAGCAATCAATTACCATGCTATCAATTAACCCACAAGCTTGAGTTTCTTCCTCCTATCGCCATAAATGTGGCTTCGAGCCCCGGGAAAGAGGACTTAAACAACTCAAAGACTACAATATCATTGCAGTGGACCAACCGCATTCACACTATACTAATGTATTGCCATCGTCATTGATCGAGCAGTTAATATGTGTCAGATTTTCCTGTCCTATTTGAAACATATCTTAATTCTAAAAATAACTCCATCAGGTATTATTTTCTCCATTATTTGGGGAGACAGGAGCACAAAGAGTTAGCAAGGTTGTCCAAGTTCACACAGCGACAGATGGTCGATGGAGGTCTTGAACCATGGTCTTAATTTTAACCACTACCCCCAATTGGAATCTCAACGTGATATTTAAACTAATCACATGACCCTAGGCCAGTCATTTCAGCTCTGGGCCTCAGTTTCCTGCACTATAAAGCTACCTGCCATCAATGAGCTTTTTGGTGTTTTCCTTGCTTTTAATGACCTACGAATTTCTTACCGGATTAATACCCATCCCCGAACAGGTGAAATGTTAAAAGTAGTAGGTATTCAACCATAGTGTGTTCTAGTATATTCTCCTTACTCTTCAGGATGTTGGGGTCCAGTCTTTTCGTTGATGTTTCATTTTCAAATATTCAACCTATTACAGCAATGCTAAATATTCTCTCATAGCGGGTTAGCACCTTTCCCCACTATTAGGGGTGCTGACTAGGCCTGACCCTACGCCAGGCATTTCCCTGTTACTCCAAACCACCTCGCGGCCTCCCAGGCAGCCAGCAAAAAGCCAAAGAAACCGCTAGAAGCAAAGCTATAGGAAGAAGTTAGGTTTCCCAGAGGTCAAGGGGGCGTGTGTGTGTGTGTGGGGGGGGTGCTCTAGAATACCTGCCACCACCTGCCAGCCCCCTAACCTCAAAGACATCCAGACCCGGCCCTGGAAACTCAGGACGCCTGGTGCTAGTGCCAAAACCGGCACCCTCGGCCGCTGGGCCTCTATGCTGTCCACCCAGACCCCAGTGCCCGGGGTCCACACAGGTCTGAGGACGCGCCTTGGGTCTCACCTCGATCCTCTAGGGACCACCTGCAGCACCAGCTCCGCATCCCCCAGCACACCTGGTCTCAGAGCAGCATTGCAGCCCCAGCACCAGGACGTCGGACCGACCATTAAATACCGCACAACCAAGAAGCCTCCGCTGCCACAGCGGCTGCTGCCCTTGCAGCTTCGCTGCGAAAGAGTCCCAGAAAGCTCAGGAAGCCCATTCCCTTGCTTTTTAACAGTATTTTTTTTTCCTTTACAACTGTAAATGATGGGTCCCATCATTGCATGCTGTGTGTGCTGAAGTAGGGTTCAGCTGTGTTTCACCTTATAGTCCATGGTGTCCAGAACTAGAGGAATGATTTACTCAAGGGTCTATATCTAGGGGACTTATCGGTTAAAGTACTGCTGCTGCCCACATGGGATATCTGACATTTTCCTGCCCATGTTCTCCTCCGGGGCTTTTATGGTGTTGTGACATATTTAAGTCTTTTATCCATCTTGAGTTTATTTTTGTGTGTGGTGTAAGTAGGTGATCGAATTTCTTTTTCTTTTTTTTTTTTTTGCATGTATCTGTCCAGTGCTCCCAACACCATTTGTTGAAGAGGTTATTTTTACCCCATTTGGTATGTATAACCCATAAACATGAACTAAGAAGTGTGGGGATGATGGATGGGGTGCAGGGCAGAGGGGGTAAAGGGGAGAAAAAAATGAGACAATTGTAATAGCATACTCAATGAAATATACAAAAACAAAAAGGTATATATCTAAGTAACCTTGTCTTCTTAAGGACCTGTATTAAGTGTCAAGATTGTGGACATCCCTTCAGGCATAAATAATACAATAATAGATATTTTTTGTGGGCTCACTAAGGAGGGAACCCCGCATGTTGGAGCAATGTAAATAATTTGGGAGCAGGCTATAGACTGAGACCATATTAAACTAGGACAACGCATTATTTGACACTCTTAATCAGAGGTAAAATCTATGTCCCCTACACCTAAATGTGGGCAGGCTTGCTGCTGCTTGTTAACAGTAGAATGAGGCAGTAACATGCTGCGTGATACCTGAGGCTAGAACACAAAAGGCAACGCGGCTTCTGCTTTGTTGGTGGAGCGCTTGTGTTTCGAACACCGGGCAGCCTTGGAAGGTGTCCAGTACCGCGAGATTGTTGTGTTGGCGAGGCCGTGTATGAGTACTCTCCCAGCTGAGCTCACAGCTGATAGCCAGCATTTATTCTCAGCCATGTGTGAGACATCTTGGATTTTAAAAAATGGTAATTTTTTTTTTTACACAGCAGTGGTAGCTGGGACAAAATATAAGCATCGGAAAAGAAGAAATAAAAAACATTGTTCATAGAAAACTAAGCGTAGGAAACTTAAAGCATATAAGGTCAAGCTATTATAATTTTTAAAAAGTATACAAAACATAGCTGGACCAATCCGTAAATGTTCATTTCTTTTTTTTTTTTTTAATAATCCACTGGGAAATACTTAAAAATAAAAATGTTATAAATAATAGTATTTACCATATCATGAAAAAAAACCTCCATAAAGTATCTTTTCACAAGATGAATTTCTATCATCTTAAACACTCAGAAAAACATTATAGTATACAATAGAATGTATATCTAATATGTTATTGTCCAGATGAATTCTTTGAATGCCATTTATAAATGCTATGTATTTGAATGCCTAGAGGCTGCTGAAAAAGAATGTCTCAAGTACAAAAGGGTAAGTTATAAAATGGAAGTGAAGAAGTACAATCTCTTAGAATGGAAAACACTTTAAAATCTCTCAATAAAAGAGGTTTGCTCCTAGGACATTAAGTATTAGAAATGGCAAAGAACGAATGTCACTTCAAAATGAAAAATACAATTCAAGTGGGAGGATTCCATCCTGTCCTCTGACACACATCGCTGACTTTTTCAGAAAAGCATCCACGCTGACACTAAAAAGTGCTGTGTTTTTTTTTAAAGGTCTTCATGCGCACTGAATACTAGATTTGGTAAGCAAGATATCTATGTGGAAAATATCGAAATATATACACAATTTTATATAAGTAAAACGTACATTATACTAAAAATATTAACACCATTATATATTCAAAAAATTGTTTCAATTTTCCTTCAAGATTAATTGTGATATTAATTTAAAATGAAAAAGATTTAAATTTTAATAAAATAATAATTATGAAAACTAAAATTTTAATGTTGATATATTAAATAGCTTTATGTTACTAGCATCAAAAGAAAATCAACATTTCAGATTTAATCTTGGATTTTTTAGAGACATATACTCACTCACATATATTTTAGTTTGATTGCCAGGAAGAAATATTAGTGTAATGGAATTCTTTTGTTTCTCTAAGTATTATCAGATATCATTTCAGAGGCTGAGGAGACATTTAATGTTTTCAATTTATTATAATCTAGTCAGTCAGCTCTGTACCAGCTCTGTGACTTGGATTTTATTGTAACATCCAACTACTTACAATAAGTGATGAAAATTTCTGTGGACAGCTGCCAGAATGGCTGAAGTTCACTAATCTGAGAATCAGAAATCAGGCTAACACTGTAGTAAAGTGATTAGATAATCATCACACTGAGCTCTGCTTCCACTGTGTCATTAACAGCAATTCTTCTCTATTGTGAGAACTCATTGTTAGGTAAGATAATGGAGTTTGAGATCCTTATGAATTTTTAAGGGGAATTAATTTATTTTTGATGCAGGTTTGTGGTAACAAAGAAATGCATTTCATTTATGTAATATTTAAATATGAAATGTTTTCAAGCACACTTCTCTTATTACAATGTATAAAATTCTACTATATATGAGACATGATTTTCTCTATTAAATTGGAAATTTCTATGGGGGCTTAGGGCATAGATTACATATCTAGAATGTAATGTCAGGACTCTCAATAAGCCTTCATTAACTAACTATTCATAATATTATTTTCAGAAGAAACAATGAAAAGATTTCTCTCTTTCAATAAAGGCAGACAAAAAAATCCTAGGGATGTTCACAGGCTCTTTTAAAAGTTATGACACTCAAATATAAATAAATTTAAAAACTGACTGAAATCTGTAATAGATAAGACTGCATAAATTTGAAAGGTGATTAGTGATTTTTAATTTGTATATTTTGATTCTATTTCTTAATTTTTATTTTCCTTCTGCATATTTGTATCTCTCTAAAGCCCAGAAATCATATATATTAATTTCTTCCTAAGAGGAAAAGAATTGTATTTGATACAAAATTACTTATCCCCCCATTTTTAATAATACTTTTATTGAGATATAAGTCATATAACATATATATTACTTTTTTAAAGTGCCAAAATCAATGATTTTTAGTATAATTGCAGTCATGGAAACATCACTACTGTCTAATTTCAGTATACTTTCATCACCTCGAAAAAAAAAACCTTATCTCATTAGCTGTCACTGCCCATTCTCTTCTTCCCTTACTCCCTGGAAACTTTATCTACATTGTGTTTCTATATTTTTTCTATCCTGGATAGTTTATAAAATAAATAATACAGTTACACTCTTCTGTTTTCTGGTTTCAAGGTGCATGTATATTTTTGCAAATGCCACTGTTTCATTCTTTTTAATTGTTGAATATATTTCATCATATAGATGTACAGGTATACCTCACTTCCCAAAAGTTCATGTTTCACCACTTTGCTTTTAAGAAAGACATACATTTACTGATGGGCACCTAGGCTGCTTCCAACATTTTTAGGAGAGGGGGCGGGGAAGAGGGGGGCTGGGAAACAGCGGAAGATTGGTCAAGGAACATATATGGGTGACTCATGGACAAAGTCAAGTAGGGGTGGGATCAAGGATGGGGGGAGGGGATTGGAAAGGTGGGCAGAGTGTGGGGAAAATGGACAAAACTGTACTTGAACAATAAAAAAAAGAAAGACATACAGTAGGACTTGCTTTTGCTAATCAAAGAAATCTGAAGAGAATGCTTTTACAAAAAACAAAAAAAGCCATTACCTTACTAATGTAAGTCTTTTATAAAGGGAAGTGGTATAATGCAAACTTTGGGAAAGCAGAGATATGCCTTGCTTTATGCCGTTTTGGTTTATGAAGAATTTCATAGGAAGGCTGTACTTTCAGATGGTGGTGGAATATTGTGCCACTTTTTAAAAAAATTCAGTCATCAGTTGAAGGGCATTTGGCTTATTTCCACA
Organism: Mormoops blainvillei; assembly: GCA_004026545.1. Classification (NCBI taxonomy): domain Eukaryota; kingdom Metazoa; phylum Chordata; class Mammalia; order Chiroptera; family Mormoopidae; genus Mormoops; species Mormoops blainvillei. The sequence continues at coordinate 151,098 of PVJD01000726.1, read as the reverse complement.
TTTTAGCTATTCTAGAATACTACTGTTCTGAGCATATACAGTTTTTGATTTCTAATACTATTTACTATTGCACTGTCAAATATTTTCTTGGGCTTTAAAGTACTTGATGTGGCTACTCTTGTTATAAGAAAAAACAGACTTTGGGGGCCTTATTTGTGGTAAAAGCAGAACTAATCTATGACAATAGCATTGAAAAAAGAAAGCAATAATTTTTTTTCTGCCTTTACTTTTATTAGCACTTATTTGATGCTGATTTTACCCCTGGGCCATAAGTTTTTGTTCTTCAGTTTCATCTGGGATATATTTTTCTTCGAGGACATCTTCTCCTGTGCAGCCTCTTCTCCTGGTTTAGGAACAATATGCTCTATTGCAGTAGGATCACTGCAGTGCCACAGGGAGGGCTCCCATATGGGCTAACCAACGCCCCTCCACCCCCGCCCCCGACCTGAGTGCTGGAAGTTATGCGCCACATCTTGGGAGCTTTGTTCACCTGGATGTGCTCAAAGACCAGAGAATCTACATCTAACCCTTTCAGTGCAGCATTACTCTGCATTTTCAAGTACTGTGCAGCAAAATCTCAGCACTCTTTTTGGGCCACCGACCCTGTGCCCATCCCCACTGTCTGGCCCGGGCACACCTACCAACTCCATTATAATGATGGAATGGGACACGCTGCTCCTTTAAACTGATATCTTTCAGATACTTGGTGGCTTTTCGAATATGTATACCCTGATGGTCAGGGCAGTTTCACGAGTGTTCTTAAAGTAAACACGAAGATTTGAACCTCTTGATTTGCATGATTTGGGGGGATTTTCTGGGTCAAGTGAATAGCAAACCATTCAGAGGTCTCCTCTGGTCGCTTCTGGGAAGAGGAAGAGCAAAAGCAATAATTTAAACAGTTGCTTATAGGAAAGATGGGCTGATGACCAACTAGAAAACAGGACAATGATTCTATATGTATATACAGAAACATGCTGATCGAAGAAGAGGTATTGATTTAACTTAAAAACATAAAGAAAGTTAATGGGTAAACATAAACACTTACTTATTCAACAATAACTACGTAAATTAGCTTCCAACCAGTTGGGAAAATAGCCACAGTTAAGAAGTTCATCATTGGACATTAAAAATATATAAAATAAGAATTATAGAAATTTAGGGAGGCATGAGTATTGTATTCTGTGTTCAGGGATTACCAGTTAGGAATTAAGCTAACAAGATTTAAAAAATCTGTTACAGAAGGGTACATGAAGAGCAAATAGAAACCTTTAGTATCTACTATGAGAAAAATGTAAATGAAACTCAACAGTGTGAATTAGGCATGTCTCCTACCTTATGGCATTTGCTGAATTTATAAATATATGTGGTAGATTATAATTTCTTTGATAACAAGGGTCATTCTTTCCATGATTAACAACACATCACTTACACTAATGGAGAAACAAAGAAAAGCAGTAGGAAGCACAAAGTATTCCATAGGTGAAAGTGAATTTGAGGGTGGGTTGACATTAAATAGTTGAACTGTTCCAAGCCTCTACTCATGACTGTGAGCGAAACCTCAAACTAACTATACTATTAGAATTCTTGAGTCAGAAAAAGAGTGGTATAAGAGATGTAGTTTTCTCTCCAAACTATATTTATTCTTTTTTAAAGAAAGCACAGGAAAATTTATAAAGTTAATATATACTCTTTTATTAGAAAATAAGAGATCTTATATGTCATGTATAAAAATAAAAGAAACCCCTAATTCTGTATTTACTTTGGATTTTCATTTTTTAGCAAAGTTAAATAAACTATTACCTCAACACTAGGTAAAACAACTTATATTATATAGTATCCAAAACCACTTCCATATGGAAAGCACCACGGTGTATTGGAAGTGTTTATTTAGGGAAACTAATATGACATATCAATTTTTTATCCCTGTGCTATTTATCCCTGTAGATATTTGTCAGGCAATTATGAGCATTAGCTTTAGTAATCTTATTTCTTCATAATCTGACCATTGCCCTGATTAATTTGACAGAGTTTTCATGTCTTCTTATAAAAACTGAAAAATAAATTTTGTACTTTCTTCTCAGAATTGCATGGGTTTCATAAGTGTGCACATAAAATAATTCAGGATGATCCGGTCACATAATCCTTCAGAAAAATTTAATATCTAATCAGCACTCATTATATTATGCTCAAATATATTTTTACAGATACCATTAAGTACAATTTACTCTATTTTTTCATACTGCTGCTATTATGTCTGAGAAAAAAATCCTTAAAATCTAATCAACTTTCAAAAAATATATTCATGACTTCTCAGCAACTGTCTTTCTACTTTCTATAAATCCCTTGTCTTTTTTTCAAATAATCTTTCCTTCTCTGCTTCTGTCCATTCATCAAAATCAATAATATCCAATATCCCTCTGATGAATCAATACCCATAAACTATAAAACAATGTCTGGAACATTGATTTTCACAGCAAATGTCATCCTTTAACTAACTACTGTAAATGCTATATAGCACCAAAGAATGATCCACAAAGGCTTAACAGTTTTCTATTTACCACAAGGGGTCATGAAGCTATAATTCTGTGGGGTTGGAGATGGAAACTAAACACATGTCAGTTTATTTTCTTTTAATCCTTTCTGATTTTATGATGATCTTTTCACCTTTTTCTTCATTCTTCCGCATTCAAAAAACTTGAAACTATGTCTTTGTTATAGATAGATTGGATGCTACCACTCACTGAAACTCAATAGAGGGGAAAAAAAGGAACATTTCATCTCTCCAAGTTCTGCCCAGTCCCCATGACCTTCTCTGCTATGACTGGCCTGATTTCATTTTCTTATATCAAACTCAAAAATTGGAGTAAAACCTTTGGTAGAAAAATTTTATATGACAAAATCTATATTTTACTAAAATTTTAAGTTTCTGTCCTCAAAACCATAAACATGAAGATACACTGCAGACAGAACGTTTCCAGAGTGGTAGGCAAACCAAACTAAGAAAGGCTAGTATCTGAATTTGATACTGACTCCCTATATCCTATCAAGAGATTACAGGAGCCCCAATAGTGGGCAATCAGGCTAGCCAGGTAAACAGAGAATAGAAAAGGCATTCTATAAAACTGGGGGCAAAAGGAAATGAATGTTCTGCTTGAGTAAATGAAACTAGAAGATTTAGGGCCAGACTCCCTGATCTGATAGAGTGGAAACTGAGCTATTTCTCTTAACTAGGGCACAGATCAATAATATGGATATTAAGCTAAAAGAAAAGTTGAGAGTGTGAGTCCAGTTATTAACTAAACGAATGCATAGTCCAACGCTATTATTTCAGATTTCCCACACCAGGATTCACATTTCTCTTGAGTCAAGGGATTGATGGGGACATTAGGACTGGTCAGCTGACAAAGCAAACTGATATTTTTTCTTATAAATTTTATGTCAAATTTTTCTTTCTGCTATTTCATCCCTTCCCTGGAATGGTAGAACTTTGTGCTATAATTTACTCATTATCCAAGTATCATTGGCATTTTTTTCATATTTTTCTATCTGAAAACCAGTTTTATTTTTTCTCTTGCACTTTACTACTCAGTAATCCTCCATATTTCCCTATCTCACTTTGTAACTTAAAGTGATCTGTAATGATGATATTTAATCATCTTCAACTATGTTCTCTTTTTCCTCTGGCTGTCACTGGACCATTTGTTGATTTCCATTCAAGTCAACCTTCCTTTTCTTTTATCTCATTTCTTCCTTTCAGTGGGAGGTTTTCATGGGTCATACCCTTTGCCACATATACTGAAAACATTATTTTTCTACTGAAGCAAACCAGACCTTCCAAAGCTTATCCCCAGACACAGAGATAGAAAGTGTATTTAGCTCCTGTGTGTGGACCGAAATTTATGTCCTAACTAGTTCGGTTTGCGCCACCCCATTTCTGAAACTAGGCTACAGTTAGGTACATGCCTTTCCTTTCAGATATAATTCTTTTAATTTTATTTGTCAATTACTCCTCATTAAAGCTGAAATTTAAAAAGAACTTCAATATTTCTCTATAGATATCATACCTCTTAAATACATCTCACCCACTTTAAACCTGGACACATCCAAATTGACACCATTATTTTGGATAGAAGATTCTTCTTAGTATGCTGAGTATGACCCAGTTGTCCACACCCTATTTTCTAGTCTGGATATCTTATAGAATAAATAATATAGTTTATAGTCTTCTGTTTTGCAACCTGTATGCTGAGGCAGGAATTAATGACCACTTTGGAGTCCTCTCTTTTTTGTTCTATAGCTACCCACTGTAAGGAAACAACTAGACAGTCCCCTTAAAATAAACAGGCTCCTCCATTCTGCCACAGTTAAATTTTCCTATTCCATATATTTTTTTAAAGTTTAGCACATTTAATACTTTACCTCTCCATAATGTATGTTAGTTAGCTTGAGTGTGGCAGTCATTTCACAGCGCATACATGTATCAAAATATCCCATAATATTCCTTAAATATATACAGTTTTTATTTGTCAATTATACCTCAATAAAACTGGGGGGAAAATCTACTTCTTTTCTCCAGATTATTAAATTACAGTTTGGAGGAATTAATATCTGGGATATATCTTGAATTTATATAATTAGTTCTTTTTGCATCTAATGGTTAGAAGCATATTTAACATTTTGAAGATAATAGTGGTAGGGCCTCTGATATCCAGCCTGACCCTTAAAAAGTTTTTTTTATATTTTCTGACCAAGTATGTATTTATCATTGTCTGTTTGTCCAGTGAACTTTTCAAATGTGTTTGGAATTTCAATGAGCTTCCTCCTTAATCTCGCAGCTTAAAGGTTAAAAAATAAATTTAATTAAATGCTAGTTGTTAATAAATTGTATTTTATTTTCTGATATTAATTTTCACCTGTCACACTGAGGAGACTTACTCATTCTAACCTGTATCACTATTTTCATCTAACAAGGAAACAACTTAAAGCTAACTTGTCATTGCATTCTTCTAGAATTTTCTGCATGTTCTTAATGCTTACTGGAGAATTAAAGTTGAAATACAATAAATATTTCAGAATCTTTTAAAATTTTAGTCTTTTTTTAAAAGAAAAACCTGCACTCAAAAGATTAAGTAAAACTGTAAAGCGATAGATACGTATGTATTAAAAGTGTCACTAGAGTACAGCTAGTCTCAGCATTCCCTCATTAACTCCAAATTTTATAAAGATATTATAAATACAACTTGTAGTGTTCAAACATTGCACCTAAATATGAATGATTTCTTAAGGCTGCTACCAAGACCTTCCATTCACAGGAGACTAATGACTCATCGGTTTCAACAAAAGGCTCCATTAACATAAAAATGAATTTGGCCATTGGAAAGGCTATTAAATTCCACCAAGAGTTTTAAGAGCAGATGTAGATTTTCTTTTATAACATTAAATAATAGTGCCCATCATCTGGCCAAAGAGGGAGAGACAAAATTAAAAGGTAATACTATGTCAAAAATGGAGAAAATTTCCTCATTTATGTTTAAATAAAAGGTAAAAATAACATAGAAGTGGAAATCCTGAGAATTCTAAATTACCTGAAACTTTTAGGCTTCCTTTCAGACCAACAATTCAGGTTATATTTATTTTTTAGCAACACACAATATCAAAGGCATCATCATTGGATTACAATGGTCACCCATTTATTCACTAATTCAAGTACCCATTCAACAATAATTTTTTTGAATGCCAATTGAATAAAGGCATTACACATTTGGAAAAAGATGAGTAGTTCAGGAAGTCTGGGCTCGAGAATGGAAGTGAGAGAACAGGAGATGAATGAAGATAAACAGATAGGAAAGGACTAAATTTTCTTATATCTCGATTAATACATGTCCATGCCTTCAATTGGAAGTCCCAGGTAGATTTATTAGACAAAAGATATGATTCACTTATAATTTTCCAAATGCTGAGCAAGAATATTACCTTAGAATATGTAATATTCTAATATGTAATGTAAAAAAAAATGTGGATCTTTTAAGTCCATTATATAAGGGAAAGAGAATTTAATTAGAAATTGAGATTATGTTTTAGATTCATACTCTGTTAGTATGCACAATAAAAACTTCTTCCATAAACCTGATCTCTGATTCTTCACTTTGTTGTTTTTCACTATTTGTTTTAAAGTTATAAAATGGACAACCTTTATTGCACTGGAAATTAAGAACAGCATAAGTTATATTTCTATGAAAACATTGTAACAACTATAAACATCTATGAATGTAAGGTTTTGCAGAATAAACAATTATTTATATTTATAATTTTCAGAATTGGACTGCTTTCTAGTAATAAAAATTGAGACTAAGTTCAGAGACATTCTTCCCATTTAATTTTTATCTCTAACTATGGAAAGTGATTGACATCAATTTCAACCATGTTACAGGAGGAAAATTAGGATCGCTCAGCTGCAAGAAATTCAACTCATATTGAGGCCACTAAAATATGGCCAACTGATGCTATTTTGGAATAACACAATGATAAAACTGCCATTGAAAATTTTAAAACAAAATAAAAGATTTTATATCATGAGATTTGTGGTGTGTGAAATAGCGTGACTGATATCACCTACAACCCTGTTAGGAATATGGATTCGAGGCCCATGCCAAATGTTCAAAATAAAAATCAGTCATTGAACAAGATAACCAGGTGGTTTTTATGAACACAAAATTGCGGAAAACCCCGCTTCAAACCAACACAGGAGAGAAAGCAGTGCAGCACATAGAGAAGGAGGCCTCAGTTCCAGGAGTCAGCCTGACATTTACTTCCTTGGGCTGGTAAATGTTTAACAACTAGTTCTCTGAAGAAGAGAAAACAACAACAACAACAAAAGGCTGCTTTTAAAAATGTGCTGCTTTCCATAGTGTAAATATTTGCAACATAGCCAACGTCGAGGTGTCAACATGAAGTCACCGGATGTGGAGTTGGGAAGAAGACTCAGAGGGCAGTTTCCTCTCTCATCGTCTCCCCTGGGCTGGCTCAGAAGCACTGCTATCTGTAAGTCAACTGTGTCATATTTTCTTTAGCTGTAGATCAGAATGATAATGTATATTGGGCTTAATTATTTTATGTCAATGTAAAAAAGATATGCATACTCTTGTAAATTGTTAGGAAATTAGTTAATTTTATTTATTTCTCTCCACATAATCAGTCATGAGCAACCTGAGAGCCATATTAAAGGTTTTCTAATACAATGGCCAGGATATGGGAGGTGCATCATAGGTGTTTTGAAATTCATTAATAAATAGAGAAAACTGTAATTCCTGCCTCTTTATTGGCAGAACCATATTATTTTAATTTTTATAACAGAATATTGAGTAAGAATATATGCAATTGTTTATTCTGACACTGTGGCAGAGACTGTCTGTTGTTCCCATTGGCCTCTACCCCATTCTTTCATAGCAATATAATTTTTACCTGGGAATATTAACATCTTGAATATAGACTACATCTTCCAACCTCCAGTGTAGCCAAGTCCCATGTGACTGTAATCTGGCCAATTAGCTATAGGTAGAAGTGTCATACAAGTATGAGTAGATAATTGTTATGAACTGACCATTATTGAAGAATGCGAAAGTGTGAGAAAGCTAGGAAACCCAGTGGAGTCCAGTGCAGTAGTCTAATTTAATCCAGGGAAGGGATGATGGTTACTTAGACTAGCATTTTAGTACTAAAGATGGTGAGAAATGGTAAGATTCCACATATATTTTGATCCACTATTTGCTTTTGAATTAGATGTAAATTGCTAGAATAAGAGAGGAATAAATCATGACCCCGAAGCTTTTGGACCAGAACAAGTTAATGCATTGTGTTACCATTTACTGAAAAAAGACATGGGAACAAGAAAATTTGAAATTCAGGACAGACATCATGTTGGAAAATATGATAGGCAAATATAGTGAAATCCCAAAATATCACCATTTATTCATCCCATCTGCCCCTTACACATGCCCTTTGCAATATATAACTTTGTGATGACCTCATGGTTTGATCTCTGACTTCCTTATATGACTTCCTTTAGCCAATGAGATGTTAGTAGACCAAATCAAGCAAAGATTGGAAAAGTGCTTGTATATTTTCATTTTTCTCATGTGTGTTTCTCTGGTATAGGCAAGAGAACATGTTTAAAATTTCATGTTAGTGTATGAGAAGTTGGGTATTGCCAAATTCCCCTTGTTGTCCTAGATGAGATAAACCAGATTAACCAATAAACAGAAACATGAGTGATCTAGCCAAGATCACCAGAGCGACCCCTTCAGAAGTTTGAATAATAAACTTCCTTTAGCCAATGGGGAGTGTTATGAACAGACCACTACTAAAGAATGGTATGGCCAGTTCGTGCCATATAAAAGCAAGATGACCTGCACAAGGGGTATAAAGAATGAAGGTACAATAGGAGGAAATCAATGATTAAAAAAGGGCACGCTGGGAGGTAAGTGATAGAAATGTTTTAAGAAGAGATGGGAAGTACAAAGTGTTAAATACTAAAAAGAGTAAGAGTAACTTGGGAATTGACCTTTAAACCTGCCAATGTGTCTATCATTGGTAACCTTGACAATAAGATTCAATTGAATAAAGGAGTCAAAGTCCTAATTAAAGTGAATTCAAGGAGGTAAATGAAAAATAGACAAGGTGGCCAGAGAAAATATAGAAAACTTTGTGAGGACTTCATTGTAAGGAGTACCAGACAGATGGTGCAAGGGATGATAGTAATTCAGGGTCACAAAAATTTGTTGATATGTTTGTTTTTTGTTTTTTTACCCTAAGAGGAACGCTAATATCATATACCTTTATGGAAAACAATAGGAAATATTTCTTAGAAGAAAAAGATAAATACACAAGAGACACAATTGCAGAAACAGAGTAAAACAAGCAAACAAAACCCTAGAACTGGGTACAGGACTAGAGGATTTGGCCTACAATAGTGCCACGAAGTCCAGCAGCATACACACATGTAAAAATGTACAAGTTAGAAAACCCCGAACTAGGTCAGGATCATTACTTTTCAGTTTTTTAATGTTGACTAACAAACTTTTGTTCCATGGTTTAACTCAATGTATTTTCTATTAGCATATAATTAGTAAACAATGGAAATGGTTTATTTATACTAATAGCAATATAATTTACTATTTTCTGATCATTTATTTACATTTACATTTATAAATATTTATGTCATTGTATTATCTTTGACACCAATTAATAAAGATCCTCCTAGTCATAACTAATTTTAAAATAAAGGGTTCTAGCATTTTCTATGTAGTGATAAATATTCTCGTTTAATATTTCAGATCTAACACTCTTATGCAATCCTATATAATAATTGAAAAATTGTTACTATTTCATGATTCCACACATTTTCCCTGTAATGTTTTTGAGAACTTTTGATGATCCTAAGACTCATTGAAATTTCTAGTAAAATCACATCAACCATTTAGAATTGTATTTACTTTTCTTAATGAAGCAGTATTACAACACCTTTGAAAAGTGTTCTTCAACACCTATTTTTTTTTCAAGTGGCAAAAAATGTGAAAAAAGTAATATAGACTATTTAACAGACATGCTAACATGGGAAAATAGAAATAGATGTTAAGTATTCAAATGTCACATAAATAGGATTTATTTAAACTGTGCTATTGTCATTGTCTATCATATATTTTTATAGAATGAAATACGTAAAGCAATGCTAGTTTGCACACACCAAGGTTTCATTTTATCACACACTACACTGAATTTGTTTTTGTTTTTGCACCTGCTTTTTAAAATTAAATTTATTGGGGTGACATTGGTTAAAAAGATTATAGAGGTTTCAAGTGTACATTTCTATGATACACAATCTGTAGATTGCATTGTGTGCCCACCACCCAGAGTCACATCATCTTCTATCACCATATATCAGACCCCCTTTACCCTTTACTACCTCCCCAGACCCCTTCCCTCTGGTAACCACATTGTTGTCTGTGTTTATGAGTTTTTGTTTGTTTTTCTTGTTCATTCATTTGTTCATTCATATAAGTGAAATCTTATGGTTCTTAACTTTCTCTCTCTGACTTATTTCTCTTAAAATTTTGTTCTCGTTGTCCAACTATGGTGTCACAAATGGCAGCATTTCATCTTTTTTATGGCTGAGTAGTATCCCATTGTATATATGCACCACATCTTCCTTATCCAGCCCTCTGCCGAAGGACACTTCAGTTGTCTCCATGTCTTAGCCACTATGAGTAATGCTGCAATGAACATAGGGATGCCTATATCTTTGCAAATAAATGTTTTGAATTATTTGGGGTATCTACCCCTATAAGGGATTACCGGTCATTTGGTATCTCTATTCTTAATTTTTTGAGGAACTTTCATACTGGCTGTACCAGTTTACATTTACTTCATAACCTCTCTGACACTCGTTACTTACTGATAGTCCTCATTCTAATGAGCCTGAGGTGGTAGCTCATTGTAGTTTTGATTTGCATTTTTTCTAATAGCTAGCGAAGTTGAACATCTTTTCATATACCTATTGACCATTTGTGTCTTCTTGGGGGAAGTGTCTGTTCAGGTCCTTTTCCCATTTTTTAACTGGATTGTTTGTTTGGTGTTGAGCTGTACGAGTTCTTTACACATTTTGGATATGAGCCCCTTGTCAGAGCTGTTGTATGCAAATATCTTCTCCTATTTGGCTAACTGCTTTTTTTGTTGTTGACAGTTTCTTTGCTGTACAGTAGCTTTTTAGTTTGATATAGTCCCATTCATTTATTTTTGCTTTTAATTCCCTTATGTTTGAGGTCAAAATCATACAATACTCTCTAAGGTCAAGGTCCATATGTTTGGTACCTATCTTCTCTGTAATTAATGTGTCTTATATGTAGGTCTGTTATCCATTTTCAGTTAATTTTTGTATATGGGGATGCTGAGTCTTATTTATCAATTTCAGTTGGTCATAGGGTGACAAAAATTTTAATTTGAAGCAGACCTCTATGACAAAATTTAGTTCATGTGACAAAAGTACTTCAGTATATTTGTAAACAACTGCTGGTAAAATGGTATGCATGGTTTATTGGAAATATGTTAGAGTTGAGTAACTGGTATTTTTAGCATATTTTCCACTATAAATAAAATTATATAAGATCGACTCAAGAGCAAAATGAAATGATGACTAGTCATGATTAAAGAAATTTAACCATAACTGAAATCTAATGTAACAGTCTTTCTGACTAATTATTTAAATAAAATTAATAATGTGGAGCCTTTGAAAGCACACACAAGTGGACCTTCTTTTAAAATTACATAAAAATAAACAAAATGTCCAAAGTTGTTGAAAAATGAATTCTCATTTACAAGATGGTTATGTACTATTCAATGTAAATCAATATACCATTTATTGCTTCCATAACTCAAATCTTCCTCTAACTCATAATCAGAAGAGGTTTGTAACAGTTAAATTCTCTCTTCTTACATTAATCAACTTATATCTGGAAAATTTCATTTGATAGTTCTTCTAAACACATTTTTCATTGCCTTGACCTCATCTCATATGTATTCTTCATGGCTATTAAGCTCAAAAATATCTTTTTGTCACTTTTTTGTCATTTTGATATAAGCAAAAAAAATATTTCTAAGCTTAAGGTTACTGTTAATGATAAATTTATCTTAGGTTAAATTCTTTTATTTGCATGCTCTTGACCTGTTTTTTTTAGTAAAATTTTAGTTAATCTCTTTCACAAATTTCATAGCAGAGATAATAATGTTATATGTATATAATATGAATCAAGGTAAATCATATATTTTTCCTATAGATTTCAAATTTTAAACCCCTACTTTTGCCCTTAATATAAAAACTTTATTATTATTATATTCAGCAGCTTTCATATTTTATTTCATCTACTCTATTAATATTTTCCTTAGTGATATATTTCTATGGTTTTTTTCCATTAGAAAGCTGTCCTCTCCTTTGAACTGACAATATTCTGCTATTTTTTTATAAATTGCACATTATAATTTTCACAATTTAATGATTTCCAGTCCTCTGGAATTTATGTTGTGGTAACCCTGTTAGGAAATCTCCTCAACACATCTGATGAACTAGTATCATCCTGGTATAAAACAAATAAAAAGTAGTGCAAAAGACAAAATGAGAGGCTGATTGTGCAAAGAAATGTAGGTGGAGAAATCCTTATGAAATTATGGTGGAGTAGGTTTATCTCACTCAACATAAAGATAGTTCAGCAAATATCCCTCAGTATAAAAGGTGGTAGAACACTGTGCACATGTCTTAAAATATAATTCTCAATATGCCTTTCATGTTCTTCCCATGAAATACCTTGTAAGCAGAGTTATTTACTATCCTGGTTCAGCAGCAATATAGAAGCAGTATCTCCTTCTTGGGGATAGGGCCTGTTTAGTTGGTATCTATCATAGAAGATCTCTAACTGCAGAGTTCTGCTCCTATAGCTCACCTCACTGTGTACGTGGGCATCACCGGGCCCTCTTCTCATTGCCCTATGAAAATTGAGGTCCTGGGAACCTAAATGATTGCTGATACTCTGGCTACTTCTGTTGTTGTATGTACAAAAGTCATTTGTCCCTGACTCAGTACTTTTGTGTCTTGTGCCAGCATCAGTGACACTATGGCTGGCTAACTTGTTAACTTTCACATAGAACCTTCACCATTCTAGACAGTATGTGGATATGGAGAACTATAAAGTTTTTAAAGGTGTGTCGGTAGTTTTCATTGTTTCTATGTCATGAGAAGAAAATAATTAATCCAAATGATCAAAAGAACATCCTGTAATAGTTGGACATATAGGTACTTCAATTCTAGGTGTCATTTCTTCTAGCCACAGTATCTGTACAAAGATGTCTGTTCTTTGCTTCATGGACCTTATAATTCTCTATAAAGTTCCTAAGAAATTTTGTTTATGCAATGACTTAAAGGACTGTGTTTTTGTAACAAGCACTATTCAATTAGCTTCTGCACAAGACTTGCCATTCTTCCATCATACCCCCTTTTCAAGTCACTTGGAATTAGTGCCTCTCCGTGTGACAATGCTGTCCTCAGCACTGACCTGTTAGCTCGGAGTGGCGGCTCTTCAGTACTTCTCTTTGCCTCTGTCAGGGTTTTTGGCCTTTGTCACAGGAGGAGCATTGTGCATGTCTGTGCATGTCTGAAAAGTGCAATTTCTTTCTTTGGTTCAAGCTGAAAGTGAATTACTCCAGCGGCAACACTATGATTCCAAGAAGCCCTACCCGAGGATGCTTTTGCATAACTTATTTAGCCCAAATAACACTTGGGTAAATTGTCACACCCATTTTCTTATTCGACAACACTCAAAGGAAGACAAAACCAATAGCTGGATATAGTGTTCCTTTTGAGAAAACAGAAATTCAAAGGGCTTATTGGACATGACCAAACATTATAATATACATCAATATTATGTATTCAATATATTAATAATTATATCAATATGTGATATTGAATATTGCCTATGTAATATAATTATTAAATATACACCAATATGTAATATTAAATATATCAATATACATTGTATATGTATGGTACACCAGAAAAAATAGTAGCTAAAATATATTGAATGGTGTTTATATATAAGGTGCTGCCCTGTGGATGTCGCATCGTTAACTCCCTTGATCTTCAAAACGACCTTGTAGAATCAGTATGATATCACTCATTTTACTTTAAGAAGACCTGAGCCTCACAGCATCTGAGTGATGAAGTCAGCATTAAATATTAGGGCTTGTAACACCATGTCCGGCATTTAGAAAAATATTTCCGTTACTCTAAAATTATCACTAAGAAGAATGACACGCAGCATTAAAAAACACCTTCATATTAAAATGTGATAACCTTAAAAAATAAAAATATGAAGTACAATTTAATTATGATTATAATGAAATTATATTTAATCTATGTGTTAATATATAAAGATGTGCTGTTTACTGACCTAAATCAATTTACCAAAGTAAAGGGAAAAAAATGTTAAAGATCCATTAACTATATCTCTTTTTAGATAAAAAATGGAGTCATTTAGGTTGATTGATCATAAAGTGTATCTTCTAGCCTCCTGTTCTTTCCCTTCTTGTATTTTTTTAATCACATTTTCAACTGTCACCTAAATGAGTCACTTAACATGATATACAAGGCTAAATTCTAAGATAGGGTCTAAGACTGCCACAGCCTTCCCCTGAATGTAGGTGGAATATATGGATATCATGGACTATTTGCCCCTTCATTAGTTTACATTATATGTCAATGGTGATGGGACGGTCGTTCCTGCGATCATGTTATTCTATATAAGGCTCCTTGCTAGCCTACGGGATGGGGAGGTCAAGTCAGAGAGATGTGTTCCAGCTGAGCTGGAAGAATACCAGACAGTGAACTGCCTTTGGTGGGAGGACAGTAAGGAACCATGGGCAGCCTATAAAAACTAAGAAAAATCCTCGGTCAATTCTTGGCAAGGAAATAGGGACCTCAATTATTTTACTGCTAATAAATGTTATACCAACACAGATAAGTGTGAAATATGACCCTGGCCTTAGGTTTAATCACAGTGTTAGCCAACAGCTTGACGGCAGCTTTGTGAGGTGTTAGCTAAAAACCTGGCTGACCCCGGCCCAGGCTCCTGACATACAAAATTATGAGATTTTAATTTGTGTGTTGCTTGTCCATTAAATAATGACAATTTGTTATGCAGCAATATAAAATCAATACAGATGGAAATGATCATTTTGTGGAAAAAGAATCCTTTATATAGCCCCATGAGAAACAAATCCTATATGTCTACATGGAAAGGCACAACGAAATTTCGTATGAAGCATAGCTAGTGATGACTGGTGCTGAAAGTTCTGACCAAAAGAGCACCCTGTCAGAGAACTATTTGTGAAATGAGGAACAAAGTCTTCATGGGAAACATCTTGAAAGAAAAATTATTGGTAAGTGCTTCCAAAGATGAGAGATAACCAAAGAAATTATTAGAAATGCAAATGCGTATGAAGAAAACTACTTAGAAAGATTCAGTTATTTTATCTACCTATTTGGAAATATTATCATTAATGTAATAATTAGATTTAAACAAGAGTAATGACGAATGAATATTTAGTTACCCAAAATATTAAAGGCACCACAAACAGTGCCTTGAGGTCAATTCATATTATGTTACAGAAAGAAGCATCAACATATGGTTCAAAGGGTGTTGTGAAATAATATTACTTCAGATCAGCCTCTTGCATTTCTTTTAATTTTGGATCATCTACTTCCCATCTACTTCCAACTGTTATAAACTTGGAAAAATGAGGATTTTCTCCCCACACTGTCCCAAGTATGACTAATGGAAAAATATGCTTTTTCTTCTTTCCTCAGTATGGCGTTCCATTAAGTAAGGTTTTGACAACATCTTCCCACATTCATTAACATTACAAGTTCATATTTTTTAATTTTTGATTCAAAGAGTATATGAAATCTAAAGACTATTTTGATGAGTTAACATATCACACTACATAGAAAAGGTATACAATTTTTATTGAAATATTGAAGACATATTGAAAACTATGTTGTCTGATGTGGCAAAACTCCTAAAAATCCATCCTAAAGCTGAGAATTGTGTTGCATGTATTGAAAATAGGATTTGATGGCATTATTTTTCCTCTGGTAAGATAAATCATTTTATTTAATACAGTAGTACATTAATCAAATCAAAATCATTGATACTGTTTATTATGCCTATTGAAATATTTATTTGCACATATTATTTTAACCGTTTATTTTTTTAATGAAATTAAATGTTACCCTGTTAAAGAGTATATTTATTTATGAAGAAGAAACCATGTTAAGTTTAAATTTCTATGATATGTCATCATACTTAAAAACAAATAAACATAAAATTATATTTTTTAGAACTTACTAAATTCTGGTAGTAGGAAAATCAAGATAAATTCACAAATTAATTTCTTAATCAAATTCATAGTATAGTTTTCTTTTAACCACTAGTTGTGTGCTCTCAATTATAACAATTTATCATAATGTATGACCTTTGAATCTATGAAACACAAAAAAGTATCTTTGATGTATAATTGGAATCTTTAATCACTGTCTCAATCTTGCACTTATATCAAAATGATAAATTATAGCAGTTGACAAATATGACACATTAAGCAACATATATAAAAGAAAGAAATTCAATGTGAAATGAGATTACGTACTAAGTTTAATCATTCTCTTTCTGGAGAATAAAACTCAGCCTTGAATGCCATCTCATCTTTTCCACATGAGGCACAAAAATTAAGTAGGTCATATATCATTGACTTTAGCTTGCTTTTTTTTATGCTTTATGAGCAATTTTGTAATTTTAAAATGCTTCCTAAGGAAACCATTTAGCTGCCCTGGGCCATCGAGGGCAGGTGCAGGAGCAGGTACTCCGGCCTCACCCCCTCCCCAAAGCCCTCAGCTGCCTTGCCCTCAGCCATGGGAGGTCCCGCCCAGCGCCCTGGGCCTTACTGAGGAGTGTCTCCAGCGAGCCTTCCCCTGCTGCCTCCAGAAGCAGCTGTGTGTGCTCGCCCTCAGTCATCTTCACCAGGCTCCCACCAAATGGCTTCTCCTCTACCTCCGCGCTCGGGAAGGGACAGCAGCAGCCCAGCCGCCACGCCATCGGGGCTTCAGCAGCACGGCTCAGGTCTTTACAGCACATCCCAGCCTGCAGACTGAGACTCACAGCCCTCCTGGGAGTGCCCAGAGGAGCTGTGCTAGCCAGTGAAATTTCCTAACCGGGTTTATTTTGCAGAATCTTCACTGAAGTTTCAGAAAGCATGTGTGCCAGGTCACAGGTTCTCTGGCTTTCCTGAGCAGCAGCTGTGAGGTGAGCAGAGCAAAGGTGGCCCTGCTTGGTTATGCAGCCCTCCTCCCACCTGAGGAGCCAGAGGTGGGGCTGGGCACCCTCGGGACTCAGCAGCACCAGACCCTGAGGCTCCCTCCTGACCAGATGCATATTTCAGATGCGTCCGGCACTGCCCCAGATATTCCGCCTCAAGGGCAGAGTCAGGCCAGCAAGAAAAAGTGACCCCATGCTCATCAGTCCTGTGCCCACCCTGAAGATGAGGGTTTTGACTTGGGAATGGCACAGGGGTCAGAATATGAAACGTGTATGGGGCAATAAGGGAGCTTTATTCAGAGGAGAGAAAATATTTGCCAAGACCCAGCCATGTTTTCAAATAATTATAAATTATTTTATCGATGCATTTGCAAAGGTTTATAAAACCTTTATATTTTTCCCTTAGATTCTAGAATTACCAGTGTGACAGCTAATGCAATAATTTGTTTCAAATGCTAGTGTTTAAGTTGTATAAAGATGATTTTATATATTTTTCTTGCTGGCTGTATTGTAGTTGATGAAATTAAACCCACCCCACCCTTCGCATTTGTCCCCAGGGGCCAAGGAACTGACCGCACCACTGGTTTATTTTCTATTAAAATAAATTGCAGGCAGCTGCATTTGAATGGTCCTGGTGAGGGCTGGACTGAGGCGCCAGTATTCAAGAGATTATGACATCTGAAACCTACAATGTTAAAAAATGAAACTTTTGTGATAATATTGAGGATCATTCTATTGATGTTCCTGGAAAAAAAGGCACCTTAAATTTCACTAAGAAGAACATGAAGGAGGTTAAGGAGTCTATAAAACAGTTGGTTACTTACATAAATAGAACAGGTGGATAAGCTGTGAATAACCCAGATAAACTACATCAGGTGATGTAGCACAGAAAGAAAGTTCATCATCCTTTTCCAAATCCTTGTTATAAAAAGAAACAGTCCCCTAGAAGTTGGAGCTGTGACATGGCAAATAAAGAAAGAAGCCGGTTCACGCACCCACCTGCCTGAAAAATTATACTGCAATAGCACTGATTCTGGATCTTCACATATACCTATCATTAAAATATAGTGAAATTTCTTTTTTATCCCCCCCGAGGTTTCTCAGGACCATGAAACAATGGCACAAGTTTTGCTCAGTAAGGATTTTAAATTGAATGTTGCTTTAACTTTCAGGAAAAAGAGAGTGTAAATGAACTTGCAGCTTATTTGATGAGGACAGAAGACCCTGGAGTAGCGGTGGGTTGCCCTCTTGTACTTATCAATAATTTAGAGGAAGAAAAATAATACAGCTCACTTGGCTGTTGTACAGACTTGTTGTCTCTAGTAAAGTCACTAATTAAAAGAAAATGTGAAGAATATATAATGAAAGGACAAAAAGCCCCTTTCAGGCCCTCTTTACCAGCATTAGCTATCTCTCTTTCCTTAAGTCTGTCAAGCAAAATTAACCGTTGTTGCTCTGAGCCTCTATTCTCAGAACTGGGAAGATTACTAAAAGCATTCCTGGCACAGGTGTTTTAAAACATATACAAACAGGACCCCAGACCAGAGCACGGGGACTCTGAATCTAAAGATAACAGTGAAACAAACTGAAGTCTGCACTATCCGCCCTAAACCACCTGATTTACCACTAATTGCCATGACTACCCAGCTACAACCCCCGCCCCCTTTTTGATCCAATAAAAACTCACAGTCCCTACCCCTCAGGGCTGGTACATTTCTCTGCACCTAGCCCTTTCCTTCTCTTGGGAAAGTAAAAATAAAACTTTGCTCTCTGCATTTTCTTCTCTTTGTGAATTCTTTCACATTCCTCGTCACCAGTCACCCTCACGTCTAATAGTTGGTTTAAACTGGCTTTAAGCAGTCATGAAAAGGTGGTGGTCAGAATTATCATCCAAAACAGAAATTGTAAGTGATGAAAATATTCATATTTTGAAACGACAATTGAGTGGATTGTGGGAACAAGAAAATCATCTTACTTTGGTTCCAAGATATCCTGATAATACGGCTATGGATGTAGATGCTTATTTATTGCAGATGCACTGAGAAACTTCATCTACAAAAGAACATTTGGTTATTCAAAACACCTCTGAACTATTTCATTTCCAAAAAATGGCTTATCAAAAAACTGTGAATTGTGAAAGAAGTCAAAATTTTTTGTAATGGGGTGCAGAGTGAGGGTCCCCTGAAAATAGGAAAAAAGACCCAATCAAGGGGAAAGGAGGAAGTAGATAAAAGGGTGTTTAAGATACTTTGCATAACAATGGCAAGTTAATATCCATGTCTTTCTTGGAGGGTAGGGGACTGCTACTCAGGGTGAAAACTGTATGTGACTTTAAGAGCGTATAGTGACTCATGAGCCCAGGGTGGCAGGTGCCCACTCCGGAAGTCCCCAGGAACCCTTGCCTTGACTTAAGATGGCAGCTGAAAGGAGGTAAAAGATACAGGGGAACTCACAAAAATGGCACATCATAGGAGGGGCTGGATGTCCAGTCACATAGGAAGTTCTGGGCCGAACCTTTAAAATAATGGCAGGCTGACAGAGAAAGAAGCAGCAGCAATGTGGCCTATAATGAGAGAGGAGCTACTTCTGCTTCTCTGGGGAAGAAGTAACCACGCAGTCTAAAAGGGTGCAGACGGAAGTCAGCTATGAGGTCTGGTGTGTAAGAGAGAAGACACCCAGTTTGGAGTAAGAGCGCCCCACCCACAACGTCTGGAGTAAGAAGAAGAGGACAGAGGGATGCTTGGAGCTGAGCTGGGACTGCGGATGTGGAGCTGCAGACTTCTGCTTCTCTGAAGGACGTATGGAGAAGCCACTCTCTTGGGACATGTGCCTCCCTGGACTCCACCATGACCCAGTGTAACATGGCACGTGTTTCCCTGAACCACTACATGGAGGCTGAGAACAGCGCACCCCAGATCCTGAAGGAGAGAGCTGCTGCAAGAGGATGGCAACTCTGAAACCCATAAGTGCACCTTCCAGAAAGGATGGAGATCTGTTTGCACAGCTGGCTTAAGAACAGATAAGGATATGGGGAACTTCTGGGTGTGGTTTAGGCTTATAGCCTGTGTGGAGCAAGGGAAGTGCTGGGTCTCGTGGGAGAACAGCGCTCTGAGCAGGAGTGCTCTCAGTCCCCCCACCCCCAAGGTTGCAACCCTGTTAATAAAAACCTGTTTCCTTCAACACTAATTGTTGGGTCATGTGTAAAGGCACCTTGTGGTGGAGCCCAGGTTTTACTCAGTTACACTTTTTTTTTAAGTGTAACATAATAAAAAATTACATATAAAAACACTGACAAAACTGTTAACAATCTCCTTCATATTGAAGTGAAATAATATCTGAAAGGAGAAGCTTCAACTTGAATGAGGTGCAAGTGTACTGTGAAGATTGTTCACCTTCCCTGCATTAGGATTTGTATGGTTATTTGGTAACATTGTTTAAAATCTACTGGATCTTAATGCCATCCTGCATAGGAATATAATTTATGTTATGTGAGAAAATAAGGAAACTTATTACTGGAAACCACAAAAACCAATCATTACTTTTTTAAAAGATTATATATTTTATAAGGAAACATCCAAATAGGTGCAGCTATTTTCTTATATTGAAAAGACTTTGAAAGTTTAAAACATTGCAAATAATTAATACCAAATGTTTTTGTCCATGCTGAAGTAATGTGTATACAAAATGCCTTAATTATTAATAAGCCAATGTGTTTGATAACAATATCAATGGAAAAAAATTAAAACCGACCATGCTTCTGGCCTAAGAAATGTGTGGGATTAAATCAGGGGTTTACATTCATGTAAAATGTTGTTGTTAAAACTTACACCATATTTAAAATTTGAGAATATTTTTAACATCTCTGTATTTTTCCAGAATCATCATGTCATATATGCATAAAAGAAAAAGGCAAAAATATATTTGTATGAGCCCTTGGCTGGAAATGTTCATATGGAACTGTCTTATTTATATTCACTTTCTATTATATAAAGATTTCTAATATTTTTTGCTTTTTAAATTGTGATTTTACATGAATTCTAATTTTTTTTTACTACAGTATGTTTTTCAAAACTACATACAATAATTTAGAAATGTTTGCAGTTAGGGCTGACCCTGTATTTTAAATTCCAACAGTATATTACTACCTCCTCCAATAGTTGGTATATAATGCCATTAGACTGTATGGGGTCTTTTTTTTAATAGCATTTTTGGTGTCAATGGCATGCCCTCCTCCCTCAAAAAAAGAAAAAAACTATTTAGTTCAAGACAGTAAAAATTTTTAAGAAAATATCTGTAAAAACAAAGAATTATATGTATTATTTATGGCTGTTCTCAAATAAAAGGCTAACAATTTTCCTAAATCTTATTCATTTAGCGTAAAAAGCTGTAATTATAACAATTTCTAAGTGGCTTAACATAACTAATGTCTGCCCTTTAACACATTCACTGGAGTGTTAAACTCAACATAATCAGTTGAGTTTTACAAGCATTTGTTTAGTGTTTCTAATGTACCAGGAATATGCTGAAACATGGGACATTTTTACAAAACAAATATGGTCTATACCCTCGAGTACCTCACAGCCTAGTATGAATGAAAAATACAAAATTATAGAATATAGTAATGTGATCAGGTGTGTACATATCTACACATAGAGAAAAGATCATTGAGCTTTGTTAGGCTCAATGCTGGATTCCACGAATGAATTTCTGGAGTTGATTAAGACCTGCACAAAGTCTGGAAGGATAAGAAATAAGTGGACAGGTCAAAGAGGTGTGTAAGGAGTAATAGGAGCTGGAGAGATGGAGATTTAAGATAGAATAGTTTAAATAGCAAAGCATATGTAGGAATCGTGTACATGTTCACGTGACTGATTCATGAATTGAGGCAAACAGTGGTGGGAAACAAGACTGAAGACCTGTATAGTTTCAGAGGTTGTGTATGCCACACAGTGTAGAAATGTGAAATGTTTAAAATATTAAGGCTTAATTTCTAAAAGCATTCATAGCATTGATAACACTGTTGAAGCTTTGTAGTAAGTATAGCTTGATTTATGTCTTCCTGGATAACTGATGTGAAGCAACTAATACATTTTTGTGTACACCCAACCAAATCCACACATTTATTACAACTGCCTTTTAACTCCATTTTTAAGATGATTTTTTTAAAAAAGGCTGATTTATGTCATTTTCCAGATTGGGATTTTGAACACTTCCAACTGTTTAAATGGGAAAAAAGACATTCATGACTTAGCTAGAAGGTCACAAGAGAGTCAGGATGTTTCAAGTCCTAAGTAGGCTGACTCTATGGAATCCTAAAACAAAGATTTGAAATTGATCAAGAAGCCAAAAAAAAAAAAGTGTTTACATGAATAAGATCTCTTTCCACTGTGTTTTTAAATATAATATTTCTCATTTATTGTTAAAAGTATTTAAGGTGAAGATTTACTTACTTCTTTTATGAGCCAACCCACCTTTATTGTCAGCAAACTATATATGTAATTTTATTTGAAATTTCTTTTGCCATAATTCAACTGTCTTTCCAGAAGCATAATTGACTTGATTCTAAAAGGTGAGCGCCCCATTAAATTTCATGTTACTGAAGTTTAAATTTTTAAAGCTTAGGAATTGAAAATAACCTCCAAAATTAAAATCACTAAAGTCATTTGATGTTGTCAAGGATAAACATTTAATAAATATGTGTGCCAGAAAGCTAAACAGAATAGTAAATAGTATAAATATTCCTTTGTATGTCAAGTATTTAAAAAGGACAAATAATAATAGGTCACATACCATATACAAAATATATTTTGGCTTTTATGTTACATATTGTTTCAATACACAAAATTTTCGGTAGTTCTTATTTTTGTAATGCTCTTTTCTATGAAATTATATGTGGTCATATCCATTTAATTATAAGTGGAATTATATTTAGAGTTATATATAAACTAAGTCTCCAAAATGTATACAGTTTATATCTATAGGGCATTTAAACATATTTTTAAATTGAGGTTAGTACTTTGTTAAATTTCTGCTCATTACAATTTTTCATTTAATTTTTTAGTATGAGAAAATCCATATAAAATATTTAGCACTGTGATTGGCACAAAGAAATCACTAAATAAGTGATACCTACCAGTAGCAGTATTATTACCATAATTTTAATATTTCTAAAATAAAATGTGAAATGATTTGACAGCATATTTGCTTAAGGTGAGCATTTTATTCTTATAATTTCTTGCTTAATCATAATCATCAACCATCATTATGATATAAAAACTACTTTGTATTTGAAGTGGTTTTCAAAACTATATTCTTCTTTTTATATCTGTTTCAGATAATTAAATTGGTTCAGTGATATATGCTGAAATTATTGAAATTTTCAAAACATTAACCACTATGTGTAATATATATACTAATATTAATAACTATATATAATAGGTATATAATAAACTATATGTGTGCATTATTTTACTTTATTTCCACAATAAATGATTTTAAAATGGTAGGATACCCTATGGTGTATAACCATATACCCTTCACCTATGAGAATGATTATACGTCTTTGAAAGTAAATATGTAGAAGGACTTCATTACACAAAATAACTTAGTAGAACTAGAATATACTTTGAATTCTGCAGATCTAGAAGCAGATCTAGAAGAACAGAAGTGTTTTTCCCACCCTGTGCTTCCTAGAGCACATACCATCAGTTTTATCCTGAGCAAATAAGGAAAAATTGTTATATGACTCTTTAACTTAGCATACATTAGTGTTTCTCAATTTTATTGTTTCACAGAATAGTAATCAACTCACTTGTTTTTACTAACACTAACTAACATGAAACCAAAGTTCAGTGAAACAGTGACAAGAAATTAAAGTGTATGCTTCACAATAATGGGGATAAAATAAAGATTTATGCAGCTAGATTTAACGTGGAAAATTTTTCACCCAAAATTTAACAATTTATAGCTTTGACTGCAAGAAAGTTTAAAAGTGTTTTCAATAAGTATTTAAGAGCTCTTAAACTTGATCAAAATTCATGAAAGAGGGATATCACCCTGCAAAGTTTGAAAGTAAGTGGGCTGAACTAGCGTAATAAAAGCTTATAAAGTTTGTGAAGATCACAGACTTACATTTGCCAATTATTCTATGTTGGATTTGAAATTAGAATTACAATGCATATTGTAGGGCTTCACGCTAGAATCTGATTCAGGATATGTAACTGGGGGTAAGAACTACGCACTTGAACTCATTCTCCAGGTGATTCTGATGCATGCGGTCCCACGCTGAAAGTTTGAGAAACACAGATTAATGCACAAATATCACTAATAAATAGAATTCTCATAAATTCTAGTCCACTAAGCCCTAGGAAAGTTTTAAAAATGAAGAAAATAATACATGATTATGTAGAAGAAGATGAAATGAAAATTAATGAGATCCAGATACTAGGGTCATCTTGAAAAAATATAGCAGCAAGAATAAACACAGAGGAAATGCCCAGGTTAGATGATTAATTTTAATGTAGCATGGGCAGGGTACAGACTTGTAGGTTGAGGTAATTGTAGATGACAACCTGGATCCAAAGTGTAGGGGTTGGGGTGGCGGGTGAAGGACAAGCTGTGAAATTTCAAACTTGTTTTCTGGACTTCACAATATCATTGGTCATGGTTACATAACTAATGCTTGTAGCTACCCTGTTAATTGTTACATAATGTTGTACCTGGTGTGATTTGTGCCTGGAAAAATGAAACCCATCACCTCCTCCCTAAAAAGTCTCTGGAACCTGTGAATAGGTCATGCTATGTGACAAAAAAGATTTTGCAGACATAATTAAGTTTAAGGAATTTAATATGGAGAGATTAGCCTTGATTACTTGGGGTGGGGCTGGGACAATCATATAGATCTTTAAAAACTGAGAAGTATCTCCAGCTGAAGTCAGATATGTGGACGCAAAGGAGGTAGTAGAAAAATGTATCAGAAGATGAAGCCTGAGAGGGTCCAAGTATGAGAGGGACTCAAGGCTCCAATTGTTGATTCTCAGGTACAGGATCCCAGAAAGAGAGTGTAAGGAAGGGGGAAGCCTGTAGGGGCTATGAGCAGTGGATTCTTTCCTGAGTCTTCTGATAAGAGCTCAACAAGCTGACATTTTTATTTCAGCCTTTGAGACCCTGAGCAGAGAATGTGAGATAATATATTTCTGTTGTTTTAAGATGTTAAATCTGTGGTCATTTCTTGTGGTAGCAATATAAAACTAATATACACAGTAAAGGATACCCATCGCAAATCAATACCTGAAGATTTCTGCAGTATGATAGCCATTCCCTTAATACTACCTGGATGCCTAGCACCTTATATTTTAAGTCAGTAACTCCCACACATACATTTAAATGTCCTGAAGATATATGAGTCCATTTCACTGGAGCAGAAAAGTCAGGCAGAAATTTAATGTTGCATATATAGAAACAATAGGGAGCTTAGAAAATATTTTTAGTATATTTTATAAAACTTGACAGTCAAACCAGAAAACACAGTGACATCATAATTCATCTTCCAAGTTGCTACATTTTCAGCATACTTAGTACTTACTGAAAGAATAAACGAACCTAAAATATCTTTGTACATTGATGCACAGAGACAGGTTTTCTATTAAGCCTGTAATAGAAACTTATTGTATTACTACTCTTTCGATGTTGCCAAAATTACATTACTTAAAATTAAATCTTTGTGTTTCAAACTAGGAATTAAGTTGTCAAGATACAAATATTCAACTGTTGTTAAAACACTTTTAAAATAATGATTGTTACCCTTGCAATAGAGGGAAATAAGTGTTGGAATACACTCTCCCTTGCTCAACAGGACAGTTCAGAAATGAATTAGGTCAAAAGTAGTAATCGACACTATTGCGATAGGGTATTGTGTAAGACGTGAAAAAGAAAATATTTTTACCAAATTGTTTGCTAGAGGGCATTTTTACTTTCTAGTGAGAAAGGTAGTACTAGATGAAATGTGTAGTTAATAACCTTTCCCACATGCAAACTGTTAACCTTTATACTAAAGCAAATTTATTTTATATGCAATTGTTCTCTAGTATGTTCTTTAACATATCACATTTTGAATTATCATGTGCTGTAGGAAGTAACCACCCCTGCTACTATGTTCATGTATCTCTTATGACAACATTAGATCTGGTGTGACATAGTTCTGAAGAGGTGGGTTAAAACCTGACCTCCTATTCCTATGGGTAAGGCAGGGGCTGTTACCTAAACTAGGTGAGAATTTTGTTGTCAAGTTATATACAGAAGAAATTACAAGTCCATGACCTCTATCTGAAAGTCTCAGGAATAGATTGGCCATTAGAATGTTCTTACATTTTAAAAAGAAAAACATGCAAAATATATACATTTTTAAGACCCTCGACAGAGCCTGGGATACCACCCGGTTATCAAACAATATTTCTGTAGTAAACACATGAATTCCCTCAGTATGTAGGATAAATGAAGATTATAGGTGGCCTCCAATCACTTCAGGTCATGTTTCGATGTCAAATGAATTTGTAACAAACTTCTAAATAAAAACCTTCAGTATTGCCCTGGTTGGTGTTTTCTCAGGGGGTTGAGCGTTGTCTCACAAACAGAAAGTTCACTGGTGTGACTTCCGGCCAAGGCACATGCCTGGGTTACAGGCCAGGCCCCTAGCGGCGTTTCTCTCACACATCGGTGTTTTTCTCCCTGCCTTCCCCTCTCTCTAAAACTAAATAAATCAATACGATCTTTAAAAAAACACCTTTGGTATCGAGAGCTTTACAGTTTTCCTCTCTGTTATTAAGGAATTATAGATCTGTAGGTCTGGAAAGGCTGGTTTTCAATGGAAGATGTTAAGTCTAGTGTCTTGGTGGACTTTTGATCCTAATTTACAGAGAAGACAGATTACCAGTTTGTTTTCTGGCAGAGAAGCAAAGCCCAGAGGAGAACAGAATGGAGACCATGGTTCCTGAGTCTCTAATTAGGCCTTGTTTCCTGTTTCTCTCATCTTTTGTTTCCTTTTGTTAATGTCTAACCGTTTAGTGATTTCACGGTCTCATCTCCTAAGATTTAAGGGAAAGTCCTTTCTATGCCTAGGTGCCCTGCTATGAAACATAAAAGCCGATTAATCCTAGCATTTTAATATATGCATATATTAATGATGAATAACAAAATGAATCTCAGGACAGTATTTGAGATAACATGATGAACTGTATCTCTCTTCCAGGTGATTCTTTCATTTCCACCCTGGAGAATGTCAGTTTGACTACATTCAACCATTAGTGGCCCTTTTATATTACCAGTACTTACCTTCGTAATATACTTTAAACCCATGAGCACTAACTGCAAAATCACTGGTCAAACGTAGTGAGAACACAGATTTGGTACTTGTCACTGGTGGTGGCAGATGGAATCCTGTTAACCTAAAAACACAAAGGAATTGATTGTTAGAATTATAGACATTTTACCTAATGGGGTTTAGAGAGTATTAAAGTAATTTTATCACATCCCCAAGCTTTTTATAAGTTATGTACATACATTTATACACATATGTATGAATTTATGACATGTTGATTAGAACTCACTCATCAAGGGCAATTACTATAAACATGTATAAATATATTAATTTCTTATGTATGTGTGCATTACTATTTATTAAATTTATCATATTCATCATCTATATGAAAATATTGAGCAATTCAAACTTTGGGAAATGAATTGTGAGAATATGTCTTTGTGCATAGTTTATGTTCCTGATTTTTACAACTAAACATTTACAATTTTGTCAAGTAAATTATTTTCCTGATAGTTAAATATATTTATAAAGAGTGGGAAATATTTACTGAAATTTAATACTGAAGTAAGAGATGTGATCTAAATGTGAAATCTTGAAACTGAAATTTCTAAAAATGAGTAATTTTGTTTTTATCAGATTCCAAAATTCTAGTAAGTTCTATTATATTTAATTACTTTTTGTTTAGTATTACATATGTTTACATAACAAATATTTGCCATTATTACCCATAATTTATCACTTATATGACTAATAATTTATTGCATATAATTACAAGCAATTTTACACAATTATATGAAAGATAATTTATAGGTCCTGTCTGGTGTGGCTCAGTAGATTGAGTGCTGGCCTGCATACTGAAATGTCACCAGTTCGGTTCCCAATCAGGGCACATGCCTGGGTTGTGGGCCAGGTCCCAGATTCGGGATGTGCAAGAGGAAACCAATCAATGTTTCCCTTCCTCTCTTTCTCCTTCTCTTCCCCCCTCTCTGAAAATAAATAAATAGAATCCTTTTTTTAAAGTTAATTTATAATTGAAACTTTCTAAATCCAGAAAGAAAAATTAAAAATTAAAAAAGAACATTCACCAGATATTATTTTTCTAAAACAAATTAAGATACATAATTTTTATTTTAATTGTTATATAAAAATTGTATGCAATAGAATTATTTTTTTGTATAATTACTGTCTTTTACCAACATTATCTGTGTAGGATTAACCTATACTGAAATTGTCATATATTTTTATTGCTATATAGCAGTAGTTCTCAACTTTGTCTTAGGTCTGCTTATATTCTAAAACATTAATAAGAAATTCAAAGGGATTGTGTACTAGATCTAGTAATATTACCCTGTTTAAATAGAAACTGAGAAAATTTGAAGTATGTATTTATTATTTCATTTCAAAATAACCAACCACAATAAGTTAATCTTTTACCTGGAAACTCAAACTTTATTATTGACAACAAATCTTGTCAGTTGTTTTTCTTGAAGGAAAAAGTCAATTTTTTTTTTTTTTTAGAAAACATATACCAAATACTCAAGTGCAACTAACCATAATTTATGTGTTAGTCATTCCTTCAAGTAAAAAGTTTGTTTCATCAAAAAAATGGCTAGTTCAGCTGACAGTTCGATCATATAACTTTTTCATTGACACAACCACCCTATTTTCACAGGAACAAGAAGGGTTTTTTGCATACTTTTTATTTTGTCATAAAAGTCATTAAAAACAAGGGTACTAGTAGGTAGTTATTAATGAAATAATTACAGCTTCAACATGAACATTCTTAAGTACAGCTTGGGTTTTTGTTTGTTTGCATTGTGGGTATGATACAGTAAAGAATTCAGTGACCAGTGAGTACTAGTATAGTTTGAGGTGACTAACTGAGATTCTTTAATGCACACGCTGTGTTACCCACCATTACTTTTGTAACATGAGAGCAAAGGTCAGCACAGTGAAGCAGATGAATAATAATTCAATATTATTATGGAAATAGTTTTGATCTAGTGGACCCCTTAAAAATGCCTTAGGACCCTCAAGGGTCCATGCATCACTTGTTGAGAACCACTGCTGTATGGGAATCCATTGTAGTAGACACATCACATATCATTTACTCATTCTACTGTTGGTGGACATTTGGGTTTAGAATTTGTCTGCCGTGTTTTCTTCAATAACCTTTGTAAACATTCACAGGTATGCACTTATGTAGCAGTTTCTCTAGAGTATAAAATATTTAAAACTTTAAGTTTTCTTCTTTTTGTTGCATAAGCTACATCCCACAGGAGACCTATTCAAACTGCTTTCTAAATTCCTTTGTGATTTCCATTTTGGTCCATGGTTTAGAGCTGTATCTCTTAAATTATAAACATGTGAGTATGGTGATAGGAGACTTATCTTTCAGCGGTGAATGTACAATGCAATATACAGATGATGTAATGTTCAGTTGTGCACTTGAAACCTGTATAATTTTATCAACCAATGCCACCCCCATAAATTCAATTTTTAAAAAGTCTATAGCATATTACTGCTTATAATGAGATTGGGGAAAAACAGGCAGGAGCAGTGGTAAAACAGAGGGATAGAGAGGCTTTATTTAACAATACCAAAATATCAAAATTCAGTGATTGTTAAATGAGAAAATTCATGTGGAATTGCCTGGTATATTTTCTGGAACCTAAAAAATAGCCAGCCACTAAAAGTTAGCTTCATTAGTACTATGATTCAAAGCCCACTGCCCTTTCATTTAACTCTGGCATTCTATGGCTCCGATAAATTGTGTTATAACACCAACATTTTTATAGTGATTTATCATGACTGACAGTAAGATTTTTGGATATGAATTATCTTACAATTTTACTTTGGTTATACAGTTCTTAAAAATGAAGCAGGTGATATACAGGGAATTCTCTGCTGACACAAACTATTAACCTATTTAATTTCAAAATGAATGAGAAACGCACAGGAGCAAGCAGATATTTAAAGTAAAGGCTGTTCTGTGAGAATAAATCATGCACATACCCTATTGATATCTGGGTACACGAAGCACAGCAAATAACTCATGGTTATGTGAAGATGGCAGTAATTTACTATTAAAGGAAAAGATGGCTGTGGCAATATTTGAATAATTATATCATTTGCTGAAAGTAAATGATCTGAAGCTTCTATCAAATACAAAATTCCCAAAGAAGGCATCGTGTGTGAGAGAGATAAATTCATAATGTTAGGACCATGTGCTATGTATAGCTTCTGAATTGGAAATTAAACAGATGTTGATATACATACAGATAGGGAATGAGGTCGATATGGATATAATTATGAACATAATAAACATATAAATAAATAGGTAAGCAACCAGAATTCATTGCCACTCTTTTCTATTCTTTTCGGTGTATTAAATGCCATTAAAATCTTAGAACTACAGTTGCCAAAATATCTCTAATTGTCACTGGCTTCTTTGTTAGATTTTGCCAAAGAACACACTTTAAAAATATTTGGAATGTAAATTAAAAGTGTCAGCATCATCATGTCTTTGCCCATAGGTGCATGGGCTGCAGTATGTGTTAAAGGTAAAGTTTTCCTACCAGCTTATCAAAATTCATATTTGTATAATTGTTTTGGTGCTACAAACAATTGAACTCATCAATGGTGCTTTTCCACAATTTCTTCAAATTCCTTATTTCCTGAAAGTCAGTGCAGGTTTTCCATAACAGTCATGGCCCAGCCTTAAATTCAGAATTTTTATTATTAAATCTTTTTCTGCTTTAATTGCTGTATTCTTTTCTTTTTTTATATGAATCCCAAGGAATGGACAGATGTTCAGAAATCTCTATCCATTAAATAAAACAGCTGAGAATATCTTCAACTCATTATGACTCAGTATAGAGTCAATCCATACAGGCTTGGGCAGAAGTAGCAAGTGCTAGATTGTGGTTGGTAGGGTAATAATATGGGTGTAATCATTTATAGTTTTAATTTGAACATTTAACCTAAAATATCATATGGTGTGCTTGAGTGTGATATTATTATGTTACAGAATTACATACTTATGATTGTGTAATAAAAAGGGGCATTATTTGTGCCAGAACCAGTATATAAAACTCATTTTCCCCTGTGAGGTGGAATTTCATATTAAAGATCAATATTTTATCCAGGGACCACACAGAATATTACTAGAAATTTTCTTCAAAATTCAACCTTTCCAATTTCTTCTCTCCTGCTATAAATATTGTTCCTGCTTCCTAATCTTATTTTTTGTTAAATTAATTGATTCATTTATCTTTAGAGCTATAAATGATTATAATTCCAAAGGCAGTCTAGTTGAGGCACTGAGAAAACTTGAAGTACCAGAATGTTATGTTGGACAATTAATCAATGTCAGCCATTTAAATCTATTTAACAGTGTCCCCAGCTTGCATACACTCCTGCAATTGTTAACGAACATATTATTTCCAAAGTTTGGGGGTTTTAAGAAGCAGTTAAAGTTATCGACTATGAGCTTGGATTCTAGAATATACAATTGGAAAGGACTTAAGCTATTCTATTGTTTATCATCACTTGGATATTGGGCTTACTGCAATATCCAAATCAAATGAGTTTAATACTAGAAATTATCCCATAATAATATTATGAGTATCAAATGGGATATTGCTCATAAAAATGTAACACAGTGCCTAGCACATGCTGAATATTATTTTTACCATAATTTGATAATGAACCTACCCAGGGCTCATCTAAGTAGAATGAACATATTAAGTGCTAACGCTTAGGTGAATTACCTGGAGTAAGTCTCAATGTTACCATTTACTATTTTATGGCATTGAGCGGGTTACCACCCTCCCATTCTGTTTTCTAACTATCAAAACATAAATGAAAATATTTATAATCTACCCTTTAACTTCTTGTCAGTTTTAAAATAAGTTAATACAAGCATGCCACTTGGAACAATGGCATTTATAAAGCATTACGAAAGTATTTGTTACTATTATTATCCACTCCCGATTATCCACAAATGGGAGAATTAGAAAGTTCTTTTACACACCTATCAGGATTTTCTTCCTGTAGTGCCCAATTATTGATACTTATAATAAACTTGGATTATTTGAACATGTATAGTTTTTCAAATATATGCTATCATGCTCTTCTACATTGTTTTTATTTTCCTTCCTCCAATTTAGCATTACTAGAACTTGTGATTATTTTGGATTTAAATTAGTAAAGACTGATCATATGCTGTTTGCTTACAATAAATTTAAAGCAAAACAATGACAGAGAAAGCAATGAGAGCATTATTAAATCCCAATCATTGATAAAGCTTCTCAAGTAGGAAGAGGAAGAAGAGAAGGAGGGCGACTATGAGAGAAGGAGGGAGGAAGGGGCAGAGATCACAAGACCAGATGAGATCACGCATCCTTAGGAATGTATAATTCCTGAAACTGAGGCAAGGGATCCCCCCAACTTCCCAAAACCCTGATATTCATTTAAAAAAATGACTTTACAGAGGAATGCTTTGCCTTCTTCTATATTGACAAGTATTTGTGCCATTTATGCAATACGCATCAATAAGAATTAACTCAAAATTAATGGTTCTTTCTATTTCACAGAAAGGCATTATTCATGATCTCTCAGATTTAGCAAAGCAAAATGTATATGATTAATATTATTTATCTATATATTTAAAATGTGCATATTCAAACTATGGAATTTTGTTTGTCAATTTTTTCAGGCATTAAAGTATTTGCTCAAAAAAGAGAAATGACTGCACATTCGAAGTCCCCACATAGATACATTATGTGTGTGTTCGTGCGTGTGTATGTGGTCTGTATTATTTGTCATATGATCCAGTGATGAAGACTGCTATTAATTTTAATTTACCTAAAATTATTATAAGGAAGGTTTTAAGATTCTGTGTCACTCACCAATTTTATGGATTCATATAAGTAAAAAATGTAGTTAGAAGTAGTATTTTATGGTACATAAAATAGAACAATGTAATTGTAGAATTTTCAATATAGCTTTAAGGTGGTAATGATTGAAGATGTTATGATAAAGGTACTAACACAATTTAATGTAGACATTCTAAAATTTAGAAAAGTGATGACTTTTTCAAAATAGTTTTCATTCTAAGTCAGTTTTCTAATTTCAATCTATTAGATAGAAGCATTTGAGAATGTAACTAGTCTTATAAGATGTATCTAACTATTAATTTATACCCACTATGTCCAACACACATTTTAATAAATTTTCACAACTGAACTTTGATATTAATATCTATATCTACAACTATCTATAAAATTCACAACTGGTGAATGATATAGCATCTTGAAACCTTCTCATGATACAGACATACACACAACTTATGAATGCATAGCACCTTGTAAACATTTTTAGTCATTTTAGGTTGAATAAAATTATAATCTTTCTTCATTGGAATACATCATGGAGAATAATTAATATGAGAGAATGCAATGACATAGAACATGTGTACAGTCATTTCTCTACCTAATTAATTAGCAGGTTTGGACATGATTTATGAACTAATTTAGTGCTATCAAATGAAAAATTTTAATGTCAAGTGCAAAATCATTCAGGCCATTAATCTATTATTTTTAAATAATCATATTTCAGACCCAAACATTTAAATTGGACAACTAGTTAAAATTAAATTACAAATTAGTTCTTGTACTGTTATGAACTGTTTTACTGTATATAAAGCATTTTAAAAAATCATTTTCTGCATTGTCAAGATAAAACAACTGTAGAATTTTTCATGTCATTGTGGCTCTTTTGACTTTCTTCACTTCGCTTCTCAGCTTCCTTGCCCTCTTGGTTTCCTCTTGCTTCCCTGGCCTCCACCTTGGACACCTTGACCTCCCTAGTCTCTATGCCTGAAGGGCCAATACCTCAGTCCTCGAACATCCTTTCTCTATCAGTGTGTATTGTCTATTTTTTTTTTCAGGCATTAAAGTGTTTGCTCGAAGAAGAGAAATGACTGCACATTCAAAGTCCCTACATAGATACACCATGTGTGTGTTTGTGCGTGTGTGTGTGGTCTGTAGTCTTTGTCATATGATCCAGTGATGGATCCATGGTTTTCACTGTGCTTCTTTCTCCCCTCATATCCAGGTTTGTATATCCAAATGCACACTATTGTCACTACTTGTGTGCCTAACAGACTTTTAAAATTTAACATACCAAATCAAACATTTTATATTCAATCTGAACCCAACATGATCATTCTTTTCTTTACCCAGAAAAATATAAGTATTTCTTTGGTGTCAGCTGTTACTTCTCCTCTTTCATCTCTAATAATATTCATTTGGGTTCTCTCTCTCTCTCTCTCTCTCTCTCTCTCTCAAGGAGTCTGGATAAATGTTTGCAAATCTTATTTATCTTTTCAAAGAAACAGATCTAGGTTTCATTGATATTTTTCATTGTTTTGCCAGACTCTATTTTGTTTACTTCTGTTCTGATTTTTATTATTTCTTTCCTTCTACTTACTTTTGGCTTTGTTTGCTGTTCTCTTTCATGTTCCTTTAAGTATCAACTTAGATTGTCTATTGGAGATTTTTCTTGTTTCTTGAGATAGGACTGTACTGGTATGAATCGCTTTCAGTGTATCTCATAGATTTTTGGATTGTTGTCCTCTCATTTTCATTTGATTCAAGGTATCTTTTGATTTTTTCCTTGATCTCATCGTTAACCCATTCATTGTTTAGTAATATGGTATTTAGCCTCTATGTCTTTGTGTGCATTTTTCAGGGGTTTTTTTTGTTGTTGTTGTTGTTGTTGCTGGTGTTGTGACTGATTTCTAGTTTCAAATCCGTATGGCCCAAGAAGATGCTCGATATAACTTCAACCTTCTTAAATTTATTAAAACTTGTTTTGTGTCCTAACATGTAGTCTATCCTAGAAAATGTTCTATGTGTTCCTCAAAAGAATGAATATTCTGCTACTTTGAGGTAAAATGCTCTGAAGAAATCAATTAAATCCATCTCATCTAGTGTGTCATTTAAGGCTGATGTTTCCCTATTGACTTTCTGCCTGCTAGATCTACCCATTGATGTCAAAAGGGTGTTAAAATACCCTACTATGACTACATTTCTGTTGATCCCTACGTTTATGTCCTCCGAGATCTTCTTTACATATTTAGGTACTCTGTTGAGTACCTACTAAGTTTTTACAAAGGTTATATCCTCTTGTTGGACTGCTGCCTTTATCGTTATGTAGTGTCCTTCTTTATCTGTTACTATAGATTTTAGTCTATTTTATCACATATAAGTACTGCTACCCCAGTTTTATTTTTATTTCCACTTGCATAAAATATCTCCTTCCATTGCTTTATTTTTAGTCTGTGTGCAGCTTTTGTTCTGTGTTGGGTCTCTTACAGACAGTATATACATGGTTGTTGTTTTCTGATACATTTGACTACCCTATGTCTTTCAATTAAAGCGTTTAAGCTATTTACATTTAAAGTGCACATTTAGGTACACATTTATTGCCATTTTATTCTTTTATCTATGTTCCTCAGTTTTCTTCTTCCTCCTCCTTTTCCTCCTTCTCCTTGTTTTTCTTAAAGAAAGCCCTTTGGACAACCTCATAAATAGAAAACAGACTGACAGCTGACAGAGGTGTTGTGGGGCTGGGTGAAAGAAGTAAAGGCATTAAGGGAAAAAAAATCCTCAGACACAGGCAACAACATTATAATTACCAGAGGGGAAGTGGGGTACGTGGGGGAGTGAATATTAGAATAGAGGAATAAATGGTGATAGGAGAGTTGACTTGGAGTGGTGAGCACACAGTACAATATATAGAGGATGTATTATAGAATTGTATACCTGAAACCTATATAATTTTATTAACCAATAGCATCCCAATTAGTTCAATCAAAACTAAAATATAAATAAATAAATAAATAAATAAATAAATAAATAAATAAATAAAATGGATCACTAATGATACAGAAAGCAAAGTGCGATAGTGACCAAAGGATTTTACAGGTAACTGTGAGGATTCCATTGACCTGGTTTCAGATTCCACACAACTACTAACCTTTTAGAAATCACCACTTGTCAAATTTTGATACAGTATCAAAGAGCATCTACAATTTTCTAAAAGAGTCATTTAAATAATCTCTCCTTTTCCAGCTGCATATCTGTGTAAAGTTAGATTATCACATATTTCAAATCAAAGTAACGTCTTCCCACAAATGTACCCCTGGATCAGACATGCTTCTATAATACCAGACATTAAAGATATTTGCAAAATTATTTTTAGATACCAAATATCCCCTTATTTTTCTGTTTTGCAAATATAATTATTTTAATGAAACTATGTTATTTATATTAACATGTAATGGGTTTGTTATTTCCATTTTTAAGTTACAAATAAATATATAAAATATTTTTAAACTAGTAAACTATTTCAGCTTTTTATGGCAAAAGCCTAAGGAAAGAAGCTCAACCTCATTGCAATTAGAAAAATACATATTTAAACCATGAGACCATTTTTACACCTAGTGGATTATCAAAAAGATACTATACATTAAAAACAACTCATCACAAATTGTTGGTGGTATTGTAAACAGGTATGACAACTTGGAAAACAATTGGCATTACATATATTTGAATAAATCTGAACAATTGCATTTTCTGTGTACATTGAATCAGCCATTCTACTCTGAGAGCTAATAGACTCTTTTTTATTCTCTACTAGAAAATATATACAAGTTTATTCATAGCTATATTTTTGTGAAGGCCAAACTGAAAACAGTTCAAATGATTATATTTTAGAAAATAGACAACTAATGCATTCTGTATTCATAATTGAAATATAATAAAAGCATGGATTGAATAAAAATGAATGAAAATAGAAGTACAGCAATGTGCCACATCATAGATGACTCCTAGAAATATTATATTGAATCAGAAAACTGACTCCCAGAAAGCCGTAACAGTATGGCATATATCTTATAAAACTTACCAATAAATAAGCAAAATTAACCTTTACACTGTCTACTGATACATTCATGTATAATTAAACTATATTATTTTGAAAAAATAAAGAACATGATGGCTATATTATAGGAATGTTTGTTCCTGAGGAGAAATCAGAGGAAAGTCAGGGACTGGAGAGAGAGGAAACAAGTATTTTCCTTTCCTCGTTAAGTGGTAGGCCTATTGGTATTCATTCTAATATAACAATTAATAAGTTGTGTGTTACATAGTTGTATGTTTCACCTGCAAAATATTTCTTCCAGATTGTGAACAGGACGTAGGAAGGTTGTGTAGAACTGTAACTGATGCATTAAACGGTGAGGAGCTAGGACCCATATACCAACAGATCTGGTGAGAAGGCAGTTATGTTAATGCTGTTTTTCTCCTTGGTTGAGTATTTTCCAACAGCCCTGTCTCACCTCAATATGTAGTTTGACTTTTACATTTAGAAAACACTATTTTTAAAATGAATGCATGAAGTTGCTATAATTTATATATTTTAAAAAAAATTCTACTAATATATTGGTTGCTGCTGTGATGAGTTAACCACATTCTAGGCCTTTTTAGTCCTTTTATCAACCAAGCAGAGTTTCACATACATGATGTGGCAAAAGTGGGTTTACAGTTGTTTATATGGAAAATAATACAATAATTACTCAATAATAATATAAGATTAAACTCTGTCTTTTATGTGTGTTTTATGGTTTCACAACTATAACCTTACTTTTGCTTCACCTTGTATATAACAGTGTTCTGAAATTTTATCTTGATTTTCAATTTTTAAAGAAAGGTATAATACAAATATAATGAATTAATTTTAAAATAGTTTGAGGATAACAATATTTTGACACAATATTTTGTCACTGATTTTATAAAGTCCTTCTGTTTGGTATGTGTACAAATTTATTGTCCTCTTTATTTTCCAAGATTAGTGTTTTTAAATCTATACTTAGTGGAAAAGATTATATAGGAAATTTTAAGTTTCTTGAAACCTCAAATTTAATTTCTTTTGTTCCCAAACTTTAGCCCATATTATATATTGTTGTTGATACATGTGGTTCTTTTTTATGTGGACTCAATAATTTCTAGTTATAAGAATGTCAAACTTTAAACATTTATAGTTCTGTTTTAGAATAGTTCATTTAAGAATATAGTTTATTTAACAATAGTTCTGTTTTATACTGTTATTTTTTATTTTATTGAATTTATGGGGTGGCACTGGTTAACCAAATTCTATGGGTTTCAAGTGTACAATTCTATAATACCACATCTGTATATTGTATTGTGTGTTCACCACCCAAAGCCAAATCTCCTTCCATCACTGTTTATCCCCCTTTACCCTCTTATGCCTACTCCCACTATATGCTTATATTTATAACACTATATATATGTCTTTGGATGCATGTCATGTCATAATAGCAAATAGGTGATTTTTTAAAAGGCGATTCTGATATAAATATGCACCCTTTAATATTATCAAACTTTATATTTAGTAAAATGACTTTACAAAATAAGTGGCCAGTAAAAGTTATTTGATTTTGAGGTTGTCTAATTTAGAGTAAATTTTCAATTCCATCATTCCAAAAAATGGAAAAATGGAAATATACAGCCAATTAGTGGTGCTTTAACCTATTAAGATTCAAACTGCATTGTTTTAAAAACCTAATTTTGTGACCTTGTAGAAGATATTAATATTTCTGAAATTTAATTTTTTATCTGTATAATAAAAGTGTTGGGAATAATATCTGAAATGATGTTAGGAGAATTGTATACAAATAGCATGACATAGAGTGTGTATTAGAAAATGTAAGTTTTTAACAGATACAGAGTAACTGTAGCTTCCCTTAGAATATCATATATTAACAAATCTAAAAGAAATCACAAGGAGTTAATTCTGGAATATCCAATCTAAAATTTCTATTTAGAGTTTGAGATTACTATATAAAATTTCTTTTGCTAAAACATTTATATTTAAGAGAACATCAGGCTACTCTCCATGAGATAATCAAATAGGCATTTCAATTATGCCACTATACAGGTGAAAAAAATGAATGTTTATGGAGAGTAAGTGACTTGTACAAGAAATATCTCTACTAAGTTATTTATTAACACCATATATAGTTTGCTTTTAGGACATCAGCATTATTTTACTAAGAGCAGAGTAATAGGAGTCAATGTTTCATAGATTTCCTATAAAAGATTGAATAAACATTAACCATAGAACAAAGTGTTGAAAGTTGCTTATTGACATCTTTTGTTTTATGTTTTAACCCCTGCTTTAATGGTTTAACTTAGTCTGTTTCTAAAATCCACCTCAATTCTTTTTGGAAACATGCCTGGTATAAACAATAAATGATTGTGTATACTTTTCAATCCTTGCCTTACTCAGATTTGAAAGAGTCTTTTATGTTGACAAAATGTTTAGAAACATCATTCTTGAGATCTATGCAATAATTAGTTTGAATGCTGCAAAGTGAGGAATGATATATAAGGAGAGGAGTCATTAATTGCCTGTGGTGCATCGAAATTTTAATTGGCTTTTTTTTCTAATTCACTTGCATGCCCCGTAGCGATACAAGTCTTTAGTAAATTAAAGTGCTGGAGAGGAGGGTACTCACCACAACACATCTTTTTCAAGCTTGCCCATAGAAAAAACCATTTCTACCCTCAATTCCTATGATTTATGGAATCTATATCTTTTATACAAAGCTATCACCAAGGTGGATTGACAGTAAGCAAACTTCATATTGTCATTAGGTGGAAGTCATTAATATAACAGCTAGATAAGAAAAAAACTGACATTGTTTTCCTTATTGAGCAAGTAATTGTTAATGTCAGATATGCAATTCACACACCACAGACACACACAAAACATCTCTACCAGTGGGTCAGGCATTTATAACCTGTGCATTTCCCAAACATTTTATTATACAACACATGCAAACAAGTTACAGGGACTGTTTCTAACTCTGAAGGGGGACGTCTTCAGAGATAGCAAATCAGACTGAGTTATAGCACTCTCAGTCAAACTTGTCTGATAGCATGGAAATGGGGCTATGGAAATAGAATTCAATCATTAGGGTGTACCAACGAAGTATATTCTATGGCCATTTACTTCTACGGTCTAACGAGTCATGTAGGCATTTTCTAATAATTGTTGTGGGAAAGCCTTTTTCTACTACAAAATTTTACATGCAGGGAAGGAGACAGATCATTGTGTTTCAGTAAAAGGAGCAGCAGTTAGAATGAGGAGAGATTTAACATGGGTATTAGGAAGTGACTTGGGAAATTCAGGGAGCAATGAAGAAAAGAAAGGAGACAAGATTAATTATGAAAGAAGAGAACTGTAGTGGCTGCTCAAGTACATTTAAGGGAACACTGCCAACATTTTCTGAAGAAGAAAAGGTCTACCAATTACACAAGTGGGAATTCAAGCTACAGATTGTTGTTTATTCATTCTAATTACTGTTCCTTGATTACGTCCCTTAGGCTTGTGAATTCTATGGTGATGTCAAGAACCCAGTAAATTTATAAAATAAACAAGATATTATGGCAGAATTTATTACATCTTTTATATCTGTCCTTTATAGTACTGAGAAAACAAATATGAAATAATTAATATTCAAAAATAAAAGGATAAATGAAGCACAG
Source organism: Mormoops blainvillei (assembly GCA_004026545.1). NCBI lineage: Eukaryota > Metazoa > Chordata > Mammalia > Chiroptera > Mormoopidae > Mormoops > Mormoops blainvillei. Next base: position 110,233 of record PVJD01000726.1, on the reverse strand, counting down.
AGTTTAGCTACAGTAATGAAGTATATTTCATAACTATGACCAAGAAGGTATAAACAGATCATGGGCAATCACAATGTAAGAAAATTAAAGGGGAAGATGGCAGCATAGGTAAACCCAACCCACATCCTTACACAACCACATCAAAATTACAACCAAAATACAGAACAGCCTTCACTCAGAGCCATCAGAAATCAAGTTGAATGGGAATCTGACAACTACTGAATTAAAAAAAACCACATCTATTCAGACTGCGAGGCGGGGTGGAGTCACGGAACAGGCTGGTCCCACATCCATGTGTGGGGGATATAATTCAGGAGGGATATGTCAGGAGCAAAGAGCCCCAGCTGCACGTGAAGCCCCCCAGCCAAGGGTTTCAGTGCCAGGAAAATAAGTCCCCATTACTTTTGGCTACAAAAACCACTGGGGATTGAGTCAATGGAGTAAACTTCTATAGTCCCAAGCAATTCCTCTTAAAGAAGCCACACAGAAACTTATTCAGACTCACTTCCTCAGAGATCCAGCACTAGGGTTGTAGCTTGAAAGGCACCAGTGGCATATGGGGAGGAACTGAAGTGTCTGGCATCAAATAAGAACTGGGCAACGACTTTCTCCCAGACAGAAAGGTGGGCAGAAGCTATTGTCCCTTTTCTGAACCCTCCCCGCACAGAGCCACAGAGCCAGCAGGCAGGTACCATATCTGAGACTCCACCAACCTGGCTAATGCTGTTTGCCCGCTGTGGAGATCTCCTGAGACTCAGCCCCACCCAATTTACTGGCCCACCCAAGCTGTTAATGGGGACCTTTCCATATGAATGGATGGCCTTGGCTCATGCTTCACAGCCTCCTAAATCCTCTCAAACAAGTAACAGCCAGTCTTAGTGAATCCCCAGCTCCTGGTGCCTCTTGCTAAGTGGCCCCAGGCCTGGGACTAGCAGCAGCCAGCCTGGATTCACAGCTTGGCTTTGCTGGGTATCTCCAAGCCCAATAGAAGTAGTAGCCATCTCAGATTGCTTTATAGCTTATGCAGGGTGGCCACAGGCAGAACGTAGGAGGGGACTGACCTTGGCCTGCACCACCCAGGAAACCCCAGAGCCTGCATACCCAGTGAACAGCTACAGAACATGTTGGAGCACCACCACCCTGCCCCTGCAAAGTTGATCCTACATGGAGAGTGGAGGTTGGTGCTCAGTATTCATGGCCAGCCCTTGAAGCTGACTAGCTTGGATAAATCCCTCCCATTGATCTGTCAACAGCAATCAAGGCTCAACCAGAAGATGAGGGTATACTTAATCCACATGAAGGGTACACCCTGAGTACACAGCTTGGGTGATGGGGAGGCTATATGTATTAGACTACATAGAAAGCACTAACAAAATCAAATATTAATTAAACTTTGTCAAAACTTAAAACTTCAGCTCATCAAAAGAGTGTAATAAAATGAAAAAAGCAAATCATAAATTGGAAAAATATTTACAATGTATATATATTTTCAAAAAATGGCATAAAGATTGCATCAAGACGCTTGTATCTCAATATTAAGACAAATAAAACAACTCAATTAAAAAGGAGGCAAAATATTTGAAAACACATTTTATAAGATATATCAGTAAATTTTAGCCCTGGCTGGTGTTGCTAAGTGGATTGAGTGCTGGTCTGAGAACCAAAGAGTCACTGGTTCAATTCCCCAGTCAGGTCACTTGCCTGAGTTGTGGACCAGGTCCCCAGTAGGGGGTGCTTGAGAGACAACCACACATTGATGTTTCCCTCTCTTTCTCCCTCCCTTCCCCTCTCTCTAAAAATAAATAAATAAAATCTTTTAAAAACTACATTTTAACAGCACTATTAAAATGTGCTTAATATTCTTAATATTCACAGAAATTTGAAATGCAAAGTAAAAACACAATTAAGATAGACAACCTCAAATGTTGACAATAATGCGGTGTAATCACAGAACTCTCATAGTGTTATGGTAAAATATAAAATGGAGCAACTATTTTGGAAAAGTTTTTGGGACTTTCAAAATATATATGTTCACTATAATAGTTACAATATATTTACTATATATTTACCATAGTTACTCAATAATACAAGAATTCCACTACTAGGTATTATCCAAGACAGCATAGCCCCCAAAGTAAAACCATTCAAATGTTCATTAACATCCAGATTTTTAATACTGGCAATATTAAATGATGATAAAATAACACTGTCGGATAAGTCAGCTGCAATGCATATTTCTGAACTGGATGAATATTGAAAGACTTGAACAGTGTAAAAGAAAGAAAACAGTTAGAATACTAAGTGTTGAATGTATCAGGAAAAAAATAGAAAAACAGAAGCTTACCTGCAATCATTCCAGTGACCTTTTCTTTGCATAGACATGTGGTTTGAAACAACAATTCAGGCAATTTTAACTGTCATTCCATCAAGGAACATAGCCAAGAGTGTAAAAGAGCTTTTAATTCTTATAGGTTATTTGCTTAGAATATTTTGAATTGGAAGTTTGAAAAGTAGCTACAGTTAAAGAAAAATATACACACACTGGTAAAAATTTAAGACTAAAGGAAATACGTAATATCTGGCACATTGAACATGGTTAAAGAATAAGAGTTGATCTATGTTTAGAAGAAATGTTTGGTAAGACACCAAAACTATTTATGTTTAGATAACCTATTTGCCAAACTGAAATTCAGAAGAACCACTGAAATAACAGACAGGGTGTCAGCTAATTTTCACATCTGTTTTATCAACTAGCTTAAAAATAAATAATGTCAGTTGTATGGACAGAGATGTCAATGTCCCAGATGCTGACATGAAAGGGTCTACTTTTTGGATATTTATATTTTAAAAATCATACACATTATCTAAAAATAATATATTTTAGATCATATGAACATTTATTTTAAATGTGCCTATTTTTGCGTATTGTTGTATATCAAAATTGGGTGCATACCACTTGAAGACACACTGCATGATATGTATGCATTTGCTTTACCAAAAGTTATACCCATAAAGAATGAAGCCTTGAGATAAATATTTGAAAAGAAATAATATCTTTAACTATTCTAAAGAGGTCATAATGAAGTTTAAATTCATTTTTTTTGTGAGATTGATATACAGTGTTATAAAGTCAGAGACACACAACTAATTTGTTCATGGGATAATATATTTCCAAATGAATACTAGATGGTGTATATGACTTTATTATAATTGTACCACAAACATTAAGCATCCTTTGTAAGATAAACTGCTTTTATCATAAAATATTTTCCCTCCATTCTTCCATTCAAAATACACTAACCTTGTTCTAAAGTTCGTAGGATGAGGATGTCCATCATACAAAGATAAGTAGTCATATTCTTCTTCTAGAGCAAATGACTGGAAAACAATTTGTATTCTATTTCGTTCTTCTGCTATTATTACCCATGTACAGTTTGCACCATTTGGATATCCATATGGAAAACCAGGGCTTTCTATAGTGCCATTAAGTCCTTTTAAAGTTCCACCACATGTATAAATAAATCCTGCAACAAAAAGAACAAAAGAATATTAACATTATATAAAATAAGACTAATCTAGGAGATCTATTATTGTTTAACAAGACCCAGGTTAAAAAAAATTATCTAAATGACAATTTTAGAGATATGTAAATTATTTGGTTTTTCAAAAACATAAAACATAACTAGCAAAATACTAGAAGACTTGTCGTTTATCACACACACACAGCAGTTAGTAATTTTAAACCAGCAGATAAAGTGAAATTCTCCACGTCTCTTGATTCATCATCTATTATATGATCCAACACACAAACACAGTTCTAGAACATGACATCTTTCTTGAGGTAGTTTTCAGTCTATTTTAGATACTCATGAGCAACGTTGCTGGAAAAGGTGGAGGGATGAAGAACAACAAATTGATAGACAAATAGTCCCAGGGAATTAAAGTTCAGCGTAGGGAATAGTCAATAATATTGGGGTACCACATTGTAAAGTATATGATTGTCTAAGCACTATGAAGCACACTCAAAACTAAAATAAACTAATATTGATTGTGAACCATGATTGAAAAATAACATTTAAATAAATTATGGTTTTACAGTGCATTTTGGATCTTAAAAAATTAACTCCACTTTTTCTGAGTAAAGCACGATAACTCTTATCAGTGTCCATATCTCTACCCTGCACCAATGGGCCTTAGGAAAGTTTGTCCCACCCTGATTCCAGCAGACTCAGACCTTAAAAAAATAAATCAATGTCACTGCTCTGTTGTAAAGCAGAGGGTGATCCAAAGTGGACACAATCCTAATTTAAAAGCAACAGGTGAAAACAGAGGTTGGGAAGAAAATATTTTCAAAAATTGAATTCTGGACAACTGTATTATAGGTCAGTATTATTGAGAGCTTATCTCTTGAAGGTAACTAGACGACTGACCATGTTTCTTGAGAGACCGATTTATGAGAATTTAATATGCTGTAGTCATGCCATGTAATATAAAACCCTAAGATTTATATAATGTTCAGAGAAGATTGTCCTCCGCATGTACCTAAACTAGTCTGTGTGCTATTAAACCTTGGACCTGGAAACAGCCATGGTTGCAAATGTTCTGATGAGGACTTTTCACCCAGATATTATTTTCACAGTTGTGGTCAGACATGAAGCTTAAGTGCTACGAAGGTGTTAGTCAGGGATACTGAGCTAACTTGGGGCAGAGGAAATTAGTTTGGGTAATTGGAGATGCCATACTGCCCAAAGCATCTGTGTTTGGAACTAGATGTAGAAAATGCAGGAAACTTGGGGTTCCTCTCTCTGAGAAGGAATGAGTTTATGTATTACAGGTATGGATATTTTTTTTAAAGTGTGAAGACATGGAAACAACCAAAGTGTGTTTGATAGTTGATTGGATAAAGAATATGTGTGGTATATTTATACAGTGGAATACTTAGCCATATGAAAAGATGAAATATTGCCATTAGCAACACAATGGATGAGCCTGAGAATACCATGCTAAGCGAAATAAGTCAGACAGAAAAAGTTAAGAACCATTTGATTTCACTCATGGGTGGGATATAAAACTGAAATCAACCAATAAAGAAACAAGAAAAATTAACAAACAAAAACTCAGACAGAGACATCAGTATGGTGGTTACCAGAGGGAAAGGAGGGGTGAGGATGGTAAAGGGTAAAGGGAGTCAAATCTATGGTGAGGAAAGGAGATTTGACCTTGAATGGTGGGTACACAAGGCAATAAACAGATGCTGTACTATAGAATTATACACTTGAAGCTGATAGAATCTTATACATTTATGATTGTCACTCCAATAAATTTAATTTGAAAAAAGAAAACAAACAGAAAGTGTGAAAAACCCTGCATGGAAGATGGGAAGCCAGGGTTGCAGATTGTGACAGATGGAGGCTGATTTGGGATGTTGAACGTGATTTCTTTTGTTAGCGGAGCCTCTTCTATAACAAGCTGCGTACTTTGAGTAGCTGACTACACTGACTGGTGGTGAGGTCTATGACTTAGCACCAAGATAATCAGTATAACCCTATCTGCTGAGCCTTAGTCACTTAAACCGACTTCAGTTATTTCCACATATGGCAAAGTCCTAAGCCTGGGACATTCACTATGCAACATGAACCACAGGTCTTGCGATTCTTTTGCCCTTATAAAAACTTCCTAAGAAGTTGGATAAGGTAGAAGTTTTTAAAAACCAGTATTTTTGTGTATACATATATTTTTACTCATTCACCAAATGTCAAATAGGGCATTTTATTATTTTCAAAGTAAAAAAAGAGAAAGGTCCCTTTTAAATTGCTTCTTGCAGAGCAATTACTTTGAAGCCTTAGGTTAATTAGCTATCACCCATTTCTATTAGTTTTCTGCCTGAACGGCTTCCAATTTGAACTCCATAACTAAACGCAAACCTGATTCCCTTCATCTACAAACTGATCTATGGGGCTGTTTTATAAATTCACAAGCCTCACAACCCTGACAGTTTGAGAAAAAGGACATATGTCCTAAGATAACATGCTCAGCTTTGCCCACTAACTCCTCAAGGGCTTGTTGACTCATGAATTTCAATTATTTTCCTTTTCTAATTCTCCGGGAAAATTAGAAATTATACCTATTTTTAAGCATTCTTATCTGTATTCTCCATTTCTTTTTCATTTTTGTTGATATCTAAGTTGGTTTGATGAACATCATATTATTCATAATAATAAAGTACATTTTTCCAACATAAAAGATTAGAAGTAAATATAGTTTTTAAAGCCAAAACACAATCTCCCCTCACTCGCTTAGGCTTCACAAGGTTAGTCATTGTTTTTAGCTTAGTGTTTCTCATCCCAGACCACCTCTTGGTGCACACACGTATATGCATATTGGTATGCATTGTATATATTTTAACAAATGGAGTCAATTATATCATGAATGTTTTTCTGGATCCCTTTTATTTATTTTTTAGAATATTATGCTTTTCTTCTGGATCCCCATGTGGCCTTCTACTACATTCTTTTGTAATGATTATGGAGCTATATGGCATATGGTATGCCTGTACTATGATTTATTTAATAAATCTCCTTTCAAAGGCTTTATTCTTTGCAGTTGCAAAGTGTAGAGAGGGACTTTGGATGTATATCCTTGTGTACTTGTGTGAAATATTCTTTAGATGGAATTCCAGAAATGGGAGTGCTGGATTTTAAATTTAGAAAGATATAGCCAAATTATCCTCAATAAATGTAAAAATGTCTACTGTTATCTCCAGGTTAAAAGCGTTCCTACCTTCAACCCCAATGTTAGCAATACAAGATTTTTCACATGGCAAATTTTGTGAGGCAAAAAATGTTATTCCTTCCAGAATTTGTGGAATAGAGCATCAAGAAGATAGAGTTGTACAGCAAGGGGTGCGTAAGAGTCCATGAGCACTTTCACTATTAAATGATGGCTGAAGGCAATGCTATAGATTTACAGAGTAAGACCATCCAGGTATTTCCAGATAACACCTTTGTGTGTTTGGTGCAGGTACAGAGAAACTAGAGGTTGAGCAGTATCAGGAAAGGGCAGTGTAATGGATGATTGGAGTGCTAGTTTTTCTAGAGATAGCAAGTTCTCATCGGCCTGTTGTTAACATCTCTAACTACCAGCTGAGACACCAGGAGCCTTGGGAGTCTGAACACATTTGTAAACTAATATCTAATCTAGATTTACCCTGATAAAAATTAAGGCCAAACTTTGACAAGATCCCCAGGGAGACAAACTTTGGAGGCTGAGTCCTGCCATGTTACAGAGCTGGCAAATACTTTACCCTTTCCATAAATTGCCATTCAAAAATTATAAAATAAAAACTATCAATCAAAGTTTAAGGTAATAAAAAAATAATTCAAATTCCTTCTAAATCAAGAATCAGCACTTTTCTGTGAAGATAACAGACTCCAATGTCTCTAAAAGGTATTATTCTCAATGTCCTACAATCAATCAAAATTTACTTTAAATTTAAATAAACAGGTTGCAATCCATTGCTGAAGAAGATGAAAGAAGAGGAGACAGAATTAAAAGAAGGTAAGGAAGAAGAGGAGGAAGAGAAAACAGGAGAGCAAGCCAATAGAACTTAACCAAAGATGCTCCTGGTATTGGATTTAGCAATAAAGATTCTAAAATAGCTATCTTTGAAGCTCTTTAAAAGCTTTTAAAGTTATTACTTAAACACTTGACTTTATTTAAAAGTTCTAAAGCTACTTGATATATTAAGAGAAAATAAATCATCTTAATAAGCGAACAGATAGAGAATATTAATAGAGAAATGGAAACTAAGAAAGAATCAAAGAAAACTCTAGATTCTACTTGATGGACATTATAGCATATTGGAGAATACAAAAAGAAAACATTAGTGAATTTGAAGACATGTCAATATAAATTATCCACTGTGAAAATCACAGAGAAAAATGTTGAAATAAAATTGTCCAAACTTCAGAGGTGTGTTGGGCTAGTGTCAAGTGGTTAAAATTAGTGCAATTAGAGTTCTGGAGGAAAAGATAGTGAGTTGAGATAAAAAAATAATACAGATAAAATAATGGCAGAGACTTATGTACTTCACAAAAAGCATGGACTTATATCTTAAAGGAAGTTGGAAGAATAAGAAAAAAAGGAAGAAGAACCAGAGCTAGGTAAAGCGTTATCAAAATGCTGGACTTAAATAAGAAAAAAATATATAGGTTTCTCCAGCTAAAAGCTTTATAATTACACATAGGGGAACATGATTAGGAAAATTCACCATCTGAATACAATGTAAAGATAATTTTAAATTGATAAAAAGAAAAGCAATTCCACTTATATTGAGCAAAAATATTTTTAAAGGGTGAATTTAAGACATTTTTCAAATAAATGAAACCTAAAAGGAATCATCTTCTGCAAATCTGCACTATAAAAAATACAAAAAGTTGTCTGTCCTTTAGGCAGAAGAATAATGATAACCAGTGGAAACTGGAGTCTGCAGAAAAGAGTGAAAAAATATTATAAATGGTAAATGTGATTATTTTTCTTCTCATAATTTCCTTAAAAGACAAACGATTGTTTATATTGTACATATAAAATTTAAAAAATATTATAGCAATCCTACAAAAATAAATGGAGTCACTTAAATGAATAACTATGCACCTTTAATTTTATTATATTTTTTAAATGTGAGGTTGGATTATAAAACAAAGAGGAGGAAGTGCCAGATGCTAAAAGTGAAAGGAAGAGAAAGAGGTTGGAATTCTGAACATAATACATTATTTTATAGATAGCAATTCATAATGCCATGTTCTCACAGTTTATGTAAAACCATTGTGAGGGCCCTGGAGTGTGGAGGACACTGGAGTGTGGGGGGTCCCTGAGAGTCTGTCCAGGGCAGACAGCCCGGAACTATGTGCAGGTTAGTCCCAGGCAGGCAGCCCGGGCCCATGTCATCATCACATGCCTGTGGGCAGGCAGCCTGGGCCTATGTCATTGCACACATGCTCTGTAGTCCCGAATGACCTAAGCTCTCGCATGACCCCATTGTTATCTAAGCATGTATAAAAACCCCTGTAACCAGCAAAAAGGGTGCCGGCAATAGCGAGCTTGCTGTTTGCTTGCTTCCGTTGTAAAGTCTAGATCCTATGTCGGCTCCTTGTGCTTTCTTTCACTTGGGCCTCTCACCACTGAAACCTATCTTAGCCGAACAGCTGGGTTATGACTACCATTTATGTGTCTTACTAATCTCATATTTTCATATTTTCCTAAACTATCTAACATGTTTATGTGATGCAACATTTTTCTTGTTTATTTATGCAATTGATTGGAACTATGAAATCAGGAGCAACTGTCAGTTATTATCTTTTTAAATTTCCAATGCTTATTGTGTACAGAATACACAGGTGCTAATTAATAAATATTTATTAAGGATTTTAAAGTAATGTCCATAATATATTTTAAATTATTATATGATTGGGAAAATAAATAGAAACACAAATAGGTTAGTTTATTTAACATAGCATATATGCCCCATTCATGTTGAGGTAATTTTATTTTGAAAGCTATCAAATTGTCACACTCTCTTCTTCATATTCTTTGTAGGTCTATAGGTCAATCTGTACCTATATTAATTAGTATTTTTTTATAATCAGGTGACATTCTCTGAGTGTGGAAATGACAGTTTATGTATTACAGATTTCCATTTTCAGTAAGCTCTCTTCTACCATGCTGAATTATTCACTGATCTTTCATTTTTATTCTAGGGTTTGTCCATACTCTTCTAACTTCCTACTCTTAATCAATTTATGGAAATATTTGTTCCTTTTTTATAATTTTCTGTAATTTTTTCTTTGAAATTATATACAATTTAAAGAGTTATATAATACCTCTTGGTAAATTAACTCTTGAGTTTCCAACCCCATTCTCCTTCTAATTTTTTCCCTGATAAGACATATAATATGACTTCCAGTCAAGATGGATTTGTAGGTAAATACAGTGAGTGTGTCTACTTACACAACCACAGCAAAAATTACAACTAAAACTATGAAATAACTATCTCCCAGAATCTTCGGAAAAAATTGCTGTATGGAAGTCTGATGACCAAGGAATTAAAGAAGTCACATTTGCCCTGGCTGGTGTGGCTCAGTGGATTGAACACTGGGCCACCAACCAAAGGGTTGCCAGTTTGACTCCCAGTCAGGGCACTTGCTTGGGTTGTGGTCCCCAGTTGGGGACATGTGAGACGCACCCACACATTGATATTTCTCTCCCTCTCTATCTCCCTCTCTTTCTCCCTCTCCCCACTTCTCTCTAAAAATAAATAAATAAATAAAAACTTCGAAAGAAAGAAATTATGAAAAAGAAAACATAAAGTTACATTCATTAAGATGGGTCAACGGGTAGAGGTGCAGAGACATGGAGAGGCAGAACAAATGGTCCCACACCTACATGCAGTGGATAAAAATCAGGAGGAATATCTTGGGAGCCAGGGATACCAACCCCAGCCCAGACCACCTAGCCCAAGTTTCCAGGGCCAGGAAGATAAGTCCCCCTAACTTCTGGCTGTAAAAAACAGTGGGGGTTGGGGTGGCAAAGGAAACTGCAGGATTCTCAGGAGTCTCCTCTTAAAGGGCCTGCTTTAAGAGGAGTTTATTGGGTACTTCAACAACCTAAAAGAGACCCAGGTTTCCTAGACAAGGTAAAGCTTAAGGAGTTCATCATCACCAAGCCATTATTATATGAAATGTTAAAGGGACTTATTAAAGAAAAAGAAGACCAAAACAATGAACATTAAAATGGCAATAAATTCACCACTGTCTGCAATTGAATCTAAAACCCAAACTAACCAAACAAGCAGAACAGAAACAGAATCACAGGTATGGAGCTCATTTGGATTGTTGCCAGTTGGGAGCGGGGAGAGGGAGTATGGAGAAAAGGGGCAGGGATTAAGAAGTGCAAATTGGTGGGTACAAAATAGGCAGGGGGAAGTTAAGAACAGTGTAGGAAATGGAGCAGCCAAAGAATTTATATGCATGACCCAAGGACATGACCTAAGAGGGGAATTGCCAGAAGGAATTGGGGGTACCTGGTGTAGGAGGGCAAAGAGGGAAAAACTGGGACAACTGTAATAGCGTAATCAGTAAAATATATTTTAAAAAATAACAGACAAAATCATAAAAATAGAAATATAATACACTTTTTTAGGCCATTAATGTAAGATGAATGGGCTTGAAAATAATTCTGGGGTGGCTGTTCAGATGACTCTTAAAATTAAAGAATCAAAAATCTCTTCTTATTCTTATGTCGCAATTCAAATAATGTTGTATTTCTGTGATTGGGGAAAAACTGACTGACATGTGACAAGAAAACAAGATTTAAAAAAATGAAGCTCTGTATGTCTGCTAATATACAGTTATTTTACACAGAGCAGCTTTTTCTGAATGTATCTGGGACTTCTGATTTCTCTATTTTTCCTTTGACTTATTAAAGTTAACTTTACACTGTTCAATCTATTTGATGTTTTCAACTTCCCATCTCTAATCAAGTATTAAAATAAAACGATGGTGAGGAATACACAAGAGAATCATCCCAAGGCATAAAATTATAAAATAACATAGTTAGGTGACAATAAATATTGCTTTAGTTCAATGACCTTATGCTTTGCCATGGTGAAGAATAAAAGCAGGTATTATTCTCTCTACTGTTTATAGCAAATTTATAGCTTTGGGGTGCCAGTGGAGAAACATAAGATTTTGTGGTGTATGACATTTAACTTGCTTTTCCACAATTTCTTATTTATGACCAAATAAAGATTCTCTAGGCAATGACATTCTTTCAGACTATTATATTTGGGGTACTGTTAATTCAATCTTCCGTCTCCTCATACTTTACAAAATTCAGAGGTGTCTTATAGTCCTCCAGACACGAGCTGCCTCTCAAGTTTATTGCCTGAACACATCTATTAAAAAAAAATTTTTTTTTTGTAAGAAAGTGCTGAGCTGGAAAGAGCAGAGAAAATATTTCTATATCAATAAAGTAACTGAAAGGCATTCAGGGTTGTATTTTCCAACTTATCTTCTTTTTGACATTTACTTTCCTTCACTGCAGCAGCAATAATATGATTTGCCTTTTTTTCCTTCGTATTGTTAGCTCACACATGTTAACCTAGTGCTAATAATAATGGTTCTGGTTATTATCTTCTTCCACTCCTTGGCTCTTCCTTTGGCCTACAGTCACTATTTACTTTAGAAGGAATAGTACATTGAAAAGCATGTAAAGGTGCAAAACAGGCTTTTTGTGATTCTAAAGAGCGGTTATAGCCCTTGGCATATCAACAAACAAATCACAAGGACTTCTGAATTCCTTTGCAGGCTTGCTTTCTTGCACTGTTTGAAAAGCAAAAGCGTGAGTGACAGCTAAGAAGATACTACCATTTTGGGGGACTCAATTCTGCCCATGACGTAGTACAGGGGAATAAAGAGAGGTGAAAGATAAATTGTTGCTGAATGGGTTTTCACACCACGGAAAGTGTATTGTAGTTGAACGGTGGTGACAGTCCAGCTCCAACCTACTGACAGATGGCTGCTAGCAAGGAGATACATTTGAGACTTACTGTCAAGATACAAGCTTTCATGTTAACCACAGAATATTTTTTAAAAAAGCATTTCAAAGGATGATGGAATAAAAGAGAAATGATATTTAACACATACAACGTGAAAAGAATATCTGAGAGCCCAGAGCAGGGCCTAAGTTGGCAAAGCGGAGATAACTAAATTTTGTAGGAGTGAACACCTCCAAGAAAAAAGTAAATCTTTAAAGAAAAGCATTGGTGTTGGATAAGAGAGCTCACTGAAGAATGGCCAAAGTTACCAGATGGGTACAACTGAGAAAGACCTTTCCTTCAGATTCTCTTACCAGGAAATTAGACAGGAGGAAGAGTAAAGGTAACGTTAATGTGCCATGACCACAATATGCATTTAGCATACTATCGATATCTATTCCCTGGAAACTTAAAGATTAAAGGCCATTATTAATTGACATGTGTGCATGGTGCTCTTCGAAACTGCGTAACATTCACGGCCTTCACTTGCAGTTTTTAATCACAGCACATTGAGGAAACTACTATTCTTATCCTCATTTTACAGAAAAGGAAGCAGAAGCACGGAGAGTTTACACGATTTCTCCAGGTCACGCAGCTTCGATAGGTTGTGGACCTTTGTATCAAACAAAGGAAAGTGAACCCCTGGCCCTTCCCATTCTACAGTTAGTGCAACTTCCTGTAGAAAAGATGAAGCCATTTTAAACAGTGAGATGCCTTTCTTTACCAGCGCACACAGCTTTGGAAGAGAGGGTAGGATGAAAAGAGATAGCTTAATGGTAATATCAAAATCAACCCTGGATATCAAAGGGATAGATGTTTCTGGAAAGAGGAACAGTGGGAAGCTACATCCAGATGGTCCTCATATTCAGTTCAAAAGGATTTAGTCTTCCAAATATGTAATATAATTGAACCAAAGTAATTAATTGTAGAATGTTCAAAGACACAGGTTTTTTGTTTTGTTTTGTTTTTCCTTTGATTCTTGTTTTTGCTTTGTTTTTGGCAGTGGAGGGGTGGTAGTGGTTGTGGTGTGTACATTGTGTGTGTTTTAGGGTTACGTTTATTAAAATCTGTCCTCTTCAATTGTTGCTATTCACATGTCTTGCAAATTTTTTAGTTTGTTTATTAATTAAACCACTTATTTTTAAGACCCTTAAAAATGTAGAATAAACTCCATATGATTCTGTCTTCAGATAAATACTTTTCTATACAACTTTAAAATATATTTATTAATTTCATTTCCTATTGCTAGTTTACAACTGTTTGATTTAAAATATAGGAAGCCAAGTTGGAATGACCATGGTGTAAGGTAGAGGGCTCCTTACTGCTCTCAAAAAATTAATGGCTCTTCACTTTCATTATTTGTTTTATCTACTTTATCACCAGTTTCTAACACTGACCAGCACACATGCCAAAGGGACATATAAACCACCCCTTTTAATGTTTCTTATTGGAAAATACTAGATTATAGAGAGATTTTCCTCCCTATATGGGATGATTATAAAATTTATGTCTCATAGCAAAAGAATTGCTAGCTCATGAAATTTTATCATCACTGTTGAAACTGAAGAAGGTACAAGGAAGAGCATAGATGCTTAATGCATTTATAGAGCAATCTAAGCCACATGTCTCAAGAATATTTTATAGGCATATGCAAAGAAAAGATAATTTCTTATTTTCCTATATAGAATTGTCACTTTGAGAAATAGCCTGTTCTATAAACATTTACAAGTTACTATATACCCTTAAATTAGTATTGTCTGCTTCAAAGAAGATAATAATTAGAAAAAAGAGAATATCTTTTCAGAGATGATCTGCAAAAGGGGTGAGTGCCAATGATTCATATAGTAGAAAGTCTCCAAATAATTCCTCTTATTTCCACAACCTCATGTCACTCCTCCCATCAAGCAGTGAAATCTGTTTCTCCTCCTCGAATCAGGGTAGGCTATATGTTTTAGGTGGCAGCTGGGAATGAGCGGCCAGAGGCAAAATAAAGGCAGGGCGCTCGCTATTACAACCCAACAAAGCACTGAATCCGGGAGGCCAGAAAGAAAAGGAAGACATGTCTCACCAATGAAGTCAGCAGTCCTGAGCTCGGTTTCTTAAGATTGTCAGGTGTCCCCAGCATTACGAGCAAAAGAGCGCAGGAGGAGGAGAGAGTCCGTGAGACTGTGCTGAGAATGGGGCTTCTCTAACAATCTCACTGAGATGGCCGGGCCTTCTGAACGTCACGAGAGGGAATTATGCAGGAGGAAGAGGGGGGCCTGTGCAGGGAAAGGGGACCTCGGTAACCATTTCACTACCTAAGACAGAGAGCCTTTGCTAACTGAGAAAGCGAGCTTTTGTAGTTGTACATTATTCCCAAGATTTAGAAGGGGGAGAAGGGGAGGGAATTTAAAAGCCAACTAAGGTATGTAACCCCTGAACCCCGATAGTCAGTATACTTAGATTAGCTAAGTGCCTACCTATAGCTTCAGCTCAAGTCTACAGAATAAACTTACTAACAAACATACTAACAACTTTCTTTCCTGTACACGTGGGTCATTTAGACTAGTTGGGTGCCTGCTTAGAGCCTTGTGCTCACACGTGTTTCACAGATAAACTTGCTATCTCATTTCCACTCTATGAGTTTTGTCTCTTGCTCGAATTATTCTCTTTATTCTCTTGTGAGAGACACAAGAGCCAAGGCAGGGGAGGGAGCCGCATGACTCGGGTCTCTCTCTCCCTATCTGTAACACATGCATCGCCTGTTCCAATAGAATGTAGCTGAAGTAAGCCTGTGTCAGTCCCGGACCTAACTTGGGAAGCCTGGCATTAGTCTTGGGGTCCCGAGCCACCATTGTCAAAACCACAATCTTTGCTGAAGAGAGAAACAACCAACCACACCCTTTTCAGCCACCTCAGAAGAGATCCAGGATATATATATAAAGCCATTTTGGATGCTGTATCCAAACATTTTGGATGTTTGGACCCCACCTGGGGTCCTAGATAAGACAGACCAGACAACACCCAAGTGACCCTGCTAATGCAACATAGAAGAGAAAAAACATTCAGTTGAGCCCAGACAACCCAGGGAATGGTGAGATAAAACGGCATTATTGTTTGAAGCCACTACGTTTTTGGTATAGTGTTTTTTCCAGCTTTAGAAAACTGAACCATATCAAAAACTAGGAGACAATAATTAAACCTAAAAAACTAACTTCAAACTCCTTAGAAATTCCATACCCTAAAAACCAAGCTACTTCTCCAAAGGGAACATGATAAGAACTGTTAGTAAAAGTTAGGAAGAGTTCTATTTCAAGAGAGAACAATTACTATTGAAATTAACTTAAGCAAGTCACTTAAATTCATTGAGAAGTGACAACTAATTGGATGCCATGCATTTGTCACTTTCTCTTTTTAATGTATTTTATTACTTTTTGAATGTCATGTAAAGCTATTCCTTTTTTTTCAACCTCACCTATAAAGTAAAGATCAGACCCTTCCCACTTATTTCAAGGACTATTAGGAGCCCTTATTCCTCACACCTTCTCTTTCACTTTCCTCCAATTTATTTCAAATTTCTAATTTGCTGCTTTCTAAAATGTAGATGAAATCACAGCTAACTTAGTATTCCTCAATGGCTTTCCTTTGTCTACAGAATAAATACCACATTCATGCTTGACTTTCTAGCCCTTCAGTGTCTGACTTGTTTTCCCCTGCTCATAATTTGTGTCACCCCTCTTCTTTGAACAAAGCCTTCAGTTGTATTAAGCCTTCATGACTTTGCCTCTGCTCTTCCTGCTCCCTATTCTTCCCTTTTGCCCTGTAGACCTAATTTCTATTAAAAAAAAAAAAAAGCAAACAAACCCACAAACAATAATAAAAAAAAAACAAAAAACTTTTGGCAGAAAATGCCCTACACTCAATTCTGATCCATTTACCCTACATTTAAACTACCTTGCCAGTTGACCTTCATATCTTCACAGCACTGACCACACTCCAGGAGCGGGCTGCCTAAGTACTCGGAGGATGGCTTTTGGCTCTTTTTCGCAGAACCTAGCTTAGTGCCCAAAACGTAGCAAATGCAGTGCTTTGTGAATGAGTAAGTGAATGGTAAATGAAACGGATAACATGTGGCAGTATATTAGAAAGTTAGAATTGCTTTGTAAATATTATTTTGATGATTTCTACATAATAGTTTGTAAAAATAGTTCCTATAAGAATAGACTGAAACCCAGATGAATTAAATGAATGTATTTGGGGGAAGCGATTGCATATACATGTAATAGAAGTTGCCTGAAGGTTTCCTGTAAGATAAATATAAATATAAAATACATTTGCTTTATATATTTGCCTATAAAAAGAATAGAAATAATTTTACATTTATTTAAAGGCACTAGAGAATTAAGAAAAGAAAAATTTACCTTAGAACTGGGAAGTGATCTTTTACCTTATATTGTATTTGTCAAAAAAATTAAATTATTTATTATTTCATCATGGCTGTTTTAAAAGTGATTTAGGAAAAATGGAGATGAATTAGTTATATTGAATGGAATTAGAAGGATGTATTTAAATTAAGCAATATTTTATTTAGTCACAGAATTGAATTTATTGACCATTAGAATGAGGCAATATTGAATCCAATTGTTGAGTGGTCTGTAAACTTCAGGCATTGTACTAAGTACTTTGCAGACATTATCAAGTTTAATTCTTGGAAAAACCTATATGACAAAGATTAGCATCCTCCCTTTAAATATGAAGATTGTCTGTCCATTTGAGACTGTTAATAAATAGCAGAGCCATTGCCAGATTTATGGTTTAAAGCCATGCTTTCTTGTCATCAGTGAGAACAGAAGACAGAATGAAGCAGGGGAATTTCCTGCATTCAAGAATTTTATGAAAAAGAAAAATTACCATTTCTCTTCAATTGCTTCATAATTTTTATATATAGAAGAAACGCTAATCTTGTTAACACCATGGCTTTACTTTAGCTCTGGCTTCCATGAATGTCTGTCACATCAAAAGTCACATTTCTAAGAAATAACAAATACTTCTAACATTGTTTATGGTTTACTGCCTGCAATTAAATTGCCCTACAAAAGCACCTGTGTAGAGGGTTGAATAATGGCCCTTCGGAAAAGATATTTCCATCCTCAGAATGTGGCATTTTTTGGAATTACCATGTTTGCAGATATCATTAATGTGAGGACCTCAAGATGAGGTCAACCTGTATTAGGTAGGGCCCTAAATCCAAGGACAGGGATCCTTACAAGGTAGAATAGAAGACACACAAGGACACAGAGAAGGCCACGTGAAGACGGAGTCAGAGATGAGAGTTATACTGTCACAAACAAAACAATGCATTGCATTACCAGATATGGCAAAGGGAAGAGAGGATTCTCTCCTAGAGCCATCGGAGGCAGCCCAATCCTACCAATACCTTCATTTCAGACTTCCAGCCTCCAAAACATGAGAGAATGAATTTCTGTTGTTTTAAACCTGCAGGTGCATTGCCATTGTGGTTGCAGCCCTAGGAAAGTAACAGAGCACCTATTTCCCATTTCTGTACACCTGCCAAGGGCAGTGTTATGCCTGAGGCAAGTACAGCTCATGAATCCTTAGTTGTTTACAGGCAGTACTTAGTGAAGGCTCTCTTGTGGGGGTGACATTTAAGAGTATACCAGGAGTATTTCAAATAGCAGTGAATGACAATAAGATGGCTAGAAGGGATAAACAGCATTTGAAGGGATAATACAAAGACTAGAAAGAATTTGAGTGTTTGCAGGACTGAGCGGAGACCAGCCCCTCAGGACTGCAATAGACGGGGAATCAGGTAGGTTTGGGGAATATGAAAAGAAGCCAGATCTTGTAGGCATTTGTACAGCTTACCAAAGAATTTACATTGCATTTTCAGTTCAATGGAAAGCCATACAATGATTTTTTTATTTTGTGTGGAAGCGTAAATGAGATATGAGCTGAAAAATGTGTGATCCCAATTTGTTTTAAAGTGGTGATATTAAATACTGGCGTGTGAAGAGCAAACCTGAAGCTAACAAGGTGGAAGGAAGAAGATAAGGAAACAGGCTTTGGCAATTATCTATGAGAGGTAACAATGGGTTTTTCAGTAGTGGCAGTGATAGTGGAGACATCGTTCAGGAATTTTGTGGATGTCCTAGTCCACATGCTGATAGATATAAAGGGGGAAGGAAAGTGAAACAGCAAATCTCTGCACTAAAATATCAGAGGACATACGAGAGGCGCGAAAGCTAGTAACGTGGAGGAGTGGAGAGAATTAGAAAATATTCCTCAGAGGAAGTGATTCATACATATATGCTTACTAATTTTTAAAAAATTCATATGAATGTAGGAAACAAGAGGCTACAAGGGGAAGGGTAGAAAAACAGTTTTTGTACTCAATGCTCTTCTAACAAGCCCAGTTTGCAGTAGAGCTCTGTTTGTACCCCCTAGACTATAAAGAGTAGTAATTGTATACAGCACTGAAACACTAAATTATTCCTTTGTTTCAAATTTGTTAATCTTCCATTCTTTTATGGTGTGTTGTTTTAGGACTATTTTCTGGATCAAGACATTTTCAGATTTGTTTCAAATTTGACATTATTTTATTTAAAGTGAGCTTATTCAAACTTTTTCTACTTTATTCCTGGAAATATTTTTGCTTTTCTCACCAGTTCTACACAATGACCTTATGAGGAAGGGTTCTGTTAAAGTGAATTCACGCTTTAGACAAGGTTTCTTATCAGTTTTTCACACTTACTAGAGAGGGCATTTTTCCCCCTGAATCATGTGATGGTTCTCCCTATAAATAGTATTCTGCTATTTTGAGTCAAGCTAGTCTATTAAAAAAAAAATGACTGGCTGGAGTATACCTTTTAAGAATTACTTCATTTTTAAAAGATAGTACATATTTTTCTGCTTGTCTCAGTGGCCTACTTTCCTTTCTAAAACTCTCCACTAACTTGTTTCTCCTGTCTCCTAGCATCTCATATTATCTGCTTTTCTTGTAGCAGTCAGTCCAGGTTGCTGTTATCTGTAATAAAGAAATATAATATTATAAATATCCTTAAATTGTCTTTGCACATATGTGAACCGTCTGTTTAAGTTAATGCAAGACCACCGTATGTAAAGGAACAGGCATGCCAGGTAAAATCAGAACGCACTACATCAGAGAGAGTTTGAGGTCTCCTTGACTTCTGCTTTTTACACAGTACTCTCATTCCTGGAGAATAAAATAATTTTAGTTGGGCTCTTTTCAAAAGTAGTAAACTTAGTTTTGCACTCCTGAATTTGAATGCATGAATGAATTCTATAATTTTTTTTTTTTTACATGAGTTACAGGAAAGAGTTTCAGCAAATTTTTTTTACTCTATCTAGGGGACTCCCCTTGGAGTTTAAAGGGTGAATGCCTAAGACAAATCAGAGAATTAATTACTGGAAAAAGTAGTACAGACTAAGAAATGCTGGTTGAACCTGTTAATCATGGGTGTTTAAAGAAGTGTCTTTTTTTTTTGTTTAGAGATGGAGGGGGGCTATTTGCCAGTGTAAAATGTTGATATTTCCCAATTTGCTCCCCCAGTGCTACATATGTGCCTTCCCAAATCTTCTCCATCTCAGTGTCCAGCAATACTCTTACTGGAGTTGCACAAGTCAAAACTTAAAAGTTTTCATGAAATAGAGGATTACATGAGAAAATCAATATGTCAAAAGTAATACATTGTTATGTGTTATGTAGTTTTAGATATATGTGTAATATACAAAACTATTATAATCATTTGATAATTCCATAGCTCCAGCTATATTTCAAAAACATATGTGTATATAAATATATGTATATATTTTTGAGATGTGAATCTAAAAAAAATCAACAAAGACGCCCAACTTTAAAGAGAAAACCAGAAAGAGTGGAGTGATTCTCATTTTCTCAATCCCCCTCCAATAAATATTTCTTGGGAGGAAGTAAACACTCAATAAAAATATATTGAATAAATGGGAGAAATTAATGCCCGAACCAATGAATAGACTATAGATGACACTCTATCACTAAGAATGTCAAAAAAAAAAAAATGAAAACCAATGTAAATCTTTTATGTAAAGTATATTAAGTTTGACCATATTAAACATATTTAATAGAACTATAGGTAATGTGTTAGAAAGCAGAATATTTCTAGATCTAAATTTCTTCATATGAAGAAAAAGTTAATCACATCTACACTAGAGTTAGCTAAATGATATTAGTATTCATTTCCATGAGCATTGTGAAACATGACCAAAAAGAAATTACCTATATGTTTCTTGAAGTAATATGTAGGATCTACAACATAAAAAATATTTTTGTAATAAAATATATTATAAAGTTGGCACTACTCATGTTAATTTTTAAAGTAGTGGATATTATTAATAAACATAGGCAAATATGAATCTAGACCAAACTGATACAAAAACACACTTGTTAAAATTCCTGGGAAAGAAAATATGTATATTTCCACATACATGCACATGCATGTATGTTCTTATATGTGTGAATGTATGGGAAAATGTCTTAATGGATATATACTAAAAACTAAAAGTCAAAAAGCCATGTTATACTAATATTAACACTAAACGCACATTAGTAGGGTATCTTATGTTATTTATTATTAGTACTTATTAAATTACAAATGCAGTTTCTTTAATAATGCCTAATGCAAATAATGTTTCAAAACCTATCATAAGCACTTACTTTGTGCAATGTTGCTTAGCCTTTTTAAAATTTTTGTGAGCCAATTATGTTTTTCACCCTTGATTCCAGATGAATATACTGAAACTTAGAAAATTAATTTCCCTCCAATCAAACTGAGCAAGTGGTAGAGCTACACATTGAATCCAGCCTTGCTCTAGACCACAGCTGGTCAATATGGAAACCAGTAGCCACTTGCCTTCATTCAGCATCTGACTTGTAGCCATCGTAAAGGAGGAAACACATTCTTTAAATCAACTTAAGCTTAAAACCAAAGAAATGTAAAATATTTGTCATTAAACATAACTGTTGCATTGGTAGGACTAAACTTGATCATTTATTTCTTTTTACAAATTTGATGTATATTTTAAATGTTTTATTTTTACAATGCATAATACTTCTAAAGATGCAACTGTGGGGACCCCAGAATAGTAGTGATGATGGTGGAAATGGGCAGAGGCAGTTAAAAAGTCATTCAATGAGGTTAAAGGGTGAAGGGGTTGAGCAAAAAGGAGAAGGGACTCATGGACATGGACAACAATGTGGTGATTGCTGGGGGGAGGAGGGTATAAGGGGACTAAATGGCAATAGGAAAAAATACAATAAAGATTAACTTTTTTAAAGTTACACAAGCAGGTGTCACATCAGGACAAAGAGCACCTGCTCTGGCTTCAGGCAGACCAAGGTTAACATTCCACTTCGGATCCTTGCAGCCATGTGATATTGAGCTTGTTCCTTAGCCTCTGTAATTCTGTGTCTTATCAAATATAAAAACAGTGGTATAGTAATAGTATTTATGTCAAAATGATTTGTAGATAAATTAGGACATATCAAGAAATTTGTACCATGCCTGTCAACATTGATTTATTTTGGCTCTGACAACATGGTGGAATAGTGTATGTACGTTGTGCTTGAGGTAATATGTCAATAAATCCTGGAGCACATTGAAATTGACTACATTAGAAACATTTATTAACTAAATTTGAAAGCACTGGTAAGTCATTTCAGTCCCGATAAACTTTCTTTGTATAAACCAACGAGCAATGTGATGCTTGACAGACTCACAGAAAATAAAACATATATAATAAAGCAATCAGAGTATTTAAATATTTTTTCATTGAAAGCAATCTAGTTTTTTCAAGTAGTAAGTGAATAGTTTTATTTTAAACATGAACACTTGTGGAATTTCTAAATGTCCTATGTTTTAGACAGCAGCCCTAACTAAAGATTATGTAACATTAACTGAAAAGCGCCACCTGCTGGCTTTTGATTTCACTGCAAACTCACTGCGATGTCCTTTCTGAACTGATTCCCCTCCCCACAGCAGTTACTCCGCATATAATTACTTCTCTATTCACTAAAAATGTTAGTTCTGTACTTCAAATGCAGTGATCATAAGTTAATAGACAAAATGACTAATGGAATAAGGCTTGAACCATGATATAAACCTGCATTTTGAACCCGTGGCACCATTTGTCACTAAGCAATAAAGCAGAAGAATTAATTATGTCAATTAAAGAAGAACTTATGATGAATAAAATCACTGAATATTTTAACAAGTATATTTTCTTATAATGTTTATTAAATACCTTCATTTATATTTGAATAATCAGTTCTTATAGCAGAAATAAAAATATTTTGCTGTATAAACCTCACTTCACTGAAATACCATATTATTAATAAGTTGTCATAAAAATTAGATAAGACAATCTAATGTCATTCTATCATCTGGTTTTAGAGAATAACTCAAAACTAATATAGTCTTGGTAGAATAATAGGTCATTTAAAATGTATTCATGTGAAATTGTAATTTTAAGTATCTAAACATTTATGATATTTATAGGAACTGTATTCATGTAGAAGCTATGAAGCACAATTTATAATATAAATCATATGAGCGGAAAACAATATCACTAGTTCATTAGCAACAGGAAATATAACTGTAGTATAAACTAATTATCATGCTTCCTTGATCAATTTAAGCTATACTCAGTGTTATTTCTCATTTTACATAAACATGTATATTGAGAACTAGAGACTGATTTCAAATAGAAATTGAAATAGATTTTTAAAAATACAAGGTTTGGCAGAAGTAACACCTGCTTGAGTGTGGTTAGTAGGTTAATGATATGGGTATAACAATTTATAGTTTTAATTTGAAAAATTCACCTAAAATGTCATATGGTGTACCTGAGTGTGATATTGTTATGTTACAGAATTACATGCTTATGATTTTGTAATAAAAAGATTTTATAGTAAAAGGGCACATTTGTACCAGGCCCTGTATATCCCTAAGCTCTGATTAGCCAAAAATCTGTATAAGTAAGTTACCCAGAAATGTTTGCATATCTGTAAAGAGTCCAGGAAAACAGCATTTGAAGCTTAAAATTGAAAAGGATGCATTTGAGGTTTTTAAACTGAAGTTAAACATAGGAGTCCAGTTGGTCAAATATATTGATTTAAATACAATTATTGAGCAAAAACAATGGGCAAGGAACTCTGCCAGGTTTGGGGCATACAGAAATAAACAAAGAATAGCTCACGAATCCATAAAAACATGACTTGACATCCATGGGAAAATGTGATTTAATAGTTGTAACAGTGGAAGTAGTTATTTAGTTACATGTGCCACAGAGAAGAGCCAAAGAGGAAAAATTAAAAATATTTCTTGTTAGATAATCACCATGTTCAAAAGTAAGTATATTATGTTTGATCTTCAAATGATACTTCTTAGTATACTTTATATTTTTTCAAATTATTTTGTATTGATTGATTTTAGAGAGAAAGAGGAAAGGGGGGAGAGAGAGAGAAACATCTATTTGTTGATCCACTTTATGCATTCATTAATTCATTCTTTCATGTGCCCTGACCCGGGATTGAAACCACAGCCTTGGTGTGCTGGGACTACGCTCTGATCAGCTGAGCAACCCAGGCAAGTCTCTAGCATACTTTTCTGTAATAATTTAATCAGCATAAAAGTTGAGAACTATTTCCCTATAAATAGAAAATCACCATGCCTGGTTTTGTATGTCGTAACAAGACTGAGACAGTGTAAAAGTAGTATCGCTTAATATTTTAATGAGACTATTTTAGCCCATAGCAAACTGTATACGTAGGCAAAACAGCTATCTCTTTTGACTCCATATTTTCACCTTTTTTGGACCCTTTTTTAAAGTGTTGCGGGAAGCACCTCTTCTGAACACTTGAGATTTTGTCCTGCGTGGTATCTGCTTATTGCTCATTAGGGCGGCGTTCCCGATCCCCTCTCAATGCCCCACTCTCTACTTCCAAGGAGAGGAGTGACAACCTGACTGGTGTGCTTTGAAGGAGAAACTGGACACGTACAACAGCTCATTCGTCCCCACCTTCCCCAGAGAGTTACTTGCTCTCTTTCTGTCTGCCACAGATTTTAAATGCAGTATTTGCTGCTGCAAGGCAGGAAGCCTGAAGTTTTGGTGGCATTAGCTGCATTCTAACACTAAGGAAATAGAGCTGTTGAATGCTTTCTTCCTTGGTAATTCTCCCTAGTCGGAATATCAATTTATTTCTACCATCTTCATTAGAGATTATATCTGCTAATTTATTTTTATTAATTCATAAAGTATTACTTCTGAGGTATAAATTATTTCACAACATAATGGTTTGTTTTGCATATTTCAACCACATATCTAAAGGAATAATTTGTAGGAAATATTAAAATGCATATTGAAAACCATAATTAACCTGTATATGTAAGTGCAAAAATAACTTTACAATTATTGGAAAGCACATGTGAGATGTTTCTTTTTCATCATTTGGGAGCAGAAAGACCATCCATGTTCAGTGAGGAGACACAAAACGCAAGTGGGCTGAGAATGCCTAAGTCTAAAGCTTGTCATGCCATCCGGCACGCCTAGGCTGAATATTATGAGCCCCAAACCTGGGAACTGTGGCAACTAATACAACCGCCTCACATGCTCACTATGGGGATTAAATGATAATTTAGTGAAGGTAAAGTGAGATAATATAAGCTAAAGGTTTAGTCTTGGTGCTCTAATATATTTGGGTATTAAATATCAAAACATAGTATGTACTTTAATGAAAAATTAGACAAGTCACATCATATTATTTTAACTTGTTTTGATGTTTTATTATTTGACAAAACCATTGCAGAGGTTTTTGTTCTTCCTAAGTGTTTTTATTGTTCTCCTCTTCGTGTAAATATAATTTAATAAAATATAGGGAGGCACAAAAGTAGGTTTACTGTTGTGAGTATGCAAAATGCAGAGTTTATTCTTGTACTATTATTTATTAGTTATTTCATTATTTTCCAAACAACTGTAAACCTACGTTTTCCTCACCATATCTAGTTTTATTTTATTTTTATAAAAGATTTCATTTATTTTATTTTTAGAGAGAAGGGAAGGGAGGAAGAGAGGAAGAGAAACATCCATGTGTGAGAGATACATTGACTGATTGCCTCTTACAGGTGCCCCAGCCAGGACTGGGCACAAGGTAAGCACGTGCTCTGACCGGATCAAACCAGCAGCCATTCGCTTCGCAGGACAATGCTCAACCAACTGAGCTACACCAGTCAGGGCATTCCCACCCTATATAGTTTAAAAATGAGCCTTATGTACTATTATTTGATAAAAAGGAATATTTTTTTTCTTAAATCATGGTCTTTGCCTTTACTAAGAAGTTGGAATTTTGGATAAAGGAAAAAATTCCATGTGTGCAAAGCAAGTATGAAAAATCATAAATTTACTTAGTTTTCTACTTACAGTTTTATGTTCTTTGTAATTCAGAAAATCTATAACACATGGTAGAAAATATTACCATACAAAATTTTTAACTTTTTTACTAGCAACATATAATACAAATGAAAGTCATGGAAAGGGAATATTTGTAACATATATTTCAAACACAGGAATTTCTGATAGAAATAAAACCTTATAAATTGATGAGAAACACAAACAGCACAAGTATAAAAATCTTTAAATTATATCAAGAATATAAATTAAAAATAAACATTGTAAGAGACAGATGATTTCATTAATTCTTAAGGAAATGTAAAATAAAATGAGAGAATTTTTATCAGGTAGGCCTGTCCAGAAACCATTCAGCCATGCACTATGAAAAATAGAGGCATTTACTGAAGAAGACACAAGATACAAGTAACATTGAACATAGTCAATGACATGTTAGTCCCCTTTAAAGTAGGCACCTTGGGACCTCACACAGTTCTCAGAGTGGCCATCAGCTACCCCACCATATTTTCTTGAATCTCATTGAGGGTCTGAAATCTCTTCCCTTTCAAAGATGGTTTTATTTTTGGGAAAAGCCAGAAATCCTAGGGTGCCAAAAATGGCCTGTAGAGGGAATGAGTCACGTGGGTGATTTGATGTTTCACCAAAAAACTCTACACGAGACGTGATGCATGAGCAGGTGCACTGTCGTGATGAAGCTGCCAAACACCAGTTGCCCAGAGCTGCAGCCTTCTGAATCAGCCAAATAGTTTCTGCAGGGGAACGTTCAAGCTCAGTACAAAATCAGATACAGGTTCGTTGCTCTACTCAGTCATTTTGAATGCAATGGCCTTTAGTCATTTTGAATGCAATGGCCTCACAGTACCTATGCTCGCTCAATGGGGTCTAGCGCCCCACTGACTAGCCGAGTGAAGTCATCATTTTTCACGCATGTGCGCTGGCTGCCAGGTTACATCAATGTTGTGAAAACCTTTCTCCTTACATAACAATGGCTGGACTTTTTCCGGACAGACCTTGTTTATAGAGCCTAAACATATAGTGTTATTAAAGCTATGATAATATACAGTATCTCACAATATAACCAATAAACATTTAAATTAAATATGTAAAATAAAAAATCATTGATATAGTCAATAAATATTTGGGGGTGATAAAGTGATGAAAATTATCAGAAGTTCATATTCTCTGTGAAGTTCCACATCTAAGAATCTATCATGATTACAATGTGAAATTGTATACAGGCATATTTTCCATCATTATTTATAATAGCAATAATTTTAAATCAACTTATGTGACCGTGAAGAGAAAGACTGTTAGATTATAATATGATTATATAGTGGAAAACAGTATGCATCACTTTAAAATGAAGAAATAAACATATTGTCTGACCAGGAAATTGTTAAAGAAAAAAAAGCTATTTGTAGTGAAATTTGCAATGCTCAATCTTGTACTTATAGAACAATAACATCAACAAGAAAATAATAAAAAGGGAAATAGTTTGTAGTATAGATGTACTTAGCCATATGCAAGAGGAAATATGAAGTGAAAAATTACTAGTGTTGATTGACTCTTATACAATAGTGGGGTATTAAAGTGGAAATTGTGGTGAAATGAGAAGATATAGACTGCCTCTTTTTATTTTCTATCTTCTAAAATTCCACATAAAGAATGGTTAATATTTGCTTTGTGTGGTATGTAGTCATTTGAAATAAAAAGACAAAAGTTTGTTATATGAATAAATGCAAAAATAAACAATAAAAAAAGCAACAGAATAGGCAAAAACTAAGAAACAAATAAAATAACTTCATGAAATAAGCAGCCAGCATGGAAAAATAAAACCTCCTGCAAATATGAAGCACGATATCTTAGGTCATCTTTTACCATATCACACTTTCTCAGTGAAGAATGATCCTTAACAATGGCACCAAAAGATGGGCCTGGTGATTCCTAAAACATAAATAAGTTCCTTTAGAAAATGATTTTTATTTAATACTTCTCCACTCCATTCCCTTTCCACAGTCACTGCTGCCACCTCAGCCCAAGCCGTCATGGTCCCTTGCCACATTACTACCCGAACCTCCTCTCTGACTCCAGAGATACCTTCACAGAATGTCCCTGTGAGTGTATCACACTCTAAATAAAATCTCTCACTGGTTCCCCACCACATTCAGAGTAAATCTCAGAGACATAGACTGTCCCTTCCATCACCCCACTCTCCACCAAAAAAAAAGAGAAAATATTAACCTTAGCAGCAAAGACTTTCTAATCTTTCGGTCTTACAATTAGAAGGAAGAGGGAATTTCTCCTCATTTCAAGGAATCCACTGACATAATTTCTAATGTACTTGGCTAGAAAATAGTAGTCTTACTTAAGACAGTGTCTTCAGTGTCCTACATCACATTCATTCCTCTCCCTATGTAATTATTTCAGCATAAAAGGACTTCTATTTAGGTGGATCATTTTTCATGATCATGTATATATGGCTTGAAGGAAGGACTCATTTACCAGAGTTCTATAAAACACAGATACTGGATTGCCTAAAATATATCCCATCATTTGAGAAATGTCAGCTTCCGGAAGCTTCACTGGGCAAGGCAGCTCCTGGAGGCAGGCATATTTCAATTGCTTTCTGCAGGATGATTACTATATGCTTACGTATATGCCAAAAACAATTATACAAAAAGTGCAGGTGCAGGGGTGAAGATACATCCCATTGTGCTTTCTAACTCTCCATGGAGATGTGGAATGGGTGGGTCCCACACCCACATGTAGTAGGTAAAAATTTGTGAGGGATATCTGGGGAGTGAGGGGTCCTAGCACCAGACCAGGCCCGCAGCCCAAGGTACCAGTGCCATATAACCCTATAACTTCTGGCTATAAAAATCAGCAAGATTAGAGTCAGTTAAAAAAAAACAACAACACTGAATTCCCTGGCAGTTCCTCTCAAAGGACCTGTGCTGAACTTAGAGGAACTCCCTCTGCTCCTGAGCTGCCACTCAGGTAGCAACTTGAATGGCACAAGTACGCTCCATACAGAGAAGACATGAAGTATCTGGCAGCGGGATGAGAGCTAGGGAACAGCTCTCTCCTAGACAGAAAGGTGGGCAGAGGCCATTGTGCCTTTTTTTTTGAGCCCTCCCCCAACAGAGTGATAGAATGGAAAGGTGAGAGCCATACCTGATACTCTGTCAATGTGCTTTACACTGTTGGTCCCACCCTGGCATTGACCAAGACCCCGTACCTGTGCCTAAGCTGCCCCAGGTCACGCACTAGCAGCAGCAAGCTTTGGATCACAGTTTAGTCCTTCCTAGGAATCTCCAAGCCCAGCACAAGTAGCAGCTATCTGCAGATTGCTCTGTAACTCATGCAGGATGACCCCATGCAGAACATAGGTGGTGGCTGACCCTGACTTGCACCATACATGAAACCCAGAGTCCGTGGACCCAGTGGAGAGTTACAGACCATGTTGGAGCACCACCACCCTGCCTCAAAACAGCTGATCATACACAGAGGGCAGGGGTTGCTGGTCAGTGGTCAAACCAATCCTTGTAGCTGACTGCCAAAAGCAAACAAGTCTCAATTACAAAGGAAGGTATACTCAGCCCACATGGAGGGCACAACTCAAGTACCCAGTTTAAGTGATTTTTTTCTTTTTAAAATTTTTATTAAAAATAAAGTGCTTGGTAAATCACACATTAAAGAATATTAACAGGTTTAACAATCCCCCTTCCATATTATTTTTTGGAAAAAAAACTCTTTATGCCATAGAAAAATGTTGATAGCCTTGTAGACTGTGTGAATGAGCCTATAGACCGCACTACCAAGACAAAGTGTCATAGCAGCTCTATCCAATACACAGAAACACAGGGAGGCTGCCAAAATGAGGAGACAAAGGAATATGGCCCAAATAAAAGAACACATCAAACATCCAGGAAAAAAAAATAAACAAAATGGGGATGAGCAATCTACCAGATGCGAAATTCAAAACACTGGTTATAAGGATGCTCCAGGAACTCAGTGAAGACTTCAACAGCATAAAAACAATCCAGGCAGTAATAAAGGATATACTAATGGAAATGAACAATTTACAGGGAATCAACAGTAGAGTGGATGAAGCTGAGAATCAAATCAAGGACATGGGACATAAGGAAACAAAAAACAACCAAGCAGGACAACAAGAGGAAAAAAGAATCCAAAAAAATGAGGATAATGTAAGAAGCCTCTGGGACAACTTCAAAAAAACTAACATTTACCATCATAGTGGTGCCAGAAGGAGAATAGAAAAAGCAAGAAATTGGAAATCTGAAAAAAACAATGAAAGAAAACTTCCCTGATTTGGTGAAGGAAACAGACATGCAAGTCTAGGAAGCTAGGAAAATCCCAAACAAGATGGACGTACATAGGTCCACACAAGACATGTCATAATTAAAATGCCAAAGGTTAAACATAAAGAGAGAATCTTAAAAGCAGCAAGAAAAGCAGTTAGTTATGTACAGGGGAGTTCTAATAGGCTATCCGCTGATTTCTCAAGAGAAACTTTGCAGGCTAAAAGAGATTGGCAAGAATATTAGTAGTAATGAAAAGCAGGGACCTGTAGCCAACATTTATCTACCTAGCAAAGAAATCATTTAGAATCAAAGGTCAGATAAAGAGCTCCCAGACAAGAAAAAAACTAAAGTTCATCATCACCAACCCATTATTATATGAAATGTTAAAGGGACTTCTGACAGAAAAAGAAGATCGAAACTATGAATAATAAAATGGTAGTAAACACACATCTATCAATAATCAAATCTAAAAAACAAAACTAAACAAACAAAAAGAACAGAGACAGAGTCATGGATATGGAGAATGTTTTGATGGTTACCAGATGGGAGGGTAGTTTAGAGGAATGGGTATAGAGGTGAAGGGATTAAAAAGTATAAATTGTTAGTCACAGAATAGCCATGGGGATGTAAAATACAACATAGGTAATGGAGTGGCCAGAGAACTTATATTCATGACCCATGGACATGAACAAAGGTGGGGGGATTACCTGAGAGGAGTGGTGGGTGCTGGGTGTGGGGGAAAAGGGGAAAACACTGGGACAGCTATAACAGCACAATTAATAAAATAATTTTTAAAAGGTTGCATTTTCTTTTTGTTGATTATTTCCTTAAACATATCCATTACCATCGTTTCCTTCCACCTTTTATTATTATAGTTGTTGTTATTATTATGATATTTTCTGTGCATTCTTTACTCTTTTTCATTGTTTTTTCATATTCTTTCATTGATTGCATAATTTCAAATGGTCCTTCTTCGGTTTGCTGGCTCTTTCTTCTAATTGAGCAAGGGTGTTATTGAGGTTCACTATGGAATTTTGCAGTTCAGTCATTGCATTCTTCAGCTTCAGCATTTCTGTTTGCTCCTTTTTTATGGTTTCTATTTCTTTGTTTTATGATGTAATTTATTTGAATATTTGTGTTATCTTGTAGCTCCATTAGCTTTTTAAAGACAGGTATTTTGAATTCTTTCTCAGACAGCTTATAGACCTCCATTGCTTTAGGGTTGGTATGGAAGCTTTCTTTGGTTTCTTTGGTGGTGTTACATTTTTCTGACTCTTTGTGTTTCTTGTACACTTGTAGTAGTGTCTGCTTATATAAAGGAACAGTGACATATTCCAGTCTTTACAGACTGACTTAGGCAGAATCAGCTTTTTCACCTGTGACCCTAGCCAGAGATGCTGGTGTGCTGGTGGTCAGAATTCATGGGTGGATGGAGCCAGCAACAGTCAAGCCCAGTGTAAGGAGCCAAGGGCTAGCTTTTGAGATCTGCACATTAGTTGTTGAGAAGTCCCTGCCTTTTGGTTTTTTTTAAGCTATCCCACATGACCTCATCATTATTCCCTCAGTGTTCTGGATGAGGTGCAACAGAAGTAGGCCCTTCACTTAGTGCCCCAAAAAGCTGGCAAAGATGAATGGTCACTTTATTTACCTTTCTTTCTCCCACATAAAAACTGACAGGCCAAGGGGTTCTCTCTCAGTGCTGTGCTGCGTGGGTTTAGGGAAGGGGCGATGTGGGTAAAGTGAAACTGTCCTTCTTACCCTTTTCAATAAAACTCTTTCTCATTTCTGTGTTCCACTGGTATACATAAAGCTTTCATAAACTTATTTTTCATTTGTGAATGAATGTTAAATAAGCACTTCTGTAGGGGCACAGGGCTGGAAATGCCTACTCCACAGTCTGACTAAAATCACTCATTGAATTAATTTTTGTGAAAGGTAGAAGGTCTGTATCTAGGTTCCTTTTTTTTTTTTTTTTTGCATGTGAACACATAATTGTTCTAGCACATATTTTTACAACATTCATATGTGTCTTTAGAATAGGTATTCTGTAAGTTCTGATTTGTACATTTTTATTAGAGTTAGCCTTTGAAGAGAGCTAACACAGACTATGAATAAAGCGTGGGGACATGAATGGAAATGGAAATATTAACAATCTACCTAATGTTGAAGAGACCTTATCACCATACTACCTTACCTTTACATTTATATTCTCCGAGTTGTTGCTTTCGAATGGAATACTCTAAAGAAACAAATATTTCTGAATGTGTATTCCTTTTTTCCAAAATTAATTCTTGAAGAACCTATAATACAATATTCTTGACAAACATATTTCATCAAAACATATACTTCAAGTCCAACAAGTTCTAGCCTTCTGACAGAATATCCACAGATGAAATTTTCATGATGAATGCTTAAAGGAAGGAAAGGAGCTGTATGGCCCAAAGGAATCAGCAATTATCTGGAGATTTTGTTTAACAATTAAAATTTTCAAATAATTTCCCTTACTGTTCTAAGTTGTCCAAACTACATACAAATCTGAGAACTTTGGGAAAGGAAAAAACACAGTGAGTGGCTTTGTTGGTGGCTGTGGTCCCTGTTCTGTATAAAAACAATATTCTGAAAAAAAAATGCATCACCTTAAACATATCCCATAGCATGTATATGAAAACCCTTTGGAGGTCAGGTATTGTTGAGAAAGAAGAAGAAGGAGGAGTTGGAGGAGGGGGAGAGGAAGAGGGAATAGGAGGACAGTTTTCATAAACAAAAGTTTCTTAAATCCTGGTATTGGTTACTCTGTTATGTGCATTTTAAATTTGGAATTGATGGCAAATCATAATTCTAAAACTGACTGGCCTTGGAACAATTAGTCATGAAATACCTCTCAACGTCTCTCATGAAACTAGTGTTCTGTATTATATATTTATGTGAAATGTTGAACTATAAAAATGCCTAAAGCATGGACCTGGTGAGCTTTTCGTAAGACAAGTAAGCAGTGGTTTATGACTTTTCACAATAATTAGAATAAATAAAAGCAGAAGGAAATTTTAGATAATTCACTTTAACATGGAAGAGTCAGCCATAAGAGTTGAAAATTAAGTTACTATTGAGAATTCAAAATTGTCAGACTCTCTATCATTAGATTTTGAGAACTTTAAACATAATTCATGTAGTACTTATATCTAAAATAATACATTTTCATATTTAGGAGTAAAAATAAATCAATATTGTTATCAAAATCAATTGAATTTGCAAATTAGTCAAAAGAAGAAACACATAATCCTCTGGAGGTAGAGATTTACATTGAATTTTCAATTTTACATATTTCCATGTATTTCAGTGAGAATGTTTTCAAGAAACCCATAGAAATAAAACTAACATGTTGACATTTAGTATCACAAAAATATTCTGTTGTATTTTAATATGAAAACTTTAATGTATTTTTTATATTCAATATTTATAAACCATAGTGCTTAGTAGAGTTATTTTCATTATGATGATTTTATATAGGAAATAATGTTCACGGCCAGTAGACAAAAGTCACACTTGAACGTGGGTTTTCTACATACCTTTACCACTTCTGCACACTTGCCCCAGAATGACTCTATAGGTGAAATTTATCAATAAAATAATGAGAATTTTTTATATTGTCTCCAGTTTCAATGTCTCAGAAACATAATTCCATCAATTCATATAATCTAATAGTTGTATATACTACTTTTATTTTTGTTGTGTTAACTTTTAATATTGGCCCAAAAAGGACTCAAAACACCATATTATACATATTTTTCTTAGAACGTATAAAGTTTCTAGTTTAACCAATAGGCTTTTTAAATGTTAAATCAAGAACATTTTTATTCACATAAAATTGGTGTACTTACCATACTAACTATTTCTAAGGCTGCACCTATAATTTCTTTCAAATAGAAAAGAAAGAATACTCCACTATTTGATACTAAAAAAATCAGTATCCCAGGCAATGATGTCCTGCCCATTGGTATTAATAAATCAGTTGTCCTAGCTTTTATTTTGTTTTGTATAGTTTGCTTCTATTTTCAAAGGTGACAGAATTCTTTGTGTAGCTTTGGCTTACTTTTCAGAACTTACCAAGAGCTCTCTCACAAATTATTTTCAGAGATATTCTTAGAAGACACAATAAGTCTGAAGGCGAAGAGACACCACTTGCTAAAACATTTTTTTTCCAATAAAGCACCTCAAAAAACACCCCTTAAATTTCCCAATTTATTTAAAAAACTTAAGATATTACAGGCCAAATACAAAAAAAAATGCCTTATTAAGAACTATAGTTGGCTTAAAATCCTGTTTTATAAAACTCTTTTAGTCTATAAGGTACAATAGTGATAATAAGCAAGTGGTCCCCCATCTCCTTACTAATTTAAAATGCAAGTTTACTTTTTCCTTTTTGTCTCAGTTCAAAATTGAAAATATCCAATAATTTATATGCATATTTAAATATATGTTTTTCTCCAAAATGAATTCTTGAGGAATCTAAAATTTTGTGTGTCTAATATATGTGTTTATACTTGATAAAATTTGCTTATTTACAAGTTTTAAAATATAGATATAAAGCTAGAAGCTTTGTAAATACCCTTTAAACATAATCTGCTATATCTTAATAGGTACTGTCTTGGGATGATGTGTTAACCATGAAAAATTATGCTTACAGAATAATACTAAGAACCTGCATTATGTAAGTCATTGGTGTTAAAGCCAAAAGTTTCTCTTTCTCCACAGCATTTAAACACACATCAAAACCTTATTTATTAAAATTAGGTTATTCCCTTGAAGCTAAGTTTTCAAATATAGCTTTTGAAATATTTTAGCATAAGCACTCTCTAGGCTGAAGCTAAAATATTCAAGATTACTGTGTGATTGACATTTTGATCAGATTAGCGATTTACTTCCAGAGAAGTGTGAGTCTAGTTAGTGTTTTCATAAATTGAATGAATACCTACTAAACAGATAATAATTTTATAAGATAAGTTGTCTGCACTATCAAATCACCAACACATAGACCCCCTTAGAAACAACAGCACATACTTCTGTTTTTTTGTTAGTTATTATTATTTTTTATTCAACACAAATTCTGATATATTGTTTTGCAAATTTTAAGTTTTTCATAAAGATTTTGAGCCAATTAAGGAGAACATGCTATGAATACTTATCATAATGTTGTAGCGTTTACTTCATCTTCTAATATTTTATTTGTAACTTAGAGGTTTCTTTGTTTACATTCTCACCAGCTATTGCTTTATAAAGTCTTGCACATAAATTTACCTACTATAATTTAAAACACAATTATGATTCCTCAAGATTTTAAAACCCCATTACTGAAGTTAAAATAAGATCCAAACTCTTCATCATGGCTTATAAAGACATTCCACAATCTCGTTCCTACTTATTGCTGTAGCTTCCATTTATATCACATGACCCCCCTTGCTCTCCTTGCACTTGACCTCCTTTATATTTCTCAAGCAAGCCAAGGCCTTTTCATGCAGGACTTTTGCACTCGTTATTTCTTATGTCTAGAACACCATTTTCCTTACCGTTGCATGACTATCTTCTCCTAATTCACATCTCAATTTAAACCATATCTCCATAGAAAAGCCTTCCCAGCCACTATACCTAAAGAGATCTTCACCGTTTCACTGTGTGCTCCCTATCATAGTCCCTTTTTAGTCATATATTTACAGGATATGCATTTTGGTCATGATAATTGAAGCCTAGTTTTTTTTTACCCTTTTACATATTTATTGCCAATTTTCACCAATGAAATGGAAACACCATTTGCACCGAGTACTTGCCACTGCCTGCTGCCTGATGCTGCCCGGCAATATTGTGTGGCGCATATTTGTTTTAAAAAAGAATTATTAACATAATTCTTAGTTGTCATCTTTGGGAAACCAGTTAAATGGAAACTCTCCTTTCCCACATAATTTTATCCCCAAAGACCGTAACTTGGCCCACTGCCAGATTACCAAATCTCTAAAGCAACATTTCTCCTTTTAGACTAATATCAATTTCACACTCCACAGTTGGTACAAGAACAACTTTTCAGTTGTTTGATTCACCTATGAGATCAACCTCAGGGAAAATGTCTACAGTCCCAAAGCAGATTTTCATTCACGAGAGCAGAATAGATAACCTAGATCTCATTTTGGATACGCTTGGATAGCTAGGCTCAGTACAGGCCTTAAACTCAAAAGTGACACACTTAGCAAGGTTCAATGATACTACAAGGTCTATGTCTGCATATCTGCATATCTTCTATATCCTTGCAGTTTCCTTTGTGGTAAGTTTTCCAGTGGATTGTGAATAGATAAGTTCTCTAATATAAAGACCTTGGTGTCCTATTTTCCTTTAATAGTTGCCTAAGGGTTAATTTTTTTTTTAATCCAAGCTTTCAGCATTTCAAACTCTTTTATCTGTCATCATAAGGCTGCAGAAGAATAATCTTGGCAAAAAAAAAAAAAATTTTTGAGCCCTAACTCAACATTTGAGTTAGCTCAGTTTGTTGGGCTTCCTCCCGAGAAGCAAAAGGTTGCTGGTTTGATCTGGTCAGGGCTTGTGCCTAGGTTGTGGGTTCAGTCCTTGGGGCACAATCAAAGGTAACTGATTGATGTTTCTCTTCCTTTCTTTCCTTCTCCCTTCCCCTCTCTCTAAAATAAATAAATAAATAAATAAAATATATTTTTAAAAGAAAACGTTGACTTTACCTCACATTGTCAGTACCTTGAACCTTTGAAACTGTATCATGAGGACCTGATTTCATGACCTAATAATTGATTGATATTTATATTAATGTTTAAAATTTTTCTGTCAGTGCACTTCAGACCTAATATTTAGTCCTACTTTGATTCTCCTTTAATCTTTGTTTATCTGAGGTTTTCTCCAGGTAACACTTGGTGGGGAAATGGACACTGAGATTATTGGAACTGATGGAGTATGCAGGGAATCACCTATAGAGAGTCACCAAGGAATGGGAGGTGGCTTTGCTGTCCGAAACAACCCTGTGGGACAGATACATCCAGTGAAGTATAATTTCATGGAAAGTGTCCCACCAAAATATTCAAAAATAGACCTTAATATGTTCAATGGTGGCAAATGAGCCAAATGAAAGGAGAATATTAATCATTTTTTATTCTTGACATCAGCACTAGTGTCATTATTACAGTCCAGCTCTATCTATTCATTATCATGCTTCCAGGTAGAAAATAATTTTACCTTTCTTTTAATTAAGCAATGTATAGCAGCCCCAGAGAAACTGTGTGCTAGTAATAATGAGGATATGACTAGGGTTTTGAAAAGGAAGATAGAGGTTTAGGAGTCTAATTCTCCGATGAATTCTAATGCATCTGTCTTGGTTGCTTTGAGAAAGAAAGTTTCTCTCTGGTAAAGTGTTGACAGGAGGAAAAAGACATCCCCAGCTGAGAGAAAAGTGTTTTCCATCCTAAAATAGTATAACAAACTAGAGTGGCAAGTATTTCAACAGAACTGGAACACAAGCTTTTACTTATCAGCATTTTCTTCAAAAGCTGTATACAGGGTATAAAGGACCTTGTCAAGTTGTCCTTAGGTGCTTGACATTATCCTGTAGACAACTCTAGAATCAATGAATTGAAACTAAAGCTTAAAAAATGAATATTGTGAAAGATAATTTTACATCATTTATTGAATGCATATATACATTTTCTCAAAAATATGATATTTCTTTTCCTATAAGGAGAAAATTGAAACCCCAGTTATGGCATCCAGAGCCATTAGTAAATACCCTTGTCCACCATTTCAAAGTATATTCCCCACTGTCTCTCAGGCTGGCAGTCCTTCCCTAAACATATTCTATACCTTCATTTTACAGTGATTTTACTATGTTTTGACAAGAAGTCTTTTCTATAACTTACATCCCTATTGAACTTTCTCATTCTCTAAGCCCTGCACTGTTTATTGACCTTTTCCCATGAGATCTACTCTAATTCTCCCATAAAAATGATTTTTTTTCTTTTTCAAATGTCTACATCTTTAAGGGCTTGGTTTTATCTTGAACTCAGGTAATATAAAGTTACTGTATGATTAATAATGGAATAGCTTTATTCCTGGGCTGTGTCTCAAAACAACATGTGAGTGGGGAATATTAATTACAAGTACAAATAAAACAGCTTGGCTACTTGAAATTGGTATTGGCTATGATTTGGTTTTGGATTTGACACCAAGGGAAAAGATAACAAAAGGTAAAATAAACAAGTGAAACTACAGCAAACTAAAAGTCTTCTTACACAGCAAAAGAAACCATCAACCAAATGAAAAGACAATCTACAGAATGGAAGA
Source organism: Mormoops blainvillei (assembly GCA_004026545.1). Lineage (NCBI taxonomy): Eukaryota > Metazoa > Chordata > Mammalia > Chiroptera > Mormoopidae > Mormoops > Mormoops blainvillei. The sequence goes on along the minus strand of PVJD01000726.1, from coordinate 71,509 downwards.
ATATATTTGCAAATCATATATCTGATAAAGGACTGAAGTCTAAAATATATAAAAAACTCATAAAATACAATAGCAAACAAAACAAAACAAAACAAAACACAAAAACAAAACCCCTGACAATTCAATTAAAATAGGGCATGGAGACATGTAGACAATTTTTTTTTTTTCCACAGAGATCATCAAACAGTCAACAGGTATATGAAAAGATGCCAAATGTCACTAATCATCAGGGAAATGCAAGTAAAAGAAACAATGAGATGTTAACTCACAACTGTTAGAAAGGCTATTATCAAATAGTTAAGAGATAACAAGTATTGGCAAAGGTGTGGAAAAAAGGGAACGCTTGTGCACTATTGATGAGAGTAAATTTTACTCAGCCACTATGGAAAACAGAGTAAAGTTTCCTCAAAAAGTTAAAAATAAATCTGGCAATTCCCCGTTTGTGTACCTATCCAAAGAACCTGGTTCACTGTCTCAAAGAGCTACCTGCACTCCTATGATCATCGTACCATTATTTACAGAAGCCAAAACATGGAAACAACTTGTGTCCACTGATGGATGAATGGATAAAGAAAATGTATATACATGCAATGGAATATTATTCAGCCATAAACACAGGAAATTCTGCCATTTATCACAACATGGATGTACCTTAATGGCATTGTGCTAAATAAGTCAGAGAAAGACAAATACTGCATGATCTCACTTATATGTGGAAACCAGAAAACCTGAATTATAGAAATAGAGAACATACTCTTGGCTGCCAAAGGCAGAAGTGGGGGGAAAGGTGGATGAATGAGGTCAAAAGGCACAAACTTCCCATTATAAGATAAATAAATTTTGGGAATTTAATGTACAGCCTGGTGATTATAGTTAATTATACAGCATTGTATATTTGCAAGTTGCTAAGCTGCTAACTTAAAAGCTCTCATCATAAAAATTTGCAACCATGTAAGGTAATAGGTATTAACTAAAGTTATTGTGGTAAATACACATAATTATTATGTTGTATACCTTAAATTAATTCACTATTATATGTCAATTATAATTCAAAAACCTGAAAAAAAACTTCAGCTTGGCCACGAGATTATTATTTTCTACCCTGGGTTATGGGTACGTGGAGGTTAATTATATTATACTCTCTACTTTTGCCTATATATTTGAAATTGTCTGTAATTTTAAACATAGTCTTTATAAAATTCATGTTATTTCATAATTCAGATAATTTTAAGTGAATATAAAATTTATCTACTATGGTTAGTTGCTTACCTAGTTGTTTTCTCAAACATATTTCTCAACTATATCCTATTTGAGGATAAAGACAATATTCTATTAATTTCCACATTATTTTTAAAAACACTTTTTCAAATGTAAATAAAGATATGAATAAAATTTGAATAAATTATATGGAGTACTGACAATATATATTTTATCCTTCAATTTTTGTTACAATTGTTTGCAAATTATAAAATATAGATATTAAATATATATGTCAGCAGTATTTGCTAACAGGCAGAATTATTAGATTCTTTTATTTGTGTTCTTAAATTTATATTTCATGCAAATTAAGCTTATAATTTTATTATTATTTGTTTTACATTGGTTGGATGATGATTGCCCTGAAACTCGGCAAAAGTGTTCATATGCTTAAAGTGAATTAATGATATTGGAAGGTGAACACAACAAATAGTGGAATTTACGTAAAGAAGCACAGATTAATTACTCATATGAATTGTGAAGTAAATTTTTAAGCAAGGAAGAATGGTGTCAGCTACTCAATTCAGAAAGGGAAATAAACACAGTTAAGAGATTCCAAAGATATCAACAAAAATATTAAAAGATTCTGAAATAGGCTCTATGAAAAATGGTTGAGTGAATTGTGTTTATTAGCTTCTAAAGTAAAAAGCAAAGAAAGAACAACACTTTTTACAGGAAAGTGTTCATATGGGAGTATTTCAATGAGAATTACAGCAAGTAGAATATAAAAACACTGAAAAGGATTTTAGACTCACATAACTATAAGCCAAAAGCTTATTAGAGTCTATAGAGCCACACTAGTTAAATAAAGTTAAGCTGAGGTCAATATGATTAAATCTATTGATTCATTGTTCACTCAGGATTTGTGACTCTGTAAGGCCAGCTATAATTTTTCCTGGTATTGTAAGTATTTGGGACGAAAAATGATTTTCTATGTAAGAAAACAGGTTTGTTCCTCAAGGTATCTTGTAATTTTAAAATTCAGTGAAGTACCATAACAATATTATTTTGAATATGTTCACATTAGCACATAAACCTATAGTTAATATCCCTCATTCTCTTAATATCCTTAGTAGTTAGCATATTAATTTGGTAAACTTTGTCTAGGTTGACCCCAAATATTTTAGATGTTTGAGCCTACAGGGGATGAATACAATAACTAATCTTAATATCTTGAGCCTCAATCTCCTAATATAAAATATGAGGGGCTGAGTTGTATGATCTTAATTCATCAGTCTACTAAGTTTTTAGTTTTTCATGAGTGATTTAAAAACTGCTTTTAATGCAAATGAAGCAAGCATATAGCCAGTAGGGGGAGTCCTTATCTTATCCCCAGAATTGAAGAAGCCCTTAGATTTTGGCACACAATGGTAAGAAATCTGGCTGCTTCCTCCTTCCCCACATCATAAAACATGGGGACGTGTATTTATGCCAAGCTTGTAAAAAGTAAAATACATAGAGGGGTATAATGCTGTAAAATTTTTCTGATATTATAATAGAATTTTTTGACTGTTTAAAGTTAGCATTTTCATTTGGTCTTCATCAAAATTAGCTACTAGTTCCAACAGCCACTCTGAAGTAGAATCAAATCCCCTAACCTTTCAATAACATTGAAAGAAAAGATTTTGACTAGACTTAGACTTAGGCACACACAGATGGTATTCCTATATTCTGTGCCTTCATACATAATACCTGCTACATATCTGAACTCTAAACTGCTCTGGAAAAAATAAAATATTTGTGTCTGCTGATTTATTTGAAAAAATATTTTTATTCATATGTTATAAAATAAAATAATTTGTTGTTATCTCTGATTTTATATACAATATTAGTCTTTTATTTCTTCCCTTGTTTTAATATATTGATATTATGCCCACCTTCCTCCAATATTTTTCAATTTTAATTCCATTTTCATCTTACTATAAACAACATAATAAAACTTAAAAGGAACTTAGAATTTACCTAGAATGACATATTGTTTCCATTAACCTATACTACCCCTTTTAGGAGAGTACCCATGTCAGTTTCTCTAAATGTATAACATAAGGTTTCATTCATATTTAAAAATCTGGGAAACACTTGGCCAGCTGAAAAAGATATCTCTCTCTTTCTTTCCCTCCCTTTCTCTCTCCCCCCCACCCCACCATTTCTCTTTCTCTCTCTCTTCCATAGAAGGAACATTTGAGTATAGTCATAAGGGGAGGAAGGAAATTATTAATATAATAAAGGTAAACCCATTTGGGTAAACAGAACATGCTAATAACTTTTTTTTATTGCCTAAAATGAAAAAAAATCAACCTGCACATACCCTTTGGTAATAAAAGGTTTTCTGTGAATGATAAACACACACATATACACACAATTTGGAGTATTTTGTGGATTATAGAATAGCATGAGAGAACACACAGGAGTGCCAATAAGGAAACTATAATAATATCCAGGAAGAGTGCCAAAGATACAAGCTTGGTCTAGGAAGGAGGCAGTAAACATGGAGCGAATTGTTTGGATTTAAGGCATTGGAAGTAAGACAATAGAGCCCTGTCATACAGCAGTGTGCACGTAACATGAGGAAGAAGACCTGGTCAGGAATGGCTTCCCAAGTTTTGGGCTTTAGCACCTAAGTAGGTTAGGTGCCAGTAATCAAGACACAATGGAAAGGATGTGGTTATGGTAATGAAAGAGCTCCAAGGAATTCTGTCTCTCTAAATGCGCCACCCCCTCAGTAATTTAATAACATTTTGATTTAGAGTTATTCATAATGTAAATTTTCTGTATTTTATCATTTGAACAAAGGTTATATTAGAGCTACAAAACAGAAAATAATGACTTTATACTTTAGTGTTTTTCTACGTGTAGAAAAATTTTGTGCATCAGTAGAAAACTATGCATTATTTATTTACCCCTTCAGTTTATCAGAATCCTGTTCCCTGGAAGCTATTTGACAACTATGCAAATTGTTGAAAACTGATAGCCATGCAGATTTGGCCCCTTCCAGTAGATGTTTAATTGACTTCCTAGTTTGCCTCAATTTGCATATTCATTTCAATGTTCCTGTTCTAAAAATGTGTCTATTCTTTGAACGATTCTAATTCTCTTTTTAACCACTTATTCTATCTATCTAATTCTTTCATTGATTAGGGAGTGAAATAAAAATGTTAACATTTGTTCATTTTGATATTTTTATGAGTTGTAACTTCACATTTTCTTGGAAAATTGTATTTCCACATATTTATTTTATTACATTTTAATTTAACAGGACATTTGCTTTTCTAGCTCAGTTCAAGTTATTTGCCATTACTTCCTTAAAATCCTCAAACTAGGACATGAGTAAAATATAGCTGAAAAGTCTATCCTATCTCTGAACTATATTTTACTGAATATGAAACCTGGGGAGAAAGTAGGTTTACAGTTATGAGTATGTGAAACACAGAGTTTATTATTGTATTATTATTTATTAATTATTGTACTATTTTTCATATGAACAGCTGTAAACCTACTTTTCCCCACCCTATATTATTGCAATATTTATACAAAAAAAGTTTATCTGTTCCCTCTTTTATTAATTAGAAAGAGGAGAAATAATTAGAAAGAGGTCCACTATAAATGCCTTTTATGAAAATAGATCTTAATCCAGGTCCAACGTTCCTACAAAATGCTGATAAAGAATAATTGAGGCCGGTTCCCTAGAGACTGGCAACAGATATCAACCACAATTAACCAACAAATCTAATTTCAAAAACAAAGTGCCCCAACAATAACCTTTCATTATAAAGCAAAATGATTTAAAACTAGTTCTGTATTCTGTGAATCAATCCATATTTAAATTAATAACTTTAAACTTATAAGTAAGTCACCAAATGAAAGTTCCATCTTACCCAAGGAACGCTTTATATTCTCATGTCTTTGATGTGTGCTACTCAAAGACGAAATGCTTTGCGAAATGTGTGATGTAATCAGAATACAGTGTCTTGAAGTCCTACAGTCTGTAGTAAAACAAATAAGCCAAAAAGAAAATGAAAGAAAAAAAAAGAAAAAGAGAAAGGCAAGTCCCAGGAGACTGCTTCTCACTTCTTCCCTCAGGCCTTTTCCAAATAGTCAGCTCTTTCAGCTAGGAATAGATCCAAATTTTGTCTCCATATATAAAGGCCAAGTTGGTGCAATATTTCTTGACTTCAAAAATAGATGTTTCTCTTCAATAAAGTTGTCAAATTATTTTAAGAGATTTTCCCTTTATTTGGCACAAGGGAAGAACTTATTACTACAGGTAAGCTAAAATGGTTTCCTAGATGCTAGTGGAAAGTGACTCACAATTAAATTGTTTTCATAGAATAATTAAGGTGTATGTGGAAAAATCAACTTATAAAGCATATTTGGGAAATACAGAGAGTTATACAGCATGAAACATTAACATGTAAAATAAAAATTTATGAAAATAAAGAACATTCAAGGAGTATATAAAGATCCAGGCTTTTAAGGCTTGAAATTTTATCTATCAGGGAATCTAACTTTAAGAAATAGAATGCAAAATTGCAAAAAGAAAGCTCCTAAGTTCTTTACTAGGTTTTTGAGAGGCTTGAGCAAATGCATGACTAGGAAGCTCGAGTTCCGTTAAAATAAACCCATCTCTAATGAAGAAGGAAAACTTTAAGTACTCTCCAATTATTTACATATGTATTAAACAAACATTTAAGGGACCTAATGCCCCTTCACATGGTAGTTTCTGAGGACTACAGTGAGGGATGAGAAGAATGCCTGCCCCATGGCAACACATGGTCTGCATTAATGTAATAACCAAGTGGCCACTTTAAGTAAGATAGAAATTTATGAATGAGCCTATATCTGAAAAATTTTAAAAATATACAAGCATAAGGAAATAATACCCATTGTTCCAGCACACTTATGCTACTATTTTGCAATAGTATCTCCTATTTTATTTTTCACAAATAACTAATTGTGATTTGCTTACAACAATACTGTGTATTCAAATTTATATCTACTTATTTATATTCCTATATTTTAAAATGATTTATTTTGAATATCTATTTTATATTTTAAATATAAAAGTATAGTTAACTGTAACAAAATGTGTTTAAATATCCCTCTATTGCCGGGAAAGTTTTGTTTTAAATTTTTACTCCTGTAAATATTACCATAACTAACATTTTAGATTGCATATCTGCTTAGAGGTCTACATGTGGAATTGGGAATATGATTTTTTAAAGATCCTTTTTAAAGATATTTTTTACATATTGTTATCATTCTCAAAAAATATTTTACAAATTTAAACTTACAGGAATTTTCAATTAAGACAATTTTAATTCCACACCAGCTTCATTACCATTGTTTGTTATGACTTATAAATAATTAAAACTTCATAGTCAAAAAATTATTAAAGTTTTGCTTTACTTAATGTTTATTTAATTCAAATAGATGGTGAGTCACTTTTTATGATTGCTAGCTTTTTACATTTCTTTAGTGAACTGCCAATTTAAATTCTTCCTCATTTTGGACAGGAGTTAGTGTTTCCCTTTATTGTTTTTGTAATTGTTTTGTTAAAAAAATAATTAAGTGACTCAGAGCATAATAAGGTATTTTTACTTGGTAAATTTTTTCCTGAACATTAGTGCCACATACTGAAATGCAGAAGAATCATGACTATTAGAATCGGACAGTAATAAGAGGGAAATCGTGTGAGTCGATGTAATGAGTCTCATAAACCTAGTAATTCTATTCAGCAAATATTTATAGGCACATATAAATACAGTATTTCACAAAAAATGTGATATTGAGATGAATCTTGAGACAGAAGGTATGGGAACAGCCACTTCAAAGCAAAGGAATAACATGTAGATAGGGAAAGAAGGACAGAAGAAACAATACAAATGCTAAGATATTAAAATAGCTTCATATTAAAAAAATAGAAAAATTAAGAACATTCAGGCAAAAATGTGGCAAGACAGAAAGGGCTTAATTTGAATGACAGAAGTGTTTAAACAAAGTAATCACCTGTTCAAATGTGTGCTGTAGGAAGACTAAATCTCAAAAATCTATAGAGAAATTAAACAAAAACACAAGCACAGTTCTATTTCTACTAAAATGGTTCATACTACAGCTGGGAAAGGGCTTGACATAGGATTCCCAGTGGAATTGGAAATGAAGAGCTGCACATTTGAAAGAGAGAATTGAAGAAATGAATAAGTGGAATGGTGCAAGGAGACACCTGACCTTTAGGAATGATAGCACCATCCAACAAGATGACTCTGAGAACAACACAGTGTTCGGAGAACAGAATGAGCTTCATTTTGATCATGTTGATTTTCAGGTGTCTGCAGGTCATCAGGTAATAATGTCCAGTAAATGGAGATTTTATGGGTTTTTTTTTAAATTGACATTTTGTAATTGTCTTTTAAATTATTTATTATAGTTAGAAGAGTTCCTAGACATTTAAATTATCTGAACCACTCAGGAGGTTTTACACAGGCTAATTACAGTCCCGTCTTATATGGGGCTCTATCTACTCCCTGTCTGCTGTCACTCCCTTCATTTGGGTGCTCATTGTGTCTGACCAGCAACCTAGACCATCACTCTGGTTTCCATCTTGCCCCCTTTCTAACCATTCTCCAACTGTTGCCAAGGGAACTTTCTAATGCATGTGACTGATTCACTATCTTATTATTTCTTAGTCTTTAGAAAATTATGCGGACCACAAATGTTTGCAATGTATGTTACATCTTAGTTGCCAACACTCATTTCTTAACCCAAGTTCCCACCATACTCAGGGATATGTCCTGATGCTTCATCCATTCCTTAAAACAAAAATATGAATCTATGGTTATATTCTGTTCCAATTATTGACTCCCCTTTCTATTCTACCATACTGAACTATTCTGTAGAAAATATTTGTATTTTCCCTAACAGTTATATGTCCCTAGCACTTAACTCTGAATCTAACATTTGGAGGATGCTCAAAATTTGTTTTACAAGTGAATTGTTTCCTCTGGAACACTACACTATTCATTTTTGGAGAAGGTTTTGGGTGGAAGTCTATGAGTACCGTGCATCCATAAGGACCAAGTGAGGGATGTGAAAAACATGCTAGATGTTTCAACAGAAAGAACATACAGAGCATTGGCTAAATAGATGTTGAAGGCAGAAGAAGTGATACACTGAATCATCAAATAGGAAATAACAGTGGATCCCATCCACTGAGCTGGAGAAACAAAGGGAAGGATTTGGGCTGATCAGAATCCAGAAACTCATTCATTGAAGGGATTTCAAAGACTTGGAAATCAGATCTCAGAAGAGGGGGCATTACTCAGCTGGTTTTTGAACACGTGAGAAGGCATAATGAGGTCTCTTTGAGAAGTGCCAAAAGATTCTGGAGAATAGAATGAAGTGTAAGTGCTGAGATACAAGCCCACAATAGAGCACGACCACCAGGAAAAGCAAGCTAACAAGAAGATGCAAAGACCTTCTCCTCTCCCATACTTTCATTTGTTCTCTAATATCCTTATCTGTGGGACCTAGTATTTCCCACCAGCTGGGTTGCCAAAGGGATAAATTGAGTTTATATAACCCTAGCTCCAGCACCCAAAACAGACTCTATATTTTATTTCATACTCAAAGCAGATGGATAAATTTATAGTTTAGTGAATAGCTTAATACCAGCATATTCATGAACCAACTTGGCCTTAATAATTTATTATAGAATCCTAATATGTAAGGATTCTGAAAAAAAAAAAAAGAAAGGAAATTAAACCCACTCAGAAAGTAAATAATAAAAAATGACTTACCAGTGTCCTAAAACATTAAGGACAGATCTCACTTCTGCCAACTGTAATGGAATAATATATAAAATAAAGAAAATTCAGCAAGCTCACTGATTCATGAATGCTCCCTGGATGGTTTGAGGACTGATCAAGAGTACACTACTAAGAAGAGGTGCTCAATAAACCTTGTGCTGACTTCACATAATGGCTTAGCCTAACATTTTTTGGCCTTGACTTTTGTTGGAAGAACTCAGGCATTAAATATGAGTTTGAACCTCAAATAAGAATTTGTGAACTCTTTAACATTTACCTGAAACCAGGAGAGAGGATAAAATCTCCCAAAGAAACTGTGTAGAAAATGATAAAGTAACCAAGATTCTTTTTGGGAAACATTTAAAGCTTATGGCAGGATATGGGGAGAGGAAAAAAAAAAGATTGGAAAACACTAAAAGATGCAATTCAGGAAAGATGGGTCCTACTATTACACTGCTGTTTTAATTTGCATTTTTATTAAAATACAATTAAATGGTTTCTTGTATTTAGTGGTCATATATTTTTGGCAATATGAAGACCATCTATTTATTTCTCTTAAGGCTTTGTTTTGAAGCTTTCATGATTTTCTTTAGACATTTCTATGAAACTTTAAACATAAAGTTGTATTGTCAGATAGTAGAAAATCTTTAATGATGTCATTTTACCTGCTCCTATGAAAAAGCCTTGAATTTTAGTTGGAATTTAAGAAATGTTGTGCCAAAAATACAAAATGTTTTGGAAAAGCCCAAATATATAGAAATGCAACAGAAACTGTGCCAGTATTCTCTTATCCTCTTCCTTCTCCTGCCTTTTTTATTTCTGTAGGCAGAATCCAAACATAGTTGGTAAGGGTGAGGAGTGGATGTCTATAAAGCACATTCTTGGATTTCAATCTTATTTTGACCAATTACAAGCATAAGCTTATAAGCAAGTTAGGCACTTTCTCTGACTCATTTCCCTCTTTTGTAAAATGATAATGTTTTGTCACCTAGCCAATTGTAAATATTAATTGAACTGATATATGAAGACAATTTAAATCAGTGCTTGCACATAAGAAACATCTAATAAATAATAGCATTTACATTTATTCAGCTCTGTACTCCTTTTGACTAATACTCAGCACATATTATTGAGATCTCTCTCTCTCAATATGTGTATTACCCATATAAAAGCCCCATATTTTATAAATAAGAAAACTAAGGTCTTAAAGATATTAATATTTGACCCTAAAAATAACAAATGGGCATTCAGTGACATTCATAGTTACTTTAGAGTACATTCCAATCTTTTTTGAAGTGTGAACAGCAGACTGCCGGATTAGAATAAGCTGCAATGCTTATTAAATAAGATTACTGACCCCAACTCAGTCTTACTGAAAAACAGTCTATGGAAATTAAGCACAGAAATTGAATTTCACACTGCTACTTCAAATGCTTCACAAACATGCTAAGTTAGAAAACCTTTGTGGAGAAAAAAAATATGATCCAAAATTTATAAGAAAGGGAAACATGAAGAAAGAGAGCTTCCAGTGATGGAATACATAGAACACATAAATTATGAAACATTTCAGATCTCTTATTATAATTAAACCTTGGAAGAATTATCTTCTTGATCCAGAAAGGCAAGAAATATTTTGAATTGGAAGTGTCATTTTATGGCAGAGGACCATTCTGTTGTCTCTTAATGAAGATTCAAAACAAATGAAGTATGTTGAATTGCATAAAATCTTTACATATTTTGGAAATTAACCTCTTATCATTGTATCATTGTATCATTGACAAATATGTTCTCCCATTCAGTGGGTTCCCTTTTCATTTTGTTGATGGTTTCTTTTGCTCTGCAGAAGCTTTTTAGTTTGTTGTCTCATTTGCTTATTTTTTTTTCCTTTGTTTTCCTTGCTCTAGGAGATATATCAGCTTGGATAGCAAATTCAAGCTATTTTTCATTCATTAATTGGACACACACTTGCTAGTTTAGTTTTTCAAGACCCAGCTGTTAGAAACAAAAGCAGACAATTTATTTTCTCATTTAGGCATAGTTACATTTGACTTTTATAATAACTGACCTCACATCAATGAGACTGAACTTAGATAATGTCTGTAAAATTCCATAAACTGTAAAATGTGATGAACTGAGAAATAATTGTTATTCTTTTGGGAATACAGCAGCATTTCTACATTGCTTGCCCACTTTATATGTACCTTTAATAATCAACAGATATGTTAGTAACCTACTATGTTTCAAAGACTGTGTGAGGCATAGTGTTAAGATAAACAAGATAAAACTCATGCCCACACATTGTTCATGGTCCGTTAAAAAGTTCCAAAGACTAATAGCATAACTATAATCACAGAAGTGATTAGACATAGTGCATGTAGAACAGCAAGAGGGGACTTTAAATCTTCTTGAGGGTGTTTATAGAAGGTGAAATATATATGGGAAGGTGAAGAGGATCTCGGAATGTGAATACGATTTAAAGGGATAACAGAAGAAGAGCAGTGGCATATAGAAGAACAAGGGCATGGCATGTTCATATAGCCAGATGTCCTGGTATTGGGGGGAAGGTCAAAGATGAACCTGAACAGGTCAGTAGCTAATAGATTAATTAATTAATTAATTAATTCATTCATTCATATTTTAATTGAACCAATGATTCACTATTTTTATATGCTATGCTAAGGAGTATAGATAACTGAGAGTTGAAATACACAATTTTAAGCATGGAATATCCCATAATCATATTTATAGTTTATGTACAATATTGAGATGAGTCAGAGGCAAACATAATTGTTTACATGGACAATGGTACCACCATGCAGTGAAAAGTGCCACTGGGACATAGAGGAGACAAAGCATGTTAATGAATTTAAGGTGCAAAATAAGGGAGAGAGACCAGGTTTTTGGTGGACGAGTGAATGAATAAATTGTGGTACTATCCCCCAAGCAAACCATTTTGAATGGAAGATGATTAATTTGCTTTTGTACTTTCCAACTATCTATGTGTATGTTATCCTATCTAACTATAGTTATCTGGTGCCTTTCCTGAACTATATGAATGATATTGAGTAGGAAGCTGATGTTCTAATTTTTTTAAATTTAATTCACAACCCTTAAATGAATATCTGGTACATATTAGGTACTCATGATGGTTGTTGTATTGAATTGAATATGTGTACTGTAGCCTTTAAAACAGACTACCAAATTTACAAAATTCTCACTAAGGAAATTCAGTCCAAAGAGAAACATTTACATGATTATGGTTGCTAAAGTTCTGAATTTGTCAGCATGCATTCCTTTCGGAAAGGCATCTTCAGCTATCTGAATTGCTCTTTTCACAATTCTGGCATATTGACTTCCATTTCAGAGATATTTTTAGCACATAGATATTAGCTTGTGAGATGTATTTGGTAATCAAACAAGGTACCTGTTTATCATGAGCTCAAAAGCACCATGGGAATAATTATAGCATGAGTACATGAGTGCTTGAATTTTTTGAGTTTCAGCTGTCTTTGAGGACACAAGTCATTCCTTTTCCTATTCTCTTTTTCTTCCTCTGCCTTGTTACTGAGTGACATTTATGAAAACAAATCAGGATGTAAGATGACAAGTTACCACATCACAGTTGTTAATGAAATAGAAAGAGTCCAGTGGAATAAATGTGAATTTTTTGTTTATGAAGACCTGCCCATCTGCAGCTAATTCCTATTATGAACAGGCTGAAATAGACTAAGAATATATGTTTAGGACAAAATAAATGGCCCTTTACCCTTAAATGCATTATTTTAAGCACAAATTTTATTATTTTTAAATAAGTAAATCTATGCCTCTTCAAGTTCTTCCTAACTAATGGAGTCACTATCTACTCAGTCTATAAAGCTAGAAACAGCAACAGCAACACAAACATTTCCCCCCAAAGCCTTGGTCCTTTAATTCACTCTACCTGTTCTCTATCGTCAGTTTAGTCTTTTATATTCCCCACAAAATATTTATATAAAATTTGTACAGTCATGAATAAAGTGTCTAACATATTGACCACTTTTAACATGCCACACACTGGCTTGAACACTTGTATGTATTATGCCATTTTATTTTCATCATTAAAACACTCCATGAGGTAGAAAGTGATGTTATCTTTACTCTGTCCTTGAAGAAACTAAATCATAAAAAGATTAAGTAACTTGCTCAAAGATATACATGTTCCCAAAGTAAGATTGTCTGAAATTAAATTCTGTCTTCACTATATACTAGTTGTTTGGTCCTGGGTGAATTACTTAGCCAATTGAAGACCTAGGTGACCAACAATCTCAGTTTGCACTGGCCTGAAGGACTTCCTAAAAAACAGGACTGTTAGGGCTAAAATTGATATAGACCTTGAATAACTAATTATCCTTTCATATTTGAAAAGTAAACATAGTAAAAATGTCCAACTTTAAGAATTTTGTTGAGTGTTAAATGATAACCCGTGATGTATTAGGATGATTGACTAATAATTAATGTTCAATAACTGTTCATTTTTATTATAGCTATTGTTTTCTCCTCTATCTTCCTTGTCTTAAATTCCCACTCTATTCTGTTGTCCATATAGCTGCCAGAGTTGTCTTATAAAATCTACACTGATAATGCCACTCTCATGTTAAAAATATGTGGTGGCTCCACATTTTCTGTTTAACAAAGTATCTATTATTTAACATTAGATTCTTTACCACCCATTCTTTACACTGCACAGTGAGCTTCCTGATGCAGGGGTGAAAACAGGGCAAGCTCTGAGGGCGAATGTTATTTCAGACTCTGGATCCAGTTTACTGTCTCTTACCCGTGTGGCTTTAGGAAAACCTAAACCTCTCTACATTTAAGATTTTTCATTTCTAAATAGTGGGCCATGATATCTACCTCGCTGAATCTTTATAAACAGATAAAATAATGATTGTAAATTATCTTGCCAATAATAGTTCTCCAATCATAGCTCATTTATTTCTAACCCCTGGGTTTCTTATAACTGCCCTACTTTTCCACACTCACTGACCCTACACCTATAAACCCAACACAACAATGCCAAAATGGTCTTAACAAAGTATTTTATTCATTCACACCCTTTTCTTTCCACATAATTTTCCCTCCCAACTTCTTAATTGGGAGAATTGTTCTTATACTTTAGGACCCAGGAAAAAAATGTCACTTCTTCTGTGGAACATTTCTAATTACGTTCCAGAATACTAGTAATGACTATTTATCTTCATTAAAAAGCTTTTCATATTTTAAAATAGCAATTTATTTATTTAGTTCCTTCCATTTTCATATCATGAGCCTCCTCAGAGTTTATCATATTTTGTAATTATAGAAAGTATTAATTATACTTCTTTAAAGATCAGTAAAATTAATGGATACAATGACTTGCCTTACTATCTTTTATATATGCAGTTGGGTTCCACCAAGGATCTGTCACTTACAGGAGTTCACAATTCTTAATTAATAAAGGACTAACTAAAATTTGAATGATGTATTCAAATGAGCATTATCCTCTGGTTATTATATATGAAGTTCTGTCCAGAAAAAGTCTAGCCATTGTTAATGTAACAAGAATGGTTTGCATTGCATCTGTGTAACCTGGCAGCCAAGGAGAGTGGACTGGAATGTGCGTGTGTGAACAATGACGACTTCACTGTGCTAGTCATTGGGGTGGTAGACACCACTGAGTGAGCATGTGCACTGTGTGGCCGCTGCATTCAAAATGACTGAGCAAGTAGAGCAACGAATCTGCATCAAATTTTGTGTTTAGCTTGAACATTCCTCCATGGAAACTATTCGGGTGATTCAGAAGGCCACAGCTATGGGCAGCTGGTGATGGGCAGCTTCATCATAACAATACACCCACTCATGTATCACATCTCTTACAGAGTTTTTGGGTGAAACATCAAATCACCGGGTGACTCAGCTCCTGTACAGCCCACATTTGGTGCCCTGTGACTTGTGGCTTTTCCCAAAATTAAAATCACCTTTGAAAGGGAAGAGATTTCAAACCATTGATGAGAATCAGGAAAGTACAACAGGGCAGCTGATGGTGATTGGGAGAACTGTGTGAGGTCTCAAGGTGCCTACTTTGAAGGGGACTGAGGTGCCATTGTCCCATGTACAATGTCTCTTGTATCTTGTATCTTCTTCAATAAATGTATCTATTTTTCATATTATGTGGCTGTGTACTTTCTGGCCAGACCACATTCATTAAAAAAAAAACTTTTATTTTAAAATATATATTATGGAACATCCCTGAGACCTATTCATACACCTGAAAGCTTTGAAATCCTACAAGAAATTAGTCTTGTGATGGCACTATACCATTTATAAAGGAGCTTCCATACTAGAAGAGACAGAAAAATATTTTTTTACATTGGCAACAGACCTGGGAAGGCACCTAGCTCTTTCTGAAGTTGACAAGCCTTACGCATTAGAGAAATAGGAACTGCAAATGGATGCAAAGGAATACTGGCAAACTCTTAAGCATCCCATTAAAATTATGTAGATGAGCTTAACTTATACACAGTTAAATAGATATTTATATTCAACAGAAATATCTGGAAATATTAAGAAACTATGAAGGAGATCCATAATAAATTAAAGAAAATTTGTTTTAGATATAGCTGCTAAATATAGGCACTATGTATGCATATTTAACTGTTCAAATATTCCAAGTGTTCTTCAAATTGACTTGTTATAATGAAACATTGTAATAATTAGAAAGCAAATCAAATATGTATAAATGCTCCACTTGGTTTCCCATGGTAGTAACATGGGATAATTAGTTTGTTCATGAGACTTTGCATGAAATCCTCAGAGTTCCCTGGCTTTAGAATTAATTTATTTACATTAGAAAAGCAATGTCATAGCTGTGACAATGCATGTCATTAAGAAATTATGGGAAGTTATAACTAGTTTGAGGGATCCTCGAATTGGTAAAGAGACCTCTTGATTAAATCTGTAGTTTTATGATATGAAAGTTTGATGGAAAGTTCCTCATCTAATCTAAATACTCTTCAATCATGACCACTGACAGGACAGGGGAAAAGAGAGGGCAAGGTGCCACATAACTAACACTGACAGAGACAACACAACTTATTCTGGAAACCACTCTAAAAACAACAAATTATAATTAGTGTTTAAAGTACAAAGGAACATTTGTCTAGGTGCTGGTTGGTCTAGATTACAGTTGAAATACAGAATGTTGACCCATATATAGTGCAGAATTAGATAGTAAAAGAAGTGTTTCTCATACTGAATCAACAGAGAGTGCTGATACACTTTCCCTGTGTTGCTCGGGAGTTGGCAGGAGAGTGGAGGCAAGAAAAGAGGAAAGAAGGGAGGGAAATAAAGTGTCCTAGGTAACTTATAGAAAAAGGGCTACAATTTCAACAAAATTTAGCCTGATGCCAGGACCTATAGGGTTTCTACTGTGTGACTGTGTGACTCTAGGAGGTTTGCTTCCTTTGCCCCTCAGTTTCATGTTGTTAAAATAGCACCTAATCTTGGAACATCATAGCAATAAGACTTTTAATGTAGCTAGCAGACTTTTAGTGTAATCCATGGGACAGGAACAATCTTAACACCTTACTTACATTAACTTATTTACTCTTAACAAAACCCTATGTGATAGGCCATACTATTATCTTCACTATATAGATGAGGAAATGAGCCCAGAGAGATTAATTAACTTGACCAAAGTCAAAGGGAGAATAGGAGGAAATCTGGCATGGATGCTACATGATTAACCTGAATAATATACTGACTTCTAGAATAATGTGGTATCACTGGATTCTGAACTATTAGAAGATACATGTAAAGTAAGTTCAGAATCTTATTACTTTAATAATGTATTTGTCAATAGGTATACAGGAAATATTTCCCAGTCTTACAGGTGATGATTCTAATAGTGTACATGTTTGTAGAAGAACAGATTAGGAAGCACTTTCACATATATTATCTCAGATGATTCTCACAAGAAATCTATAAATCACCAGCAAGGAGAGAGCAATGTAGAAAGAAAGTTATGTGGGGGATTCAAGAACCGATGACATAGATATATACCCCATCTTATTCATTCAAACACCTAGCGAAGGACACTTCAGTTGTTTCCACGTCTTGACAGCCATGAATAGTGCCATAATGAACACAGTGGTACACATATCATTACAAAATACTTTTCAGTCATAACAAAAGGTGAAATACTGCCATTTGCAATATCATGGATGGATCTGGAGAATATTATGCTAAGATGCTAAGCAAAATAATTTGGACAGGAAAATCAAGAACCATATGATTTAACTCATATGATATATAAAACTGAAAGCAACAAATGAACCAACAAGACAAAAATTCATAGACACAGGCAACATTATGATGGTCACCAGAGAGAAATGGGAGTAGGAGAGGTAGTAAAGGGTAAAGGAGGTCAAATGTACGGTGAACACACTATGTAATGTACCAGATGATGTATTATAGAATTGTACACTTGCAACTTATACCATTTTATTAACCAATGTTACTCATTAAATTTAATTTTTAAAAAACTTATGATAACTTTGTAGGCTTTCCATTGAAGACTTTTCTTCTCTCTCTTCTTCGCCCTAATTTTTATATGTGTTATCATGCTATATTTTCTAATTTGTTATGTAATTAACTTTGGTATAAAATGTATAATGTAAAAATATATAATATTATAATATTAGCATGCATCATATATGCATGTTTTGAAAGTATGCATCTTATCTCTCTATACCTTGAAAACAACTTATGTCTTATACTTTATTTCTGTACACTACAGAATCTGAAGGGCATTTGTGTTTGATAAATACTGCTGATAATTTGATATTTTTGTTAAGCAGCTTTTTGAAAGCTTAGTAGATGGGACCTTTTAAACTCCCTTTTTATTGCACAACACTCAAGAAATCATGAAGGATCATAGAATTTTCACTAAAAATGTAATAAATGTATATGCACAAGACATAAAAATGAATGAGCATATGAAAACAAATAAACTTTAATTCAGAAGAAATTCATCTCATCCTTTATAGTGACACAGGTATTTAACCTGAAAAAGCAAAATGAAGCAGGAGAGAACATGATAAATATGTTTCGTGATAAGGCACCTACTACACCTACTCCATGTATTGAGAAGAAATTAAAATACAGGCTTCCCAAGGTTAGAGTGGGCAAATGATGCTAATTATAAATTACCAACTTTTAAGTTATTCATGAAGGGAAAAGAGACAGCTGTAGGACAGTTTCACAGTCGGTACAGCTTCATTTAGCTCCAAGGATAACAAACACAACTTGAAAGTGCGAGCTCATTACAATAAACAACAAAAGCTGCTAAACTGATTTGCGTTAGATTTCATACACATGAACAATGGAAAGAACTCATGTTTGGAGATTCTTTCAAGGTCAGTTTTATTTTTCCATTCTTCGCCTCAATTTTATTTTTTTGTAGAAATCGCCCAACATAAACATTTAATTTGGGAGAGCCATTTGTCTTTGAATCTGCCTGGAAAATAAAGCAGACCCTCAGACACACATTTGCAATATCAAATGAAGTAATATATTCTTAAGTGTTTTGTAAAACATTTATATACCTTATCTTATAAAGTGTGTCTTCAATTGAAAGTACACTTAGAATGTATAGAATATGTATTCCGTAGATGATTTTGCCCCAGACAGCTTGCTGGCAATAGTGAACATGTTCTAGCACCCAGTTTTTCCCTAAGGCAGATTTTGAGGAAAGAAAATTAAAAGCTATAAAAACCCTTGGAAACATTTTCCAAAAGGGATACTCAACATATATCTCACAGGCAAATACTTGAGCAAGACACCATATAGTTATCAAGGTCATGGTGATAGAACCCACTAAGAGGAATAGTTTCAGGAATAATGTTCCAGTGCCTAAAATTTTGATAGAAAGTTTCACTAGCATGCATGCACTCACACACACATACACACCCACACACCAAAGTCAAACAGAAATAAACAAACAAGCAAAAAATGACCTAAATTGAGAAGGGGAGAGACTCACAATGGCGGAGGATAAAAATGGAAATAAACCTGTCTCATTCTCATGTGGTGAGTAATTCAGTAAGAGCGATTGACCTAGAAATCTTGCCAGTTTGTTAACGCAATCCAGAAAACCCTTTGTCAGAAAGAAAAATTAAAAATAAATATCATAGGAAGTTGGCCAAAAGATCTGTATACTTTTTTCCATAAAATAAAAGACACATTTTTAATTTCACCAATAACTTTATTTATTTGGATAGTTTGAGCATGTTGTCTATTTCTTGTGTGGTATAACATTGATTTTTCTCAGTTAACATCTCGATTTGATCGCTACCAACTTCAACTGGTTTGTTTGACCATGGAGCATCATCCAGCAAGATTCCTCCAGCACAAAACTTTGCAAAAACACTTTTGACAAGCTCAATCAGTCACAACACCTTCTCCATACACTGCACAAATCATTTTTTGTGTTTCTGTTGTTTTACCTTTCTTGAAATAATAAAGCATAATATGTCAGAAATGTTGCATATTTTCTTCCATCTTCAATATTAAAATGACTACATAAATAATTCACCAACTTTGATAAGTATTTTTATTGTTGTTTAATTACAGTTGTCCCCATTTCCCCCCCTTTATTCTCTCCCTGCCCTTATTCCCACCTCCCATATTCAATCCTCCCCTCTTCCCCGTTGTCTTCGTCCATGGGTCCTTTGTACATGTCCCTTGACTTGGCCCTTCGCCTTCTTTCCCTCATTATCTCCCTCCCCCACCTCTCTGGTCACTATCAGTTTGTTCTTTATTTCCATGTCTCTATTTTGCTCCTTTGTTTCATTTGTTGATTAGTTTCCATTTGTAGGCGAGATCATATGGTATTTATCTTTCACTACCTGTTTATTTACTTAGTGTAATGCTCCCCAGTTCCATCCATGTTGTCATGATGGGTAGGTGCTCCTTCTTTCTTTCTGCTGCATAGTATTCCATTGCATAAATGTACCACAGTTTTTTGGTCCACTCACTTACTGATGGTCACTTAGGCTGTTTCCAACACTTGGCTATTGTAAATTGTGCTGCTATGAACATTGGGGTGCATCAGTTCTTTTGAACTGGTGTTTCAGGATTCTTAGGGTATAATCCCACAGTGGAATTGCTGGGCCAAAAGGCAATTCCATCTTTAGGTTTTTGAGGAAATTCCATACTGTTTTCCACAGTGGCTGCATCCTTCTGCACTCCCACCAACGGTGCACTAGGGTTCCCTTTTCTCTACAACCTCTCCATCACTTGTTTGTTGATTTGTTTATTGTGGCCATTCTGACTGGTGTGAAGTGGTATCTTATGATAAGTTGTTTTTTTTTTTAAGTGCATGCTGATATGAGAGCTGTCACAATACAATCTAACAAAATTATTTCAAGTAAAGTTAACGACAACTAACCACTACTAGAAACATTTTACACAAAAATAAAACAAATAAACTTTTTGGCCAACCCAATATCTCATTTGGTGAAATTTTTGCACTTGTATTTTCTCATTGAATCCTCCCAGAAGCCATCATCATATTGTTAAAACTTGTGGAAATTGGCTTTCAGGGAGGTTTGGAAATCAGCCACGAAATACAGAGCAGAGACGGCATTTCACCCACTTAGAAAAATTATTTTATTTTGTTTTTTGTCCCTAAATCTTGTAATCCACAAGTACACTAATAAGAGCTTTTCTACTTCCAGTAGAAACAAAAAGTAGAGTGCTTGGTACCTGTATCCTGGATGACTCATGGGGTAAAACAGAAGCACTATAGCATACAGGCTAAAAGCTAGAGGTGAGGTCTGCGTTTGAAAGTGGTTTTGTTTTGCACCAACAGTACTTAGAAAAATTAGGGTCTCTAATTCTCAATTTCGTCAAGTAAAGAAAGAAAAATAATAGAATCTATTTCAGAGGAGCATTTAGCACAGCAACTACATATTGTTGGAATTCGGAGTGAGTTCTGCTTTGTAGTTTGAGGTAGTTGTCACAAAATAGAAAACTTGATTGTGCAGTAACATGGAGAAAAGAACATATGCTTTGAAATTCACAGAACCTGATTTGTAATCACAAATTAATCTCAGACTCCAGTATGAGATGTCTGGGACTCAGCATGTGATGTAACCTCCACAAGTTTCTTTGCTGTTTATTCAAAAGGTTCTAATATTTTCAAACTTGAGGTGGGGGCCTAGAAAAAAAAATGAATGTGAAGTTCCTGATCCAGTGCCTGACACATAAGAGATACCAAGAATGGTAGCCTTTAGTGGCATTTCAATGTATTATGTTTATTAATATTTCACATATAATATTCAGCAAACAGAAAAGCAGAGCATTGTTTGGGCCTTCCCTACTGCTTAACTCAGAGTTATAGGTATGTGTCTCCAGGACTCTATGGAGGGATGTTTCATGTCTTGGCTGAATTTTAAGCTGGAATAAATTCAATGGGCACTTATTTAAAGCATAGTTTATAGATGGAAAGTCATTATTTTGCCAAGGTCGTTTAGATACCTGTGACAGAGCTTAGACAACAATTGAGTTTTCTGATATTTGTTGCAGTGCAAAGAGGTCCACTTCAGAAATCATCATCTAAGAAGCTGGAATATGTGCTACAACCAGAAAATGTAATAAATATGACGGGGTAAGCGAGAAGGGAAGAATTCCAGGGTGAGATAAATGAGCAAAGCAAAGTGCATAGCTAATTTTAGAAGGTGAGTTCCCCACCATCTCTGAAAGGGAGTTTCCATTTGGAGGAGTTGAAAGAGATCTTGAAAATGTAGTTTCTGGGCCCTGTAGACAGTCGTGAATGCCTGGATCATGTGGTCACTCCCTAGAGATGGAGAAGTCATGGATACAGCGAAAAAACTGGCTTTCTGAAGTACCGAATACTGTTTGAAACCAAGAGCAAGGAGTCAGTGAAAGGGAAAAGAAGGCACTACTTTTTTCTTAAATGTGTTTGGAACTAAGTATCAGTAGTGAGAGAAGGAAGATATAAGATAATGCATATAGTATATAAAGAAGCACATAAAAGGCAACCAAGTCCTTCAAATAATCATTACTTTCAAATGAGTACAAAGATTTTTGAAAACATAGAAGGAAGTGAGATGCTTTAAATAGATTTTTTTTTTAATTTGGTTAAAGTTAATAATGGCAGCATTATGGAAAATATATATATGTTAATGTCTTTAAAGGCAGGGTGTCTGAGAAATCAGCTGAGAACAAAGTAGCAGCGGAGGCTGAGGTGCATGAAACAGACTAACAGCTGCCAGAGAGGGGTGGCAGGGGCACGGGGTGAAAAGCGGTAGAGGGATAACCAAAGGACATTTATGCCCAACCCCTGGGCGGGGACAGCAGCATGAGGATTGACTTAAGGAGCAGGGACAGTGGGGCTGGGTGGAGGTAAAAGGAGAAAAAGAGGCAACATCTGTAATAGCATAAATAATAAAAATGAATTAATCAAATTTAAAAGAAATAAAGGCAGAGTGTGTCTATAAAACACAGTGCAGACTGTTAGAAAAGGTGACCGTCTTTGTTCCAGGCAGATAGCTCTTCAGAGCTTTGATTGTTATTTCATAACATCTTTTAAGTGGCAACCAGTTTTACCTTTATTTTCTGATATCACATTTTTCTTCATGAGTAAGGGTTATTAGTTCTTATCACCCAACTTAACAAATCATGGTAAAATTAGCCATCATAGAAAGATACATTTGACACTCTTGGGAACTGAGAGAATAGTCATTAAAGCAACTAGAATCCCTGGCCAAAATATCAATATTATGTTTTAAGTTTAAATAAATTTAATGTATATATACATACATATACACATACAATTACTGTTTTGTTTTGTTTTGTTTAAAACATGGATTGCTATAAGGCCAGGGTTTAAGTACCCAGAGAAGTTGCTCAAAACTACTCAAAAGAATATCTATACTTCCCCGGCTAGTGTAGCTCAGTGGATTGAGCATCAGCCTGTGAACCAAAGGGTCACTGGTTCAATTCCCCAGTCAGGGTGCATGCTCCAGTTGCGAGCCAGGTCCCCAGTAGGGGGCACACGAGAGGCAAACACACATTGATGTTTCCCTGTCTTTCTCCCTCCTTTCCCCTCTGTCTAAAAATAAAATAAATAAAATCTTTTAAAAAAAGGAAAAAAAGAATATCTGTACTTTCTATGGATATTGCAAGTTAGATGGTGAGGCTACACTGTCCCAGAATTTAATAATCTAGTGAGGATATATATTAATACGAGATAAAATATCTGACCCAATTTCATTCACTGTTATAATCAACTTCTTCATTCCCTCTGATAGTGATGTTTCAAGGAAATTTGATAGGATTCTTCAAAGCTAGAGTTTTTGTTTAATCTTCACTCCAAAAAGATATGATGACTCTTAAATACATCCATTATTGATATTAAAATATAAGTAACTAAATATAAAAAGGAACTCTGAGATATTAGTACTAAGAGTTAAGCATTTCATTTTACTAGTAAATGATTTGTTATAAAACAACAACAATATGCTGTGGTAATGTATCTCTTTAAAGTAGCTGATTCATCCCTGGCTGGTATGGCTTGGTGGATTGAGCACTGGCCTGTGAACAAAAAGGCCACCCATTCCATTCCCTGTGCAGGCACATGCCTGGGCTGTGGGTCAGGTCCCCAGTAGAGGGAGCATGAGAGACAACCACACATTAACATTTCTCCCCTTCTCATCCTCCCTCCCTTCCCCTCTGTCTAAAAATAAATAAATAAATCTTTAAAAAAATACAATAAAATAGCTGATTCATTTTTTATAGCTTACATTTTTTCAGGGAACATGTTTCGGTCCTGAACATTAAGTTATAAACCAGGTGCACTATTGACATCAAGACAGAATAGAATAACTATACAAGCATTAAATACAATTACATCCTCTGAATATAAAGACCAATTTTCAGTCTTTACTCAGGCAAAACTATCTTTAGAATCAGTGGGAGTTCTTACTAAATTAGGAATGAATTGGATTTAATAAACCCACAGCTGTGTCCATTTTAACATTGCTTTTTTGCTAGAATTCATCACATTTTAAAAATTTTTAACTAATGAAAGACTGTTTGTATTACAAATATGCTGATAATTAAACAACCAGAGACTAATTTTGACAGCTCTATTTCTGAAAGTCTTCTTGAAAAGATATCACTAGAGTAACATAGAACACTCATGCAAAAACAAAAACAAAAAACAAAAAAAAAACACAAGGGTTTTTAATGCAAAATCTAATATTTTAAATTATATTTACTTTCTGTTTCTGTGGTACTATCTATGGATGTATTTTTGGATCTAATTAAAAAGAGCCTCTAGCCTAAAAAAAAATTATTTCAAAGAAATAAAGAATCCAAGGAAGAAAGGGAAACAGGAAACCTGGCAAAAGCACCAGGCTGAGGTTTGGAAACTTCCCATTCTTCTCTCTTCTTCTTTTCAGAGAACATAAAAAGAGAAAAAACAGTAATAAAACATGATTGCTTCCTACAATTATGAAATTCTAAAGGGGAAAGCAATTTTTGCATTAATGCTATGAAAAATTCTTACAAAAAACCCAGAACAGCTGTTTTAAATCACCCATAGCAAATGTAAAAGTTAATACTTCTTTTGAAATTACGATAAAAGTATCATCTCACCAATCAAGCCATAGTTTCCTACTACAAACATTTGTGTTTAGTTGAAAATAGATAGCTTTTCCATCCCTGAATGATAGAATTTCACTGGCCCCCAACTGAAAACTGAACCAGAGTAGTTACTGCTGTGTCTGCCGTAGCTCCACGCATGACAAAGGAATGCCTTATGACCTAGTTGCATGTAAAATATTAGTTTCAAGCAAAAGAGACTGGAAAAATTCAACCACCAAAATTATCCCCCAAACCAATTTAATGAAGTAATAATATAGAATTGAAACATAATAACTACTTTCTTAAAATGTACATTTTAATAATCTCTTAATTACAAATACGTTTTGTGGAATTTCAAAAATGAATCTAACATACAACACATTTCTTCCAAAATGTTTAAAAAATTGATTAAAATATGCTCTATATTTTCAAATCTATGACTATATTTTCATATGCTCTATGAATAACAAAAATGAATGTTAATGAATGCAGTTTATTTATAATAAATAGAATATATAATATGATCAAAAGTAATGTGTTATTATTACCATGACTTGATGTACAGCAACCATTGATAATTTAGTCATGCTCAATATTGTTTCAAACAACTTAATAAACATGCAATAAACATGTTTATAAACATAAACTTAAAACAACATGAATAAATATATTTATTCATTGATAAACTATTGAAGTTTCACTCAATCATAGGAGAGTTTAGTTTTAAATTCCTTGCATTCAGGATATATCTTTTTTTCTATCTAGAACCTTATTCAGTGACTGGGACTTAGCAAGTTTTCAAAACCTAGCTTTTGTTATAAATTGAGAAATTACATATTATAAAAGGGAAACAAATATAATTCTAAAGTGATATCCTGGTATCTGTCTAAATAGAACATTCTTTCATTCACTTATTTGTTCAGAAAACATGGCATAACCATTTTGGGGAAAAGAAAGACAAATGCATACATTGCACTGGTAGCCAGAATTAAGAATGTATATTCCTACTGCAGAATAAAAACCAAATAAACCAGCTGACATCCTTTTTTTCCCTTAAAAAATTATATATGTATACATTATATAAAATGTCATATAAATTATATAAAAATATGTATGGTTGTGTGTTATGTACGTGCTATGTGTCAAATATGGACTTAGGTCCTTATTACATAAAACATAAAACAAATTCCTGCCCCAATGAAGTGTGTGTTGCTAAAGATGAACATAAATTGTCTAGATTTTCAGCTGGAGTCTATGAAGACCACTTAATACATTACTGCAAATGTACTCCCTTAGCAATCTCATATCAGTAAAAAGAAGCTTTCTTTTAATTTAATCCCAACCACCATGAGATGAATGAGGATCATTATTGTAACTTTCATATGTATCTCTAGTGGCATAAAGGTTGATACGGGTATATACATATACACACAAATATACACAAATATCCTTAGTATTAGAAAAATCCTTTCCCTAAAATTAATGCTAAAAGATGATGTTTCCAAAGCCTGAAAGCAGAGTTAGCATTACCTATTAGGAAATTCCCAAGTTTTCATATGAGAAGATGTAGATAATAAATTGAATTTCTGTCATTTGAGAAATAGGTATTTGGTCAAATTTCTTAATATGTCTTCTTTTTGCCTATTGAACTTATTGGGGTGACATTGGTTAATAAAACAATACAGGTTTCAAGTGTACGACTCAACAAAACACCATCTGCATACTGAATCATGTGCTCACTATCCAAAGTCAAATCTCTTTCCATCCCCATTTATTTTTATTCCCCCTTTGCCCACTTCCACCCTGCCCAAGCCTTTTTTCCCTTTGGGTATCACCATACTGTTGTCATGTCTATGTGATGTGTGTATATATGTATATCTATCATCTATCTATCTATCTATCTATCTATCTATCTATCTATCTATCTATCATCTATCTATCATCTATCACATGTGTGTGTATAGCTTTTTTGTTTAATCCCTGAATCTTTGTTCACCAAGTCTCCTAACCCTCCTCCCCTCTGACAGCTATCAGTCTCTTCTATGTAGCTACGCTTTTGTTTCCATTTTGTTTGTTAAATTATTTTGTTGATTAAATTCTACATATGAGACCATATGGTTTTTATTTGTCTTTCCCTGACTAGCTTATTTCACTTAGCATAATAAATTCCGGGTCATCCATGGTGTTGCAAAAGGTAAGATTTTCTTCTTCTGTATGGCCAAGTAGTATTCTCTTTTGTGAATGTACCACAGCTTTTTTATCCCCTTATCTGCTGATGGGCACTTGGACTGTTTCCAGACGTTGGCTGTTGTAAATAATGTTGCAGTGAGCATGGGGTACATATATTCTTTCAAATTAGTGTTTTGGGTTTTTTTGGATATATTCCCAGAAGTGAGATTACTGGGTCAAAAAGTAGTTTCATTTTTAATTTTTTTAGGAAACTCCATATTGTTTTCCACAGTGGCTGCACCAGTGGGAACTCCCATTAACAGTGCACAAGAATTCTCTCTTCTCTGCCTCCTTGCCAACAATTGTTGTTTATTCATTTATCAGTGATAGCCATTCTGACAGATATGTGGTAATATCTCACTATTGTTTTAATTTTCATCTTTCTGATAATTAGAGACATTGAGCATCTTTTCATATGTCTGTTGGCCATCTATATCTCCTCTCCAGAGAACTGTCTATTCAGGTCCTATGCCCATTTTCTTAATTAACTTGTTTGTCTTGGTGTTGAGTAGTATAAGTTTTTAAATATACTTTGGAAGTTAACCTCTTATCAAATATACTGTTGGAAAATATGTACTCCCATGCTGTGGGTTGCCTTATCATTCTGTTGATGGCTTCTTTTGCTGAGCAGAAGCTGTCCAGTTTGATGTAGTCCTGTCTATTTTTTTTCCTTCATTTCCCTTGTCCAAGGAGATAGATTGGCAAAAATATCACTACGCAATATGTCCAAGATTTTACTGCCTATGTTTTCTTATAGGACTTTTATGGTTTCATGACTTACATTTAAGTCTTTAATCCATTTTGAATTTATTTTGTTTATGGTGAAATTTGGTGGCCTAGTTTCAATTTTTTAAATATACTTGTTCAAATTTCCCAACACCACTTATTGAAGAGACTGTCTTTAACTCCATTGTATGTTCTTGTCATCTTTGTAAAATATTAATTGACAATAAATTTGTGTGTATACTTCTGGCTCTCAGCTCTGTTCCATTGATCCATATGGCTGTTCTTTTGTCAGTACCAGGCTGTTTTCCTTACAATGGCAACATTTGGTAATAGATAGTGAGATACCTCCAACTTTGTTTTCCTTTCTCAAGATTGCTGAGTCTATTTGGGGTCTCTTTTGGTTCCATATAAATTTTTGGAATATTTTTTCTAGATCTGTAAAATATGTCATTGGCATTTTAATAGGAATTGTGTTGCATCTATAGATTACTTTGGGTAGTATGGACATTTTAATGGTGTTAATTCTCCCTATCCATGAACACAATATATGCTTCCACTTAGCTGGGTCTTCCTCAATTTCCTTCTCCAATATCTGATAATTTTCCAAATTCAGGTCCTTTATCTCCTTGGTTAAATTTATTCTAAGGTACTTTTTTTTTTTTTTTTGGCTGCAGTAGTAAATGGGATTGTTTTCTTAATTTATTTTTGGATAGTTCATTATTGGTATATAAAAATGCCACTGATATCTGAATATTAATTGTTTATCCTACTACCTTACCAGATTCATGTATCAGTTTTAATAGATTTTTTGGTGGAGTCTTCAGGGTTTTCTATGTACAGTATCATGCAATCTGTGAATAATGACAGTTTTAATTCCTCTTTTCCAATTTGGGTACCTTTTATTTCTTCTACTTGTCTGATTTCTGTGGCTAAAATTTCCTGCATTATGTTGAATAAGAGAGGTGAAAGTATACATCCCCATCTTCTTCCTGATATTAAGAGAAACACTTTTAGTGTTTTTCCCATTGAGTATGATGTTGGCTGTGGGTTTGTACAGGCCATATATGTCCTCTATTATGTTGAGGCATGGTCCCTCTATTTCCACTCTTATAAGAGTTTTTAATCATAAATGGATGTTGAATTTTATCCAATTCTTTTTCACCCATTATTGACATGATCATGTGATTTTTATTCTTCATTTTGTTTATGTGATATATTATGTTTATTGATTTGCTAATACTGTACCAACCTTGCATCCCTGGAATAAATACCACTTGATCATGGTGTATGATCTTTTTAATGTATTGCCAGATCCAGTTTGCTAATATTTTGCTGAGAATTTTAGCATCTATGTTCCTCAGGGATATTGGCTTATAATTTACTTTCTTTGTAATGTCTTTACCTGGTTTTGGAAATAGGATAATGCTGACCTTATACAAAGAGCTAGGAAGTCTTCCCTCCTCTTGAATATTTTGAAATAGTTGGAGAAGGATAGGTATCAGTTATTCTTTGAATGTTTCATAAAATTCACTTCTAAGGCCATCTGATGCAGGACTTTCATTTGTTGGGAGTTTTTTAATCCTACTTCAACTTCATTAGTTGCAATTGGTGTATGCCGGTTTCCTCATTCTTCCTGATTCAGCTTTGGAAGACCGTATGCTTCTAGGAATTTATGCATTTTTCCCAGGTTGTTCAATTATTTTACATGTAGTTTTTTATAGTATTTTTTTACAATATACTTTGTATTTTTGTGGTGTTAGTTATTACTTCTCTTTCATTTTTCATTTAAATATTTGGCTCCTCTCTTTTTTTTTCCTTTTTGAGATGGTTAAAGGTTTGTTAATCCTGTTCATCTTTTAAAAAAACCAGCTCTTGGTCTTGCTGATATTTTATATATATATATATATATATATATATATATATATATATATATATATATATATAAAAATATATATATAATTTTTTAGGTTCTATGTCATTTACTTTTGCTATAATTTTTATTATTTCTTTCCTTCTACTTCTCTGGGCTTTGTTGTTCTTTTCTTAGTTCTTTTAGGTGTAGGGGTCAATTGTTTATTGATTTTTTTTTCTTCTTGAAATAGGCCTATATTGATATGAATTTTCCTCTTAGCACTGCTTTTGCTGTGTCCCATAGATTTTGGGTTGTCATGTGTTTATTTTCATTTGTTTTCAGGTAGCTTTTTATTTCTTTCTTAAGCTCATTGTTAACTCATTCATTGTTTAATAACATATTTTTTAGCCTCTATGCGTTTGAGTGTTTTTGTCTTTTCTTATGATTGATTTCTAGTTTCATAGCATTATGGTCAGAGAAGATGCTTGATATGATTTCAGTCTTCTTAAATGTATTGAGACTTGTTTTGTGTCCTAACATGTGGTCTATCTTAGAAAATACTCCATGTACAATTGTAAAGAATGTATATTCTGCTGCTTTGGGATGAAATGTTCTGAAGACATCAAATAAATCCATCTGATCTAGTGTGCCATGTAAGGCTGATGTTTCCTTGTTGATTTTACATCTGGAAGGCCTATCTATTGATGTCAATGAGGTGTTAAAATCCCCTGCTATGACTGTACCATTGTTGATCACTCCCTTTATGTACATCAGGATTTACTCCACATATTTAAGTGACCTTATGTTAAGTACATAAATTTTTACAAGAGTTATAGCCTCTTGTTGGATTTCTCTCTTTATCATTATGAAGTGTCCTTCTTTGTCTCTTACACTAGCCTTTGTTTTGAAGTCTATTTTCCCTGAGCTATGTATTGGTAACCCAGATTTTTTTTTTCATTTCCATTTGAATGGAATATTTTTTTCCCATCTCTTCACTTTCAATCTTTGGGTATTTTTGTTGTAAGGTGGGTCTCTTTTTGACAGCATATATTATATGAGTCTTTTTTTCCTTATCCATTCAGGTACCTTATTTCTTTTGATTGGAACATTTAATCCATTTACATTTAAAATTATTATTGATAGGTACTTAAACAATAATAGGTACTTATGCATTGCCATTTTATTCTTTACACTTATGTTTCCCTCTATATATATTTATTTTCTTCTTAGAGCAGTCACATATGTCTTATTTTTTATGAATAAAATATGAATTATAACTTCTATCAGCCTAAATTGTATATGAAAGTATTTATAAACTACAAAATTGTGTGTAATGTTTGTATTAATTGAAAAGATAAAATTAGGGAAGTAAATCCAATAAAAATAAAAAATCTGGAAATTATAATAATAAGTCATTATAATGATTAGAAAAGAAAACTAAGTCATCTCTAGGGGAAGCTTCACATAAAAGGTCATGTGCACATGGAGGTGGGAGGGTGCTGAGAAGGGGAGGATAAAAACAATCCAAGGTTAAAGACACATGAAGGTAGTACAACCTATATGATCAATATCAGGCAGACTAAAATTTAGGATTATTTAAAGCTTGTAAGCATTCTAAGCACAAGGGCAACAAAACAACAAAACTTTTAAAAGATTTTCTTTAAAACTGATGAATGAGGGTGGGAAAGTATCACCTTATGATCCAGGTCATATAGTATAAAACGAATGCGTGCTTTTTTTTTTTTTTTTAGGGAGGGTATAGAAGAATCATGATTAAGAGCAACTTGAAGGTCAGCATGGGAGAGGATTATTTAGAGCATATCAAGCTGATTTAAGTGAGTTATGTGGAATTATGTCCTTGGATAATATAACAACTTGCCGATATGATCTTACAACCATTGTCACCATCTAATAAATCACAAGAATGAGCAGTGGTGTTAGAAGCTATATATAGTAAAATTGTCAAACTTCAAAGTAAGGGAGAAAGCAGATTTTAGAAATATAAGAAAAAGAGTCTGACATAAAACAAAGTCACAAATCTAGGACAGAAATATTAATTCTAGTTTGCAAATATCTATTAGACATTTTCCATTTTAAAGACTTGTGCTCAATTCTCATACTTAGAGATTAATATAACATAAAATGTATACTCTTGGAATGCCAGGATCATGGAAAAACAGCCACGTGATAAGCTCTGTGAATGATTTCTATACAAAAGCTATGAGGCATGTAGGGGTAATAATAATTTTATCTAAGAAAGTGATAATAGTGTTTATATAGGAAATAATTTTTAATCTGAATGTTAAGTAGGTAAGTTGGAATTTTACAAAAAGAACATAAAAACTTCAGTGCATATGAAAAATAAGTAAGATGCCACTAATAATTTACTAAGAACAAATTTTGTGAAACATGGTATGGTGGACAAAACAATGAGCCTGGGCCAGCCAATGTAGTTGGTAGTAAAATACTAAGCTACATGAGTTTAGAGAAGGTACTTGGGAGATTTTTTATATATATATTTATTCTGGATCTAGTTTTCTTATATATAAAATAAGATTATGCAGCAGAGTATTTTTTTTTATCTCTTATAATCCACTGAAAGAAGAGAATCCCACAGAGTGTATGTCTTAATTAAGCAACAATTTTGGATTGAACAAAAAGGGAAAAGGATCATGGACATGGATAACAGTGTTGTGATTGCAAAGGGGAGGAGAGTATAAAGGTGATAAATGGTAATGAAAAACATACGATAAAACTAAAAATAAAAACTAAAAATAACAAAGTTGTTAAAAATAATCAATGCTGTCATTTATTAAGTGCTCTTATAGCTATCATATTTTATCCTGATGGTACACATATGCATAATATGGGGACATATGACCTGGGCAGTGGTAAATTGCAGATGCTTCAAAAACTGTATCAGCGATGGTCTATTAGGAAATTTATGGCCAGCCAAATAATGGGGTCTGATGATATGACACAATGCTCTGATTTGTCCTGTAGTGTTATTAAACACATTTTGCAAATTTGTATACAAACTATACAAATTGTGTTTACCAACTTAGTACATTACAGAAGTTAGAAAAGGTAGCTAAATTAGACTTTTATAAAAATTACACATGCTGCAATAATGAGCTTGGAGTAAAAAATAATTCAAGAAGATAAACGTGAAATCTTCCAATTATATTAAGAACTATAATCAATAATATTTGGTATTAGTAGATTATAGAAGTTTCTTCTTATCACTAGGGAATTTGTCTTTAAATTTTCTGAAGGAAAGATATGTGTCTTTTTTTCCTCTGTGTAGAAACTAGTTCAGCAATTGGGACATATCAAGTGTTTATTCAGATTTTTCCTAACTGTACCTCATTGAAATTCTGTGAGGTAACATGTGCCATAACTTTACAACATTGCAATTAGTGTTAGTTTAACTCAATTATAGTGTCCAGGATGAGGATAAAGTCTATGCCTTTGCATTCTATAGACCTAATCTGAGGTATTGAGGTCATGTTCAGGAGCTAAACTTAATACTACTTAGCCATAAAAAAGAAGACATTTTTACACTTTATGACAGTATGGATGGACCTAAAGAACATTATGCTAAGTGAAAAAAGCCAGTCAGAGAAAGAAATATACTATATGATTTTACTCATGTGTGGAATCTAATGAACAAACTGAACTAACAAGGAAAATGGAGACAGAGTCATAGAGAGAGAGTAGATGACAAGTAGTGGGGGTGGGGAGGGTTAGGGAGTGGAGGGATTGAGCAGAAAGGACAAAGACTCATGGACATGGACCATGAGTTCATACTTCGCAGTGTGGTGATTGCTGTGGAGAGGGGGTATAAGGGAACTAAATGGTAATGGGAAAAAATACAATAAAGATTAAATCAAAATAAAATAAAGTTGAATCAACTGATCAATCAATAAATACATAAAAGGTAAACTAAATAAGGAAGACAGAAGTGGGAATGGGAAAAGAAAGGGGAAAAATAAAACAAAATAAAAATAAATAAACTTAACAGGTCCATTGACAATTACTTTAACACTGAACATTGTAAACTGTATCATAGATATCCATGAATATTTTTCTGCGATTCTATGCACATCCTTCTTACAATGTTATAGTTACAAATAATTAACCTAAATTAAAAACAGTCCACAAACAGAAAATTGTTTTCAGTAGTTGAAGGTTACGGTAAGACCTTCCTCATGAACTTGAAAATTAAAGAAATGAAATTGCCAACATTCAATTATAGAAGTTGACTGACCCCACAGGATTAGAAGGCTAAAATAATAAAATAAAAAAGGAGACTAAAACATTTCTTTCAATTAGGCAATATAAATGTATTTCTAAGCAAGTGGAGCTATATTCTATAATTTTTGTTATCAACAAGAGATCTCTGATCTAAAGAGAAAATAAAGGTATTAAAATAATAACAATAATAGTAGTAATAATAATAAATGATAATGGAATAAAGGAACAAAGAAGCATGGACACATTTCCACATGATTTAGAAAGAATATATGCAACAAAATTTCAAATGTTTCCAAGTGCAGAACCAACAGTGAGTTATTTCTGAACAACATTCCTGAATGAGATATTGTATTACCTTATCTAAACTGCTTCAGTCCCTCTCCATTTTCATTAAAGCAAGTATTGGTCTATCATGAAGCTTGACTGCAAAGAAAGGCACTGTAAATCCTCCAACAGTATGTCTTGGTCAGCACTGTATACTTACGCCTAGCACAGCTCCTGGCAAAAATGTACACACACACACACACACACACACACACACACACACACACACAGATAATCAAGGGATGATAACAGATATAGCAAGTATTTGTATCATCATGATGCTCCCCATTCTCAGTGGGAATTAACAGATTGGAATACTTTGGTCAGTCTTGATTTTGATGACTTTTAGTTCCTTAAAGCCAATTGATACCCTTTGCATACCAAAGAAAGAAAACCTCTAACCCGAAAGAAAAGCGCCAAATACAGCCCTCCTTATCTCTGGGAAAACACATACAGCTCTTCTAATTAAAATAACCATATTGTTTCATTTTTACATAGACAAATAACTTTACTTTGCTCTTCTTACTCATTCCCTATATTCATCATCACAGATGCTGATATATTCCCCATATTCTATGCATGGTAAATAAATTCTCACACACAAATACATACACTTATACTGGAGGATTTATTATTGCTTGCGTTTGTGTTCTATTCTGTGATGGGTATTATGTTTTTAAATTCCAATTATCAGAGCTCCAGGAAATCCTGTCCTACTCACCCCTCCAATAGTCCACATCATAGGTTCATTAGGAAAGTGGTGTTTATGTGTCTATGATTTCTCATCACCTGCTATCTTCTTAATTCTTTGCAAATTGATTTATGCCTCCACCACTCTACTGAGACAACTCATTAAAAGGTTATTTATCAATGACCAAATCCAATTAACTTTTCTGAGTTGTTTTTCTTTAATCTTTAATGCCTTCAGTGTTGTACTTCTTACCCTCTTCGTTGAATACCCTTCTATCTCCTACCAGTGAGCTCCCATGGTTCTCTTCCAAATTCCATCAGTTGTTCTTCTGTCTCTTTCATTGTCATTACCCACTTTCTACTTTTAGATATGAGTGGTCTCCAAGGAGCTATCAATGACATTTTACTCTTTTGTTTTTGCATGCTTTATACTCCTTAATTCAGGTTCATTAAAAATGATCACCACACAAAATGTCTCCCAAATGCTAGATTGCTCTTAGTATTAAATGAACTAATATACTTAAAGAACTTTGAAACATATAATGCGCATTAAATAGATGGTAGCCATTATTATATCTTCCTGAAAATCTAAACACACCTTTTCTATCATTTACTGGATATCAATAAAAAAAAGTCTTGCTAATATCTCAAACACAGTCTTTAAAAATCTGGCTTCCCTCTCCCCAATAACTAGCTCCTTATTCTCATTATTCTGTTTGTTATTATCATCCTTTTATCTTAATTTTCCATATGCCAATCTCTTCCTCCCTAAAAGTTCTAATCTACGGAGAGTATAAAGTTTTGTTAAGTCAGTGTGTAGAGTATGTTTAATTTCATACATAGCAATCCAGTCTAACATCTTCATTTTGTAGTGAAGGCAAATGAGGCCCCAAGAGTTTAAGGAACTGAGAGTAAGTGACCTGTGGATTTTCACACAACTGGTTCAGGTAGAATCAGATTTGCACCCATTATCTTATATTTTTTAGAACTGTTTTATGGGAAAGAACGTTTTGAATGTATAAAATAAAAAAAAAATAAAATGCTGTGAAGGCAGAAGTGAGCCATTTGTCAGCCTCTCACAGTGTGGCAGTGATATGTACCGATATTTCGTTACAAGAA
This sequence comes from Mormoops blainvillei, assembly GCA_004026545.1. Classification (NCBI taxonomy): domain Eukaryota; kingdom Metazoa; phylum Chordata; class Mammalia; order Chiroptera; family Mormoopidae; genus Mormoops; species Mormoops blainvillei. The sequence continues at coordinate 35,566 of PVJD01000726.1, read as the reverse complement.
ATTGTGTCAGAAAAACATCATTTTAGCTTGTGAGACTGCTGATTGTCAAGCACAGAATCATGCTTTGTGGCTGCCACTCCACATACCTGAAGTCAGCCGATACCCTAGTAAAAAGCCTCGACCATCAGATACATGGGGGCCAAAGTACCTTCAGTTAGGAACCTGTGAATTTAGGGCTTTAGAGGCACCACCAGATTCTCTGTGCTGCTTATTCTTTTTTGACCTGTGTCCCACCTCACATAACTGGGTTGTCTTCTTTCAAAATAAAATATCCTCATTAAAAAGAAAAAATATATATTTCTTGGACCCGATGACTAAAATATATATGTCACTGCATGTATGAATTCTGGCTTATTAAAGAATTTTAATTTTAAAGCCAAAAACTTTACTAAGTAGTTTGGTTTGTGAGATTGAATCAACTGAGCAAGCTTTTCTTAAAATTAAGACACAATGCTTCTTTAATATGTAAAAGCCTAAAAACTAATGATTCATTCATAGTAGTTATAGACTGTATAGTACTCTAGACAAAAAGAAACAGGAGCCCATATTTCCAAATTAATCATATTATTTAAATATAAATTGAGCTGTTGAACTAATCCCTCATTAGCAACATGTGTATGGTACTGACAGCTTCAGAGCAAGATCTTTTTGGTGTATTATGTCAGTTTTAGGATGAAAAAGTCTTCTTAAAATTCTAACTAGTGCCAAGTTTTCTTATCTGCAGCATAATAGTTAAGAGTATGACTTTAGGAGTCAAAATGTATGGGTGAACTCCTGTTTCTACCATTTACTAACTGTTTATTTTTCATATCATTCCTACCTTTACTATGTGCTGGTGTTAATTTAGTGTGTGTGTGTGTGTGTGTGTGTGCGCGCGCGTGTTGTTTTTGGAATGATCTGGCAGGTTATTTGGGGCCTCTGAGAACATTCAAAAAATTTCCATATAAATTAATGGTATTTTTTCCCTTTATGCCATTTTATCTTATAAAAAGTTTCATTATTTGTGTTATACTGGAATATTCATTGTAATACGTAAATAAGTTCATCAGGATATTTTCTTTTTATGATTCAAATAAGTCATCACAATTAATTTCCAGTGGGTGAAATAAAGTAATGATCAAATTTAAAAACTGGCAAAAATATCCAATGCAAAGCCTACTATCTGAAAATACTGTTTTAGATTTTTTTGGTAGTAGTTGTACTAGAAAAGCATACAGAATTTTGCTACCTACATGTCAGAGTTTTTTACAGCTATTTCATCCTGCTTGCCAACATCATTACATTGTAACAGCAGTTTTCACTAGGTAGTCCTATATAACCTATTAAATTTTTAAAGTCAAAGACTTGGCATTGGAAATTACTGCATCTCTAAAACAAATGTCAAATTCATTCATGCTGTGAAAAACTATTATAATTTTATGTCTATAAACTATGCCTGCTTTGCAAATAATCACTTACCTAGTACATTCATCCAAGCACTGAAAGCTAGTTTTAGAATCCTAAACTCCCCTGTGCATTTGAGGCAGCAGGAGTAGAATAAAGTTGCTGGAGTCAACCACTTTCATCATGTTCTGCTTCCTTCCCACTAAACCAAAAAGTAAGTTAAAACAGAACATTGATGGCAAAGCCCCCAGCTAAATATCTACACATTTGTCAGCTGTGTGCTTGTCCTGTTGTAAACCATTCACCTGGTAGTGGTCATATTATTTTTATTAAAGATATTTTTGTGGTAAAATGAGTCAGGTTAAATAATTGTGAATTAATATACTCTCATCATAAAATGGTGTAAGTATCAAATGGGTAAAAATTGATGTCTATTGTATACCTACTGTCAAGAATGCAACAAGACATTTTTTAAAACAATTGGCTCTTTAGAAATATAGAAACAATATGCTAACATAAAAAAAGCTTTGATAATTATAAAAATATAACTGGCACCCTAGAGGCAAAAAGGAAATTTTAAAAAAGCTTTGTGAAGCTACTTTAAGTAGACATAACTACAGGTAATGGTACCTCTCAGAGCAAAGCCTGTCAATGCCACTTTCATTCCTCCAAAAAATTCCCATGTCCAATAAAAAATTAAAACAAGGATTGCAAAAGTATGTTTAAATGTTTAAAACTGAGGGAAATAACTGGCAAAGTAAAAATTGTAACAACAAAAGAAAGGGACACTTTGATGTGTCGAAGAGTAACACAGAAGTGCAAAGCTTTCAAAATGCATGAGATTTTAAATATCTGCTCCTACACCCACAATTTAAATATAATAAAATAAAGACATAGGTGAAAATGAAAACAATGAGGAAATAATGGTGAAAAACAGCTTTTACCTTCTGAAAGATAGTGTCAATAGATAGTAGGATAGAGGGTGTTTTGAAAGTAAACTTCAAAGATCTTGAACACTGTCATCCTTTCACACCTCAAGAAAGATAGAATCTCATAAAGATAGGATTTTGTTAATGAATTGTTGTAACACACCTTGAAGAAATGGGAATATCTAAGAGAAATAGATATAACACAAGTGATTGGCTGTCTTAATTTTTTTATATAAAATAAGAAACCTGAAGCAATGTGTCTCGAAATTTTCAGACATATAACTAATGCTTCAAGAGACATTTCAAATTCTAAAACATGTAAAAAAGACAAGCAAAAAAAATTAAAACATTAACAAAAGGCAGGTTAAATAGCATAAAGTTAAGTCCAATGGTAAATTACAGAAAATCATGAAGGACTAAAACCTAACATATTATAACAAAAGATTACAAGAGGTAGAAAAATAAATATTAACACAGTATTAATGAATAAAAATAAAATAATATATAAAGTAATATTTAAAATGTCAAAAAATGGTAGGTCATTTAATAGTCTACTGTATTTCAGTATAATTTAAAGCAACCAATATTTATTAAGTTTCTATCTCTAGAGCACTGTTCAGGATTCCTTGGAGATATAAGATTGCTAAGTATACAGCCATTGATTTCTCATATTTCTCTGTTACATCAGGGAGACAGAATATGCATAAACTACTAAATACAAGAGCGATTGTGGTAATAACTGCAATTCTGGTACAAATAAAATTTAGGGTTGATGTGAGGAAATAAGTGTCTAATTTCAACTAGAGAGTTCCTAGAGATGATATTTCAATAATGTAGGAGATGTATTTTAAACCAAGGAACAGGTATATTTTGTTTGAAACAAAATAATTTAGAATCCACTCCAGAAATCCTATAGAATGAGAAAATGAAATAACTACACACACAGAAAACAACTATAATGAAAACTGTGGTCATCTACAGTAGGTGAAGAACATTAAATTCCATCTGTTATACTAAGTGTAAATTGGTTGAATTTCAATCTGTTCAGAATGGCTGGTCCCTCTACAGGCGCCCCATACTGCCAAACCACTAAGAAGTCTAGGATCATATTATAGAAAAGTTTCCTCTGGAATTATGGTCAGCCTCAACAGGTTATTAACAGATTTAGATTTGTGTCAAGAACAATATAAGGGAATTAAATACAAAACAGAAATATGTCAATGGTCAAAGTAGAATGGCAATAATCTAAATTAAAACTTCATGGTTGGTATATTTGAACCTTTTCAACAGGGGGAACATTTTCTTAGAGAAATACGACCAAAAGCAACCAATTTGAGAATTATAGAGAATCACCTTAGCACTACAGCTACTGTGTCTACTGATATTTGGGGCCATCTTGGAAAATATTGGGTTGTTAGGGAGGTAAAATATAATTTCCTCATACAGTAGCCCCTGTTATCTGAGGGCAATATATTCTAAGACCCCCAGTGGATGCCTGATACTGCAGATAGTACCAAATGCTGTATATGCTATGTTTTTCCTGTACATACATACCCGTGATAAAGTTTAATTTATAAATTAGGTAAAGTAAGATATTAGGAACAACAATGCACAATAAAACAATTTTAAGCCTATACAATAGATCCTCACTTAATGTCAGCATGTGGTTCTTAGAAATTGTGACTTTAAGTAAAACGACATATTATAGAATCAATTTTACTATAGGCTAATTGACATAAACAGGATTTTAGTAGTTAAATACCAATGGCATAGGTCTGGTCACACAAACATAACCAAACTCCTAAATAAAGACTCAAAATACTTCAAATATTAAACATTGAAATAAATGTGGACAGTGCACTTAAGAAGAATGAATAAAACCAAGTCAAAGGATGATTTTCCAACCTGCTTATTTAAGTTCAGGGTCATGAGTGGCCAAAGCCTGTCCTGGAAGCTCAGAGAGCCAGGCAGGGACTCATCAGGCACACGATGACCTTCCACCTCAGGCTACTCACACAGACTGGAAAGTACATGCACACTCTAGCCACCACTGGTACACATCTCAGGGATGCGGGAGGAAACGGAAGTACCCAGTGAAAAACCACACAGACATGAAGCAAATGGGAAAGTACAAACTCCCCACAGACAGTACTGGGAATCTGTTGTTTATTTTTGTTTGTTTGTTTTCCATCAACCTTGTATCCAAAAGAGGTTGAAGGAATGGGTGTTATTTGAGGGTCTGCTCTGTTGTAAGAAAAGCTATGTCAGTGGGAGTGCTGTCTCTCTTTCTCTCTGTCTCTCAAAACGTCTTACTGTACTGTACTTGCCCATCTACTTGTGACGACGTGAGGTGATACAAGCCTGTGTGATGACAGAAGTGAGGTGGAAGCACAGACATTTTGGCACAGCGTTATCTCGCTATTAGCGTTCTGACACACAGAACAAGTGCTTTACAGCTTCTTGCAGGCAGGTACAAATTGCCAGCATCACTACTCTTGTGCTTTGGGGCTGTTGTGAAGGAAAATGAGGATTATTTGAACACAAGAACTGCAATAGAACAAGAGTCTACCTGACAACTCAGACTTAGAGGGCTAACAAGTGACTATGGCTATGCTGGACAAAGGAATTATTCACACCCTGGCTAAAATGGAGATGGACGACAGCTTTTATCACACCACTAGGAAAGGCATGCAACTTAAAACTTATAAATTATTATTTCTGGAATATTACATTTCATATTTTTGGACTACACTTGCTGGGAACCTCAGAAAATAAAACTCAGAATAAGGGGGGGGGCGGCACTCATTAAAGAATAAACAAAGATCTAAAATCTTACATACATGCAAAATTAAAAAATGTTCTTGCCGTTTAGTCAAATTGAAGTATGCTCCATTGTGAAAGCCAAAGAAATACACTTGAAATGTTTACTACATGGAAGACTAAGACATTCACCAGCAACATCCTTTAGTGGTTTGCTAAGGGACTGCCCTGCATAAAAATGTCCACTTGGTGATGGGAGCAGATTTAGAGAGTGTGACATGAAAAGGTGATGCACACTAGAGTTTTTCAGTCCAGAGGGCCGCTGTCTCTCATGCTCCCAGATTGCAAAAAACTCACATCATGAACCTGCTATAAAACTTATGTCTTCTTTCTTAGACTAGTTCATCATTCTCTCCTCTGACTCCCATAATGTTTTGATCTCCCTTTAAATAGTGTTTATTAACATATACAAAAATTACTTATTTGTGAGTTTCTCTTTCCCATGAGAATGAATTATGAATATTTTGATGGTATGGAGAAACCATTATTCAGCTCTTTCTTACTCTTTCGAATCCACTATTCTGACTAGATTTAGAAAATAAGAACTCAGTGAAAGCTTATTAAAGTGAAAATGTCCAAAAATGCCCTTAAAACTTAAAATTCATATTTTTACTGTTCAGATAATACCCTAAGGAAATAATTTAAAATATCATAAAAGAGTAGTTATTAAGGGATGTAGTATAAATTGGAAACCACAAATAATATTATAATATATATGGTAGAAAAAGTAATAATGACATACTAAAGAAGAGTTAGGCAACAAAAGGGCCTATATTAAAGTTGATCTTAACTTTACATAAACGTTTTCAAAAAATTGTCTATATACTGAGTGGTACAGATATACATAATAATTAAAATATCCTTATTATATATCACATATCAAACTTAATACAGTGTGTCTTTAAATTATAAGTAATAAAAAGTATATAGTTATAAAATAATATAAATTTTCATATGTACTGACTAAATGAGAAAGGAGATTCAGAGCCAAAAATTAAAACTTTAAAAAAATAGTCTTTCAACATAGATAAATAGTATGTTTTCAAAGGAGTATCTTGAAAAACTATTGTGTATGTCATAGGAAGACATAAAGCAAAATAGAAACATAATACAATGTCTCTTCCCAAATGTTCAGAAACCAGAGAAATAAAAATAAAATAAAACTAAAAATGGAAATAATGTTGGGAAAAATCATAGTATTTATGTTTATAATTATATTCTTAAAAATATTAACAAAGTTCTTAAACTATAGGTTCAACCCATAATAAAAGAAAGTAATATAGAAAATAAAATCAGGGATATCAATAATAATATAATGATAACTTGTGTGAACATTATCAAATCATTTAGAGAAACAGTCTTCACAGAAATAAATACAAATAACATTATAAAATGCCCAAACTGGTGCAAAATATGATTAGGGAAACAAAACAGAATATGTAAGAAAATAGTATAAAGAAATATTCGCTTCATACTCCAAATTTCTAAAAACAAAAAAAAAATTATTAATAAATTCAGAGAGAAAATGAACCAAATATTGACAAGATTGAAAACATGTAAGAGGAACTGCTGACTAAAATTATACAGGGTTTTTCCCAGGATTGCAAAGCTGGTCACTGCCCAGGGTAACGGGTTAATATAGCTTATCATTTTAACAGAGAAAACTAGTTTAAAACTGTATAATTAAGAGCATATATCCAAGAAAATAATCAATAAAGTTTAATATTTATTCTTTAATTAAAACTTTTCAGAAGTACAAAGACCATTTTTAACTTCCTCATTGCAAAGGCTACATTTAAGCAACACCCAAAACAGCTAGTGCCGATTTACAAAACAATTATTTGGGCTTAAGGTGTGATTACTCATATTTTCAAGGTACCTGCTGGAATACAGAAAAGAACACCTACCTCAAGGTTTATCTTAAATAACATTAGCCTATTATTCTAATGTACACAAAAGATGATTTAAAACTGAATTATCTCATTAAGTGGTGGAGAAATGCATCTTATTCTTTTTATTATGTTAATACATTATTGAATGAACTGAAGCATCCTTAGGTATTTTCAAATAAATAATACAGTAATTATTTAGTTGCAATAATCATTATTAGTGACAATATATGCTTCTCATACTGATCAATATTGTATCAGGATTATGTGAAGGTTACAGAGAATGTAAGAAATGACGAACCTAAACCTAAAAGAAGGTACTTAGCATCATCCGGCCAACAGAATGTAACTGGTATTAGAATCCACATTCTATTCTGTCAGATTAGAGATTGATGATAATCATAATAAGTGTTTTGAACTTGATTTTCTCTATCGTATATTCAAAAAGTGAAAGTAGCAAAGGTGATTTATGCTTTTACATGTTTAACAGATATACAAGATTTATGTATTTTTTTTATTTCCTAGAAAAGTTTGGATATCCAAATAGATATGAGTAGCCACTATTAATGGAGTTAGAAATATTTGAAGTATATAACAATGGAAAGACTTGGGCAATATATATTGATTTATCTGAATGCAGGTTGGATTTAAACTAAATTAATGAATTCAATGAACTATAATCCATTTCAATTATCCTAATATTTAATTAGGGCTTACTTGTTTATAAGGTTCTCAGTTAGGTATAGAAGTACCATGCCAGGTGATTTAGGATCTTTGACACACTCCTTTTTGCTCAGTAGAGTTATGATTAAGGAATCGTGCTTTATTTCTTGTATATTCCTAAGAAATAAATTCACAGAAAGTTTTCCATGAAGTCTGGGCTATTGAAAATCAGAAAAAAATGTAAATAAATATGAAATTAGACCTTATACATACATAGCGATCATGGTTCCCTATCTATTTTAATTTGTAAAAAGAAACAAATACAATAACAGGTAGCATTAAATAAATACCTAACATAATAATATAACACCTAATATATATGTATGTATGTGTATATAAATACAGGTATAAATAACATACATATATGTTATTATGTGTGTATATATATATATATATATATGCATATATGCATATACTCACACATATATATACTAGCCAAAACTGTAACTTAACGAAGGATTCAAGAAAGCATGTCCAAACACTAACAGGAGGCCTCTCCCTCTGGCAACATAACCATAACCAGTCTGACTTTTCTGAATTCTCCTTTTTCTATAGCCTTCCCATCATCTTGCAGCATATAAAATAAATTGTTTTATGTTCAGAAATACTCACTGCAAAAATGAAATAACTTTATACATGTGGACAAATCTAGAATCCATCTCAATCTCTGGATTTTTTTTTTCTTCAAAGTCAAGGAAATACTGTTTAGTGTGATAAAAAAAGGAGCAAAAGTTTTGAGTTGGGCAAGCTGGATTTGAGCTGTTTTCTTCACTTGCTAGGTAATTTCCTCTTTCTAAGTTGTTCCCTCAAATTTAAAAAGGAGCTAAATCTACCATGCAAAGTCGAGGTGCCTAAATGAGAGGCACTCTGCGCACAGCAGTGGTGACGAAAATCTGTTTCTTTTCCTGCCATGAAAATGGGAAAAGAAATGAAGATTCAAAAGAAATAGAAATACCTATGACTTCTCTTACGGAGAAAAAATGTTTTCACAAGTACTTTAGAGAAAAATCAACTATTATAAAAACTGAAGTAAAAATATAGGTAACAGAAGTCGTAAATTGGGAATGCCTGTGCTTAAATATACAATTAATAAGAATACAGATACTTTTGACCCAGTGAGTCCACTGCTGGGAATATACCCTAAGAATCCTGAAACACCAGTTCAAAAGAACCCATTCCCACCGATGTTCACAGCAGTGCTGTTTACCACAGCCAAGTGCTGGAAGCAGCCTAAGTGCCCACCAGTGGATGAAAGGATTAAAAAACTGGTACATTTACACCATGCAATGATATGCAGCAGAAGGAAAGCTTAAGGAATTCCTTCCCTTGTGACAGCATGGATGGAACTGGAGACTATTTTAAGCTAAATGAAATAAACCAGTTGGTGAAAGGCAAATACCATATGATCTCACATATAAGAGGACTCTAATGAACAAAATAAACTAATGAGCAAAATAGAACCAGAGACGTGGAAACAAGGAACAGACTGACAGCTGCCAGAGGAAAGTGGGGAATTGTGGAAAGAAGGGAAAGGGATTAGTCAAAGAACATGTATGAATGACCCATGGACGTGGACAACAGTGTGGGAATTGACTGTGGGAGTGGGGGGTGGGTTGGATGGAGGAGGGCAAAGGGGGAAAAACTGAAACAACTGTAATAGACTAAACAAGAATAAAAAATAAATAATATTTAAAGTAATACATATACTTATTTGGCATTGCGTTTACTCACTGTCAACAAGATTTTGCTGACTGCATTTAATTTTGGAGTTTAAGAAGTACTTCAAGAATGTGTAACAGAGATGCCTCTTTTATCTAAACACCCTTCTTAGAACTGAGTAGGCAAAGGTCACCAATCTAAAACCTCTTCTAATTTTCATAAAGGTTAGCTATATATCTTATAGGTGACTTCACTAGGATTTTCTTATATATTTATAACACACAAGTCAGCTTGAGAATCCCTCTACTTTATTTCAAGCAAGCAGTCCTTGTTAAAATACTGCCATTATATATAAATTGTCAGTGATACTTTGAATGAAAAAGAGTTGGAAGTTGACAAGAAAAGGTGAAGTGGATGGAAATGCAGTGCAGGGTTGGTTATTTGTTTGTGTGGTAGAATATTGTGAGAGGTGAAGGGACCAATTTCTTTGCTATGGCAAAGAAACTTAAGACATTGGTTTTGAAACAGTGATAGAATCAAGTCAGCATACACAGTAGATTATCTCCCATGCATTAGTTTGTGGTTTCAATAAATGGAGCTAATCCTGTGTATTGTGGAAAGTATTGGAAATTCACCATGATGTGCACATGGAAGTTTCTTCTTTTTATTTGTACCAAGTTAAGTAAAATGATCCAAAGCTTTCATCTCAAGCTTCTAAATTTACTTTCCCCCCCTGCTGAAGTAATCAAAGCAGAGAAGATAGTAATATACATAAACAATAGAAATGTTTGGTTTTTATCTTACATTAATAATTAAGATTTTGAGACTTAGAAATTGAAAAACCTATCAATATTTGTTGCATTAATAAACATTAAATCTGTATTCTTTACACATTAAATTATCATTAGATAAGGAAGAGCGAGCTTTATGGATCATGAAGGGGGATAGGGAGATGGGAGTTGTGAGGTAGGATGTTGATGCAAATGTTAAAACAGCATGAGTCATCAAAGCAATCAACATGGGGGAATGGAATATTTTATTTTTTATTTTTTGTTTTTCTTTTTTTCTTTTTTGCTTAATTTCCCACCTCCCTCAGTCCCTCAACCCCCTGCCTTTCTCCCCAGAGCTGACACTGCTCTCTATCCACGCATCTGTCTCTACTTTGCTTGTTAGTTCTTTTTGTTCATTAGATTCCCGATATGAGTAAAGTCATATGGTGCTTGTCTCTCTCTGACTGGCTTATTTCACTGAAGCATAATGCTCTCTAGGTCCATCCATGATATTGCAAAGGGTAAGATTTCCTTCTTTTTTATGGCCATGTAGTAGGAAATGCAATAAATATAAAATACTAGATCAAATTTGGTGAATGTCCTAACCTTGTAATGATAGAGCATTCTACTTGACTTTTATGTAATCAGAATTGATATTAATTCAATGCCAATATCTCATTCTACAACCATTCATAAATCCTTGTATTGCTTTTTATATCACAGATTAAAACTAAAGCAAAATGAAACATAATCTACTTATTTAAGTTTCCAATAAACACAAAAATAAAGAACAGAAAACTGTAACAGAAACTTATATTTTACATTTAGTTATTTGTTTGGCCCTTTGCATGTGTTGACCTTGGCAAATTAGCTCAAGGCTCATTTCATGAGTCACTAAATGAAGGGGCTTAAATTTAAACTTAAATGTGAAACCAGTAACAAGTCAGTGAGGAGTTCTAAAGCAGAAACTAAGGAAAAAATGGTTATGAAGCACAATTTACTGATCACAAACTATTGCATAACTGTACAAACACTGTTACAGAAATACATGTGGAATCATCATTAATACTGGATAAACTAGTTAATATCAGTTGGCTGAACAGATGGAAGCCAATAAACATTTTAATTGAAAATTAGTAGGGAAATTACATTAGATTAAATCACAAAATGATGCATTTAATTGGAAAGTTTCAAACAATGTCTGTAGGATTTTAATACTTACCTGTGATAGGATAAAGATTTAATATCTAAGGTATGTAAATAAAGGTTGTGTATCACTGATATATCATGAAAAAAGAATCCTAGTGAAGAACTAAACAATTTCCAAATAAGCAGATTGGTGTGGCATCATGTTTGCAGAGAGTGCTTCAAAATAAAGACTATCTTTTCTCTTAGAGTATTGACTAGACATTCATTTCTATATTCTCAAAGTCTAGGCAGGGGCTTCACATACATACTGTTTCTTAATAAATGATTGATGTCTGAAGGAATATGTTGATGAGTCCCAGAATTGATAAAATAAGCCACTGGTGCTTTTTGTGGACATAAAATCTACTGACCGCTGTATCTTTCACAACTCCTGACTTAAAATGTGTCCAAGCTACAATATTTAATTCAAGATAATACTGTTCTAAATTTAAAAAAAATTAATACACCAAACTTGACTTTTAACCAAAAGAAAATGATAGAAACAATTAAGATAATATTTACATGAACTAGCACAAGATATAACATTGGAAAACATTAGGCCTCTAACATCTTCCAATTTCTTTTGAGACCTTTGAGAATTTTGTGTTTGAAAGAATTGAGTAATTAGAAAGCAGTTTTTCTAAAATAGGTAAATTCCAATAATCTATGTAATGACAAGTAAAAATAAGTATCAATCTTCAAATTATGGAAAAATGGCTGATTTCTAAGTACTTACACACTCATAATATTTAAAAACTAAGTTCAAAATATCATTCCTAATTTTCATCTATTAATATGTTAATGAACACTGCCAAGCTAACACAGATATTAAAGATTTATTAGCACTTTGCTAGAAAATTGATTTTAAGAGTTACTATTTGACCTCTTTTAAAAAGATTTAACAGATAAAAGAACACTAAAGTACTAGTAGGATTTATAGGTGAAGGATTTTTTTTTTAAGCCACAAAAAGAGCATTGAACATGAGTTCAACACAAGTAATCCCGAGCCTGTCAGCATTTCTATTGTAAACTTCATTTAAGAGAGTTTATCATCTCTATCATCTTCAGAAGTTATGAAACTGGAAGTTGGCACACAAATTAGCAGCCTGGATGCAAGTTTGTTTACACGAAAATTTGAATCAGTTCAGCTGTTTTGATTTAGACATTAGCTGAAAAACCTTAACTCAGGGTTTCTCTAAGTATGTGAATACTGAGTAAATATTTTGGCTAGACTACATCGTTCAATCAGTTAGAACACAGAGCCGATAAATCCAAGGTAGCCTGTGTTCATCTGCAGGAGATAGTATTTTTGTTAATATGAAAGTATGTTTTATCACATTCATAAGAAAACAGAATACTGTTTAATATATGCATTTTTTCTTTTGTAGAGGATAATGTATATTTCAATGCCCCCCTTTTATTTTTAGGTTAATCTTTAGATTGCATGTTAAGTTTCTCATTTACCGATAGTATTACATGCAAGTATCAATGTCTCCTTACACAATTGCTTCGGGGAGTACTGTTTTAAGTCTGGTTAAAATTTTAGGGTAGGCACAGTGTTCTTTCATCTCAAGAAGCTTTACTCCCATAATCTAATTGGGACTAAATAAGCAAGCTCATAAGGCAACATCTAATAAAGAGAAATGTGCAGCAAACAGGGAATTTAGAGAACGGTTTATACACTAGCTGGCAAGTAACTTTATTTCTCTGATCTGTTTCTTCTTTATGTGAAGATATGCTGGTATGCCTGTACATTGTACCAGGGTGCACTTATGGAATGAAGCAGACTGTGCTGACGGAGTTTGCATATGAATTTTTTTAAAGTACCTTTCCTTGCCCATATAAATAAATCTAGTGTACGTTACCTGACTAGTTGAAACTAGGCTAGATAGTAAAAACAGGTTATAAGAGCTTTCCCATTCTTAAAATTCTATAGAATCAAGAGGAAGATTAGGTTACCAAAAAGAGGAAATTTATTTTCCAACACTTATAACACAATTGGTAAACAATTTTTATCCCCACATATTATTTTATATGTGAAATCCATAAATTCATCTGCATTCATAAATTCTGAATTTTACTAAAGACCACTGGGTTAGAACAGAAGGATTATAGCTTAATTCTGGGGGGATTTTTTGCAGTTAATGTACTAAACAGTTTTATGTGTTCTATTGACACAGTTAACTTACATATTATTGTGCATTTACTTCACTTAATTTTGCTTATAAAAGTGGAAAATACCTTTCACATTTATCTTATAGAATCTTTTAGAGAATAAAGCAAGACAAGTAAAAGATGTTGAAAATTACAAAACCAAGAAGTTATATCTTACTGGAACTGTGAAATATATAAATAACATAAATGTTAATTGTAGGCTTTTTAAAAATTAAATTATCAAGTTCTCAGTTTTTCTCTTAAAAATGAAAACTTTTCATTAGTAACTTAGTCATTTATAGTTTTAGCTTTTGATAAGTCTATGAACTTATGAATCTATTATTTCAGATTTTACCCAACAACTAACTAACCATATAATCCTGGGAAGTCTTTGTCCTCTCTGGCCTCCAGAAATGTGGATAATTTGTAAATGTAGATAACAATCTGTACATAGGAGATACCAGCTATCTCACAAGATCCTTGATAGAATTCTAAGCAGGAAAGTGAGGGAGAGGACCACTATTTAAGATGTATATGATGCATAATATAAATGGCTTAGCATAGAGTTTATCCTAAGAATTCTTTCCCAATACCATAACCAAGAATTCTTTCCCAATACTATTTCCCAAAACATAATAACGTCTTATGTCCTCTCTATAAGACGTACCTCTGAACATCCTGGAGTCAACCAGAAAGTTGTAAATGGAAAACTATGGCAGGAACCCTTACTTTCTCAAAGTTATTAAAATGTAATAAATCCACTTCTGTAGAGTCTACTTCCACTTTATAAATTTCCTTTCAAAGTAATACCCAACTATATTTTTAAATTTAATATTTTAAAAAATTCTCACAATTACTTTAAAATATATAATCATAACTATTCCCTTAAGATTGGTTAATAGAAACCAAGGAGAAAAAGAAGGGCTTTATAATCTCGAACATTACAAACTTAGCTTTTAAAAGATTCACTCATTATTTTTATATATTTCAATCACTTTCTGAACATTTAAACTCCTCAAATTTACTAGCATTCATTATTTTGAATATTTTACTCCCATATCTTAAATAAACTTTAAAAATATTTCACATATTAATAATGAAGATAATCCCTTAACATTTTTTATTGTCCTTGTACTATTAATATTTGTAAGATGTACTATTATTTCTATGGTAGAGTTTCAAATGACAACATTGTCTTATATAAATTGTGCAAGAGAAATATGAAGATGAAAATGCAGGTGAGAGAGAATGAATAAATCACATATCGACATGACTTAAACACAATAAAAAGTGAAGAAAATTAAAAACAAATTTTCCAGATTTAAAAGCATTTAAATGAGAAATTTTGTACAGATTGTAAGAGAAAGTAAATAAGAATTTAAGTCCTGTCCCTCAAAGCTGTCTGTGAGACATGAAAAGCTGTTGATATACTAATTTTATTTTTATAGACTTATATTATCAAGGAATAGATTTTATTAAAAATATGATTACTTATTTATTTGATATTCATATTACATATTTTAGAGACTGTTTTCACTACAGAATTATTTCTCTTTGTCTTCTACAAAACAAATGGTTATTTTTTTTAAATTTTGCCACAAAACACAATTACTAATATGCTTATATACTACTAACTGATATATGGTACTTAAATATTAACTCTTGTGATTGTCTTCATTGGGGCCATCTGAGCAAGCTCTATGGTAACGCTGATAAGGCATAGCACAAAGATAGTTAAATACGAACTTGAATGTCAATGACCTGGTCTCAATCCTGGAGCTAATGATGTTTGTAACCAGTAAAAATCTTTTATCCTTCCTAGGTATGTGCACTTACTATCTTAGAAATCAGCATTGAACTAGCTGATATTTAAGAATCCTTCCAGTCTTATAAACACCATGATCTGTGACAAGATGAATATACAGATTTATGTAATTACATTAATCAATCAATATTAAAATAAATCAGTTTTGAAATGCAACAGACGGAATGAGCCTAGGAGCAGGGGTAACACTGTAAAGCGATGGGTCTGGCCCTCATTCATAGAACCAGCACCTGAAGTAACAGACTAAGGGTGATAAGTAGAAATTTCAGTGTTTCTCAGTTGGATAATAGCCTGGGAACTTAGCCAAAGGGAAATAATAGCTAGTGAGAAGATGCCGCATTTTTTATTTACTCCTGTGGAAAAACTAGAGCTGGTTGTGTAAGGTTGTGTAAGGAATAATGTGTGCGAGAGTTCATACTGCCTTTGCACATGGAAGTGTATTTTGATAATATGGATGATAGCTGCCACTATCCAGCACTATATTTGTTACATCTATAATCTCCCTATAGGCCTGCTGATATTCTATTTTTTTAGAAAAAAAATAGAAAAGTGAAACTGAAAGTTAGGAAAGTTGAGGGGCTAATAGTTTCATCATTTGACATCAGGTCTTGGTGGCTCTTCTTTCCTTGTTCTTCTTTCTACTTTACTCCAGTGGTTCTCAAGTTTTAGAGGGCATAGGAATTAGTTGGATATCTTCTTAAAAATACCAATGTTTGTGCCCAACTACCAGGGTATCTTATTCAATAGGCCTGGGGTGGGGATTGGAGAATTCATATTTCCCAAGATGCTGATGCCACTGTTTCAGGAATACTTTGAAAATCACTGTGGCGAAACCACTGAAGAGCCAGTGGAATAGTATTGTGTCATCTAACGCCACATGATGATCATTGACATTCCTGTTATCCAGTTACAAGGTGTGTTATATATACGGTAATGTTGTCAATTTAGACTTTTTTAAGAGGAGATTTTAAACCGGATTTCAGGCAACAAGTCGTCATTATATAGAAAATATTAACCCTTATGAATTCTCAATCAGCACCAAGAAATAGCTTAACAAAGAGCCTGATGGCACAGCACCCATGGGCCGACTGCAAGATTAGATGCTTGAGAGAAAGATGCCTATCAGTGCTGAGACCATGAATACTGAAATGTATTCAACAAATACATTTTTCTCAGTGTCTTTGGTAAAGCGATATTCCTGATGAGAATAAGAACCTCATAAGTGGCCTGACTGAGAAAATCCTGCAGACATGGAGATTGATCCCCCTTGAAAATACCATGAATCACCCATCTGATCATTCTGAGAAAATAGATGAATTTGGTAAGGATAGGTCTACCATCCTTACTGGATCTCATCCAAAACCCAAATCAGACCTGCCACTGTATCCCCAAACATACACACACCCCTTTGGACTATGAGTAAAGAGAATGGAATAAAGAAATAGAAAGAGAAGTTATGTTTTTAATGTATATATAGATAAAATAAAATGGCCTTAAGTTTTATTTGTATTTCACATATTTTTTCCTAATCTCATCATTTGCAAGCATTTTACTGCTAATGTCTCAAACACTGGAATTCAAAATACAAGGCAGCTTATTTTCTGAGTCATGTTGCCTAAAGTAACAGGTTCCTTGCTAGACATGTTGTTGGGTGCTTCACAGTTACTTTGCATACTGGACAAAACATTGAAAGTATTTGATATTCTGATGTGCTTTCTGGAGACTCTGATGAATATATAAAAGAAAGTCACCTCTTGGGACACAGGGAGAAGTATATTTGGAGCCTAGGAAAGTGCAGTTTAGTACCTTTTACTTACTGGTTTTCAAGGTCTTAGTCAAGCGTTTATCAGAGTTTATTTCCACATAAGTACAAGGGCATAATTAAATCACTTTTTGTTTTCTCAGATCTCACTTTATGATAAGTATGTAAAGATGCCAAATAGCTACTGTTTCATTTTATTATTTCAGTGTTTCTGTAGACCCCAAATTGTGTGTTCAGGGGAAAGACATGTAAACCCCCCCAAAAAAATATTCAGTTACCTCACAAGCAGTAACTCTAATATCACAAACAGTAATGACTATTGCTACTAAGTAGATGCTCCTGGAATACTTAATATATTGAGTAATTTTCCCTTCTTTCGCCTTGAAGGATCTCAAAGAAGCTGGAATCAGATTTTTAAGAGACTGAAGCCTGCTTCTTAATTATTTCTACTCACACACTTTCGCTACACCGGCTTGATGCAGTCTCCCCCTCTCCAGCCGTTCAGCACCAGAAGATTCCAGAAAATACGGTGCTGCAAAATGACATTTCAGAACGATTTCACCAAGATAACTGTCCAGGGCAAGTTCAGCTCAGAAATCTGGGTGCTGTTCAAGCCTTTTCAGGGCGGTGAATCGGGTTGACTTAGCAACTCCGCGGTGCAAAGCCTTCCCGAAGGCGCAGTGTTCAGGGGGAAGGGACTCTGCCTGATGCCTGAGTGGATCTTTCTTTGGGCGTCCTGCTTCATTACTATTCTGCAATGCGCTTCAATCCCGGTGCGCGCCGGGATCTCAGCCCTCAGCTGGCCCTCCAGCCAGGTGGGGAGAGGACCACAGGGCGACTGGGATGACCCTGAGCCTTTTCATTTCTTCTGCCCTCTCGTCTGGGGTCCAACTAAGCCACTGCAGCGCTAGAATCCTGGGACTGGCCCCCTGCTTGCCCTTCGGAGACAGAACCAGGGTGGGTGGGGATGCAGGTGATCACAGAGGAGCAGCACTCTTCTTACTTGTTTCCCATGAGGCTTTCCAACTCCCCAGAGCCTGTTAAGAGTTGAAGTTGCTTGAGAGAGGGCAGCGCTAAGGTCAGCTTGGGGAAAGGGCTCTTTCTCAGTGCCTCAGCCAGATTGCACGACAGCAGTGGCCACAGCTCACCAACCACCATGGTCCCACCGGGGAACATAAACTTACTGTTACCAGCCACCCGTTTCCTCCTCCGAACCCCTCTCCGAACTCTCAAGGCATTCTAAAGGCCCGTCCGTGTCAATCCATGTGGACCTACTCCCAGGAACGAACACACACACACACACACACACACACACACACACACACACACGAACGCACGCGCTGTGGTTCAAGTCAGGCACTCAGTTTCAACCTCCGCGGCGGTCCTTGGAATTTCAGGGAGTGTGGCCTTCTAAATGATATTAATAAACATTCCCAGAGGAAATAGGGGAAAGGGAGAAATACCTGTCCAAACTGCAGCCGGATAGGAACCTCTGACTCGAATACAAATGTCACCTCCCAGCAGGTGTCTCAGTCTTGCAAGCCTCAAGGGAAGGATTTTGATAATGATGGCGGTGGACGGTTTTTTGTTTGCTGTTATTGTTTGGTAAAGACATTAACCCACCCCACCCCTCTTTCAGAAGCTCCCTCAGGATAGGACAATTATTATCCTGACCCATCATGTCAGACTGCTTTGAGGGTGAGGAGTGAGGGTACCAGTAAGGCAGACAGGTGCGGGACTGAGACCTCGGGTGTGGCCACCCTAGGGTTGCTGAAAGGTGGTGCAGTTCTCCCACCACGTGGACACCTGACACAGGACCCTTTCTAGTAGTAATTAACTGGGGAAAAGGTTGTGAACCCCAGCCTTTCAGAAGAGGTGGGATGGAGTAAGAAAAACCTCTTTGGAATTCCAGAGCAAACGGAAACGTGGATCCTTCTGGAAGTCCGGAGTCCTAAGAGTAACCCCAGGAGCATGCCCTGGCGCAGGGTTCAGGACCAGCACACTGGCTCCCACCTTCTGTGGACCGATGTCAGTTCATTCTGTACCCTCTCTGCACTGGTTGTGTGCCCTCCCCCCTCTAAACCCCATCCAAGGAGAAGGAGCATAGGAAAGCACCCCACAGTGTCTGTTTACGTGGGCGGGATGTTTAAGCACGACTTGGAGATTCATAGTTTCTATCTGGGTGAGACCTAAACAGACACGCTGCAATTGCAGGCTGCATTTCAGAAACCTCTGTGTGTGAGAGAGAGAGATTTAGTTTGAAACAGTCAAGCATCAGGTCTAAGCAGCCCCTGCTCTGCCCCACCCCCCAACGTGCTGCCTTCCATCATATTTCGTTTTAGATGATGACAGTGGAGATACAATGCCCAGAGAAGGTTGACTCTCTTTTAAAACCCACTCGGGAGGTGCAGGCCTGCTACCAAAGACCACTTTGTCTCCTACTCTGAGGCGTTTCCTCTCTCTGAGCCTCTTTGTCATTGCTGTTGCAGGCAGAGTGAGTGGTAGAGGGATGAAAAGTGTGGACATAGGGGGAAATCTGACGGAGGAGCTGTTCCCTTGGAAAACTGCGTGCCCCTGACTTCCTGAGCCCTGGAGTTAGCCTGGGTTAGGACCTGAAAAGCCCTTCCAACAACTCCCCAAAGTGAGCTTTCTCGTGGGCCTCAGTGTCCATAAGAAATCGTGGGCAAGACAAAAGTGGGCGTAGACATTAGGGAAAATGACATTTATGCTATATCAGCAATTCCAGTCTTAGGGAAGCCTGGAGACTAAGGTGACATTAAAATAAGAAGGGAAAGGAGAAGGAAGAAGCAACTGTCAAAACTGGCACCACTGGAGACGATAGCGAGCAGGCCTGAAGCAAACAGCCCAAGTTTGTTTCTCAGAATTTGAGCACAGTGTTCCAAGTTGTAATATATAGGAGATGCCTGCCAAGCGGCAGATAGCTGACAACAAAGAACTTTACTACTATTAAAAACATTTTTTAAACAGTCCATACAAAATTGATTTTGGACGGGTCCAAGGCAGAGTGCGACACCCTCCTTTCTCCCAATGTCCCCAAACCTTGTATACACACTCAGTGGAGACCGATTATCTTAGTGCAAAGTCCCGGAGTTGTGTATGGAGGGATCCCGTTTCTGATGCCATTTAAAGCCAATTAAGGCGCCATTCCTTTCTCTAGGCGCGTCTTATTCGGAAAATACGGTAGGTGCGGGCAGCAGGGCTGTCATCCCGGCGGCGTGGACCAGTGTTTGTCAGGCTGGCGTGCTCTCTCTGCTTCGGAGACTCCCTCCCCTCACATGCCCCCCGAATGTGTTTTGGCTCAACAGGTATCACATGAAAACTCGCTCTTAACCCCCGGTCATCCTCTAGCAGGAATCACCCCAACATTTTTCCTGTTCTTGGCTCTCTGCGCCTCCGCCACGCCGAGTGCGCGTCTAGCAGGCAACCCCAGGGCCATCCATTAACCAAGACTCCCAGTGGCAGACGAACTAAGCATAATGTGAGGCTCCTCACACGTCGAGCCGAGCTAGCAATGAAACCCCTTGTAATCAACCCAAGACGTTGTTTTGTGCACTAGCCAGTGTAGTTATATTGCTTAGAACAAACGTTTTGGCTTAGAGCTGCGCGGAGGTTCGGGGGGGTGTGTGTGGCGGGGGGGCGGGGGGATCAAGCTTTAAGGAGAAGGTTTAGGTTACAGAGCTGTTACTACCAAAGAGCCCAGGGCGACTTCTTGGCATTTAGGATGTAAATTAAAATTCGAAACATGCTACCCATCATTGGTCCTAATACAGGGAGAGGTAACTCCTCCAGCTCCCTCCACCCAAAACATGAATTATCATTTCCACTGAATGCAAATGGGCTGCCTTCTGTGGGGGGACAGCCAGCTGCAAACTGGACAATAAACTGTTTCATAGAGACGCGGGCCGATTGCGGTTCAGAGGCACTCCTTCACAAAGGAAGAAGCGTCCAGTTTGTGTTGACAGCCCTGGCGCGGCTGGGCCAACACACCCCCGCCCCCACCACGCACCCCTGACACACAGACACCCAGGATTTGAAACGAGCTTCGCTGAAAACGACATCCATCTCGTCTATTCAAGCTGCCCTGAGTATGGGGAGATGATTGTTCAAAAATGATGGCATGAGTCATATACACCCCTGAGTATTCTTTGCAGCAATTAATGGGTAGCAGCAGGGTGCAGGATAAGTTGTGGAATAGAGCTGGGGATTTATTTTCTCCCGGAGGATAGCTCTCCTTACAATGATCCTGACTGTCCCTTGCTGTCCTGTTTAGGAATAAATTTTACATCCCACCCACCACCTCCCCTTGTCTGTGCATGTGACATTCTACCTGTCTGAACGCTGAGACTTGCTGGGGGTTTTCTTTTTGGTCGTCAGCTAATGACTTTCTTCCTACCTTCATTCATCCCCAAAGGTGGATCTTTATACTTCAAGGTGTCTCAGACCATTTTAAGACCTCATTTTAAGCGAAACCTCTACCACAGGACCCAGGGAAGCTCCCCTACCATTTACCAATGGATAAGTGCCCACATGGAATTAATTCACACATGCATGAAGACATTTATGGAGGTGGGGGGATGCTTGGAAAACCCCTGTTCCCTATTGCATCTAAAATCATCATATTCCTAGCATGTCGGCAACTTTCCTACCTGAAAGGGTTAAAAAGCATTTATAGGATTACCTTTAATATAAATATTCCAACCAAAGCATCAATCCACACTGGTTTGACTAGAAATCAAGGTAATCCTCACCACCAAGAAAAGTCTTGCAGAGGAATTCTGCCTGGATATCCACTAGTTAGAGAGGCTATAAGAACCAACTCACGTCTTCGTTTGAGCATACTGCAAGAATATTTATTGAGCACAAGCTCAATCACTGCATTGAACGCCAAATCTGGCAAGCAAAATGCATTTCCTATCTGAGGGGGGAAAAGAGCTGTGAATCAACTCCTTCAGTATAATTATGATTATTTTATCGGTGCAAATTACAAAGTAAGATGCCAACCTCTCTCTGGTGACAAGTCAGCTCACCTCTATCCAAAGCAGAGAGGACCCCCCCAGAAGCAAACCTACCTTTCACACAAGACACCGTCAATAAAAAGACGAGGTTCCAAAACGTAAATCCACTTTTAATCCCCATTTTCTTCATCAGGATAAAGTCTAGGCGGCCACATTTAGCACATCTTCTCTTGCCAGGCTCCAGGGGTTTGGATTCCTTTGCTCGGCTTTCCCCTCTGCGGATCCCTTTCATATTATTCGCGAGCTCCTAATTTCTGCTCCTCAGCCCGGCGCAGTGGAGTTGTTGCTGTTGTTGGTGCGCGATCACAGCTCGGAGTGAATGGTGTTTCTGGGATACCACAGCAACCTTGACGAGGACTCAACCATCTCTCCAACGGGGGCACAAAGTCTCCGTACTCCGGATTCTGCCTTTTCTTGTGCGTTTTTTCCTGCTCCACCAGGATCTACCTCAATTCTAGCTCCTTATAGCAACCACCAGAAACCACTAGTGAGCCTCTTAAAGCTCAGCTCTGCTCTCTGACGAACTCCCCACAATATTTGAAATTCAGGGGCTTGTTTTTTTTTCTCCCCGGAGTAGATCAATTTTGCCTGTAAAAGCAGCCCAAGAAATATTATGTTAGTGAGCTCTCCATTGCAGCCTGTGAATACAGAAGCATGTTAAAGGAATATTTTAATCGGAGGATCTGTGTTGCCTTTGGGGAAACCGTCATGAAAATGAATCGGGCTCCATCGATGCCCACGTCGCTATAATGGGACATGTGTTACTACTGTAATTGCAGCATTTACAGGCAGGCGCCTCGCATTTATTATCCTATGATTTAATTGAAAAAAGGAGATCACAGAGAAGAATTTGTTTGGACACATGCATCTACATATTCAAATGCATACGTGTAAACAGGGAACCAAATTTTTAAGATTCGGTAAACCGATACCATCGGAAACCAAGCCTGAGGTGGTGGTGGGGGGGCAGGGGAGCTTGGGGTGGGGAGGGAGTTGGAGTCATTTCCCCAAATAGTTCGCCCTTTCATCGTCCCTTCCCCACTTTCAGCTGATGTGTGCCGCAGCTAAACTACTTTATCTGTGGTAGCTATCTAGAACAGATCCATTTGTCTTCATTCTGAACCGGTCCCAAATATGTAAATGGTAGGTTTCTTTCAAAACGGAAAATGTATGTATCTATACGACTCGACTTGGCAGCCTCACACTCCTCTCAAGGGTTAAGATTGTGCAAAGGAAGAGTTCTTGCGCCATCTACTGGCCATGGTTAACTCACCTGCTTCCCTTTCCCCTCTCTAAGGGACCTGCGTTTCCCTCATCCCCTGGTGCAGGAGCTGCCTCCGGATCCCAGCGTGTTTGTTGTATGTCAATTTCCTAATCTTTTTTTTCAGCTGGTCCTGTCCTAGATCTCACAACCAACAAGTTCCTTAGACTAGACGCCAAATGGTGATCTGACCTTTCCGGGGATCTGATCCCATCTCAGAAAGGGGGCAGGGGGAGTGTATGCTACAGGGCTGGTTCTGGAATAGATAATTGTAAGGGCTTCTGGCTCCATTTGCCTGCTGAAAACAATCAGGGAGATTCGCATCTATTTACAGGACTTGGTCAGAGTACTACCGAATTTGAGTTTGTAGCTTTCCACATTGTCTACAAATGATGGCTCCTGTCCCGTACCGCACGATCACCCTGGTCAGCCTTTGTCCCCGGGGCTCCAAGGTGCAGCTGCTGGCTCAGGGGGGCCTGGCGGTTTCCATGTGAAGGGAGTTTGGCTCTGGGAAGTGGGCACATGCCTGCGAGCCCCTATGAGGCGTGCGTGGTAAGTGGGTACAGTCTGCATCCTAGGAAGGATTCTGAGCTCTCCGGGTACGTGGTGTTTTGCGATTCACCAAGGAGTGTGTGCGTGTGAACACACGCACGCTGTAGTGCTGTAGTGAAGGGTAAGAGTGCATGGTTATGGAATGTGATGGAAGGTGTGATTTTCTATGCGTGGGTGTTTTCCCAAGTGTGTTGTGCAGTATATATGTGTGTGCATGCGGGTATGTTCTCGTGTGTGTCTGTGCATGTGTGTGCGAGAAGGATTTCTTTCCTGGGTAGGGAGCGTTAGCAAAAGGCAAAAGCTGTAGACATCCAACTGACCTCATTAAATTCGGAGAGGTGCCTTTAGGGCGGTGTGGCAGAATGCTATTCTTCCCAACAGAGCTTGCTATTGTCCGCATGTGCAGATTTCGAAGGGGAGTGGGCAACAAGGTTGGGTCGAGACCTGACTGGGAGGATCAACAGTGATACCAACTGTCATTAGCCTGATCAGCCACCTTAGTGGAGGCTCTGGCATTGATTTCAGTCAACATGTCAGGGTGTGTTGCTGCTGCTGTTTTTGCTGGATTGAACAAGGAGTTAGATGAAAACAACAGGTCCTTGGACTTAATGAGGACACTGGACAAAACCCTCCTTACAAGTGTGCAGAGGTTAGTTACCTTGACTGAATTCACTTTGTATCAAAAGAAAACAAAACTCTTGGGTGTACATAATCTACTTAACTACATGGTTATGTATTCAGACAGGAAGGCTTTAAACCAAAAAAGCACTATTTCTCAAGTCAGGGATATTTTAACGGGAATTATTGTGCAAAAAAAAAAAAAAAAATCCGAAAACTTTGACAATGGGACCATCATCACTACTACTAAGATAGCAATTGCTGATATTTATTTTCAAACAGGCTAATTCTGTAATTCAATTCTATTTCCCTAAAGGAATCCTGCCTATCATTTCAATGTGAAGTTGTTAAAATTATTTGGTAGTTAATAATACGTTGAATAACACCATAGTTTCTAGTTTCTGGTTTCTATAGCTCATAATCAATCACAAACCATTTTTACCTGCATCTTTCAGCTCCTGAGACCAAATGGAAAATCGTATTTTACAGATAAGAAGAGTTAAGGCATGTAGAGAAATTAAGTGTTTATCCAAGGTCATTATGAAGAGCATGGACATTTAGTTCAATGCATTTAGTGTTGGATCACACTCTTGCCTTTAAAGCTAAGCAGCCTCCTCCTCTTCAAGGGAGAATTTCCACAGGTATTCCAGAAACATAACACTAACAGCCAAAATCCTGCATGAGAAATCCCTCAACTTCTCTAGAAGGAAAAATACAGTGTCTGCATTTGGGAGGTAGAAATCATCTATCACAGCTGATCTGTAGAAAAACAACAGAGCTGTACACAGATTTATTTTCAGACTTTTAGAAAGAGGTGGTTTGTGAGGCTCAGTGGATTGAGTATCTGCCTGCAAACCAAACTGGTTCGATTCCCAGGCAGGGCACGTACCTGGGTTGCAGGCCAGATCCCCAGTTAGCGGGGTGTGAGAGGCAATTGATTGATGTATCTCTTGCATATTGATATTTCTCTCCCTCTCTTCCCTTCTCTCTAAAAATAAATAATTTTTTAAAAAAAATTTTTAGAAAGAGAAGATAAAAAATAGCTAACATAAGAGCAAACATGAAGTGCTTCCTGTATGCCCAACATTATGTTATGTTTACATGGCATATCTTATTCCATCTCATTTCAGTTTGCTGAGACAAGTACTACAACTATCCTCATTTAATAGGTGAATAAATTGATATACAAAGGTGTTAACTGTCTTGTTTTGCCCAAGATAATATATCTGAGTGGAAATATAAACTGCTGTTGTCCCATTTTTGGGTCAATATGTTTGCACACTGTGCCCTACTATGTCAGTTCCCAAAGACGCTTGTTCTAAAACAGTCCAACAAAAATATAATTTTTATAGTAAATTTATCTGGATAATCATAGAAAAATAAAGATTCGTAAGATAATCTAAAGGTGATCAAGTTTTAAAATATATATGTATACATATAAACTTTTTTTTAATATTTGTCTGTTACTCCGGCCCCCTCCCATTTTTTTGCTTCTTGCAAACTATTGATCTTCTCACACACAGGTCAAAGAAAAAAGTGACTTGGCAGGGACCATTAACAAGAGCTTAGGGAAGAAATGGATAGGTGTTTTAAACTGAAATTTCCAGGTTTCCATTAATTTTCCATTTTGCTCAAAGTACTTATGGAATATCATGAAGTATGATCTTAAAACAAGGCTCTATTGGAACGTAAAAGGGAAAAAATAAGTGCCTTTAAAAGATTGCTCTCCATTAACCAGACCCTCTCTATGTATTTACTCTGTTTCAGCATCATGGGGGCGATATCACAGGAAAATGACCGAAGCAGAATGAGAACACCGAGGGAAAAAAACACAAAGACTTGGAAAGAGGTTACTTTAAATTTTCAAAAGAAGTTCAGATACTTTTGACAAAGTTATGAACCTAGGAAGTGTTTTTTTTTAACTCACATCACAGACATACTGGTTTACATGGGCATTATTCTCCAAATGCAGTATTTATTTTGTTGTAGAAATGTTCCTGCCTTTTGGAGCTGAATGTCTACTGATTGTAGAGATACACTTTTTAATTAAAAGGCTCAAATTCCAATCTGTGAATCTGTGGGGAAAATCTAGCTAAAGTAAAATACAAATGTTAATGATCTACAAATAATCAAACCAACTTTTTCCTGCTAGTGTGTGTGTGTGTTTTTTTTTTTATTTGCACTTTTTATATAGAATTTTTATTTTACCAGGAGAGTAGGAGAAAAAGAGGAAGTTACTTCCTTGTTTCTCTATAAATGTCCATTCTTGGATCTGTCTTGTCCTCTGCAACTCCTGGGAAATAAAATATTTGGATGTAATGTTGAATAATGAGGGAATTGTAATTCAAGTCTTTAAGTTCCTCAATGATTTGCAATAGTTTCTATTTGGCTGAGGAGAAAAGACAGAGTTCTAATATTCATGGTAAAACAACTTTTAAAAAAATAACATTTAAGAAGATAAATTGTCAGGCAGATAAGAGCATGTATCCTGCTGTCAAACAGGAAGTGGGTGGAAAGTTGGAGACAGCCTCTTAGCAGTGTTACTGAGCGTGCCTTCCAAGGGGTTCTCATGTCCTGACCCCTTGGAATTTCATTATTGGTGAGGCTTAACAGGTATTTCAGACTTTTTAAGCTTTAACAACATTAAGAGACTGAAAGATTCTGTGTTACATAAGGGTAATAATAGTGTATTTTGAAGAATGGGAGAACAAAAAATACTTAAAATTAAAGGTAATATCTATTGCTGTATCCATATAAAAAAACCACACTTTTACTCCAAAGAAAACCACCTTATTTTTGACATGGGCCACATGCATAATAAGTTTAGCACATTAACATTCAAATTTTATTAACTAGTGCCTTCCTAAATATAGTTAATATAATATATAATATATGATAGTTTACTATAAATTATATGTGCATATTTTCCTGGAAGAAGGAAAACATGATAAAAAGTTGGGGCATGTGTGGGTAATGATCCTAAAAGAAAAGAGACAAGAATTGAGAAAAGGTGTAAAGACTTTCCTGTTTGTCTTGAGATGAATTTCACTCTCCTGTTACCAATGGGCCTTACATCATTTGTCTTTGAGTAGAGAAACAGAAATAAAAAGTTAAGTAAATGGTGCCTTTGATGAACAATCAGGATAATCCAGGTTTATTCTTTTCATAAGTAATAAAGTTATTTTGCTGACATAGTCTGAATAAATCTCAATTCCTGGTGTAGCAGATCTGTCATCATTTCTTTAGCTCTAATATAGTTGTATGGTATCAGCCTCATGTGCACTTAAGAATACATCAATATTTAGAGGCTATAAATCAAAAGAGCAGATTTCAAGATACTAAACCTATCAAAATGCAATGCATATTTGATTTCATGTCCTGAACTATCTGCCAATAAACTCATTATCTCCTAAAAATTAATATTCTGACTTTATTCTCATCCATATAGTCTCTGCTAATCTTCAAAATTGATTATAAATTCTTGAGATCAATGCATATTTTTAAATATTCACAATACAGTAAAACCTCTAGTGATTTTTATTTTGCATCTTTCTGCTCTATCATAAGTTAGGTAGCATGCATGAGACCTTCTTTATATTATATTTCATTTACCTACTTAAACATAAGTTTTATAAAGTTTTGCTGAGGAGTCTAAACACTAGCAGTAAAGAACTTTTCAGCTGAAAATTGATTCTGGAAAGGTGCCAGCATTTGTTTTCAAATTATAATTGATCATAACCTTGGAAGCCCCAACTAAGAAAAATACAACTCACAGGTAGAAGGTAAGTTTCAGTCACCTGTGTTTAAAATTTCTTTCATAAGAGAGTGAAGTTGTTTTGCTGGTGATACTCCAGAACTCATTAACTTTTTGTAAATATCATTGTGAGATTATTTTTCCTAAATAATTATAAACTCTTAAGTTATAGGAACCATTAATAATGGCATTGTTGGAGGATTCACAAATTTGAAGTCTATAATCCATTTTTGTGTACACACATGCTTGTGTCTGAACCATATTCAGAACATGAGTTTCCATTACTGCATAATTTGACCCAATGTTTAAACTTCCCAAATGATCACAAACAACTCTTATATTTCATTGGTTTTCTAGATTTATCTAAAATTAACAGATGTAGAAGTATTTCTCAGAACAAGAGTGCAGGAAACCAAATAATATATACATACTTTCTTCAGAGGAAGGTAACATTTATCTTGACCTAGAAGGATCATTTCGGCCACTAAAGAAAATCAACGCCACAGATTCTGGCTTAGCTGTACATGGTCCAATTTGGGTCATAAGTGCAAAGGTCTGTCCCCCACGGGCAGGGGTCAATTTCACCTTTACTGTTTATGTAGCAGGACCATGTTCATCTGTGTGTTCATTTATTTATTTGAGAAATTATTTTGATCCCTGATTGCAAGGAAACATAAACAAGAATTATAGCTATCCTCAAGGAGCTTACAATGTAATAGAAGGGGTAGAATATACTCTCAAGTAACAAGAGTGGACATCAATACAGTATAACCATTTTAGGAGAAATGTCTATAAAATGCTAAGATGGTGGGGGATTCTAGGCGGGGGAATTAACGAAAAGTTCAAGGAAGAGATAGGCCTTTGAGCCATTCTAGAACCACTCAGGGATGTTTGATAGGAAAAAACCTTGGTGGGGAAATTGTCTTCTAGAAATAGTATTAGTTTATACGCTATAAACATTTTCAGGATTTAGTCAATTAGGTTGTGATACTTTTAGAAAAGTTATGGCAGATGAGGCCAGAAAGATAAAATTTGCCAGAAAGAAGTGTGAATTGGGAAACAATGAGTCATTGCCAATATTTCCTACATTTTTTTTCTTTAGTGGACTATAATGATTGGCCAGTTCAAGTAAACCTCCAGTGGCACAACTTTTTTTTTAAAACAGCTCAATCAATGGATTGTTTCATTGAATAAGCAAATCAATTTGTTTTGGTGTTTTGTATTTTAGTGGTTTATAAAATGAGTCAATTTAAGCTTTCAATTTGGTTGATGTCCTCAGGCATTTATTATAAACACACCGAATAAGGTTTGATAATTTTTTAAAATTATATAACAATATAAATGTAAATTTAATAAATAGCAAAATGTACATCATATAATATTAATATATAATATAAATCTTACATTAGATCTAGAATATTTTGCCTGTATTTATAGTAGCACAATGAACAAATGCTATTTTGCAAGTGAGTAAAGGATTTACCTCATTATCCGGTATATGAAGGCCAATCTGAATTTTGGGAGATTTCACCTGTTTAGCATGGGCTCAAATGGATCATGAATCAAATGCATTATATAATATTTCTTTATAGATATAACAGAAATAGCATCTCTTAGATGGTTAAGCTATTCAATAATTACAATATGATAATGATTCAACTTGTCTATTTTAATATTTTAGAGGGTATTTCTTCTGGGATGAAAGGAACCTTGTTCTTTACTTTTCCCAATTAGCTTTGCCCTTTTCTAAATTAAAAAAAAAAAAAAAGCAAAAGCAAATCAGCAAGCAACAACAATGATGAAGCACAAACAAATAAACAACTCCATTCCTGGTTAGAAAGCTTCCCACTCAAGTGATGAGAGGCAATGAGTAGAAGAAATGTGACAGATGAACACAAATTCTCCTTTTCCAAAGGAAAAACAATAAAATAAATGTTTTTCCAAGCCTGCATCAATATGCAGTAATGTCTTCAAGATAAAAGAGGAACTGTGATTGAAAAAGCCTTTATGGCAAGAAAACTGTCACTTTTTAATAACAGAATGAGCCTTAATTTTTCATCTGTAAAATGGGAGCAACTGTTTACTTCACAGAGCTTTTACTAACTCAACAGGTGTGATGGTATAAGAAAGTACCTTATCACTCCATGCCTTTTCATAGTTCCTCTAATTGCTTGAATAACATACCACTCACCCAAGTGACATTTCCAAGTCCTAACCCTTGGAACCTATGAATGTGACTTTTTTTTTAAAAGCCTTTGCATACTTTACTAATATAAGTAAAATAAGAACCTCGAGATGAGATAATCCTGAATTTACACGGGACTCTAAATCCGATCACGTCTCCTTATAAAAGAAAGAGTGACACTCAAGATGTGGAGATGTATAAGAGATGTCAACGGGAAAAAGGAAGCAAATATTAGAGTGGCGAGTCTAAGAGCCAAGGAACACCAAAGAGTGCTGGTGGTCACCAGGATGTAGGAGGGGGGCGAGGAACGATTTCTCTCTTGGAGCCAATAGAAGGAATCGTTCCTGCCCATGTCTTGACTTCAAACTCTGAGAGAACAAAAAATGTCTATTGTTTTAAGGCACCAAGTTTCCAGTAATTTGCTATGGCAGTCCTAGAAAACTGCAGTACTTGAAATTGTCAAGACATTAGCCTTATGATCATGGCTACCGGGTTTCAATTTGGTAATAGGCTCTTTCTACCTCTGCCGTAACATTGGAGCATTTGTCACTGGAATATTTTGAGACTTCGTAAGTTCTTAATATTTCTTTATTTCAAGATAGTTATGTATTCTTAGGACTCATGTCTTTTAGAATGAGTTTTACATAAATATCTGAGTCTGAAATAGAATTCTCAAGCCCCAGCGTGAGCCCTAGACACACATTTTATTCTCTTCCTAACATCTCAGACTCAGTGTAGGTAATATTGCATTCATCCCTTTTCATATACTCCGTCTTCCCCAAATTTGCTTCTTCTGATTGAAATTCTCTATAGTCAGTGCCTTTTTCATCCAAATACTTAGTCAAAACCTCATTTTTATACCTCTCTCCCCCTTATGTTTGCAATAGAGTCAAACACCAATATCTGAAAATATCTCCTTTATATTAGACTCCACTATGTCTCTTTCTTTTTATTCTACTGCCATCACATGAGCTAAGTAATGATGATCTCATGCATATATTATCGCAAAGACCTCCTAGTTACCCTGACCATCTTCAGGCTAATAGCTTCTGCTCCATTCTAATATGTGCTAGGCACAGTCACTTCATCATGACTCTTCTCTTCTCACACCACCTTCATGTTCCTTCATTATCACTATCTTCAGGAGAAATCGAGGGTCTTAAATATCACAGTCAAGCCCATTCACAGATGTTTCCTTCTTCTAGTGAGTCCACTCTGACAAATGCACACACTGAATGTGGTTGCATTCTGCATTTAAGCCTCTGTTGATATTGCTCTCTTGGCCTTTAATACTTGCTTATCTTTTATTAGGCTCTCCAAATTTCATATTTCAATACTTAGTTCAGGTTTTTTTCCTCCAGAATGTGATATTTGTCAATTTCTATGGACTTTTAGCATATCTTTTTAAGGCTATGGACTATCTTGTCACATTTATACTACTTTGTTTTACTTATGTTTTGTTATTTATAGTTATTGCCCTTATAAATATATTGAAACGTGTTAGGGTTTATTTAGAAATGTATCTTTAAAATGTTTTCAATAAATCTTTTTTATACTATATACTCATTATATATTTACTGAATGCCTAGCGTATGCCATTTTGACAATTTAACTCTTTGAGTTTATTCTTCTTTAGAAACACTAGTGTGTATGTGCTTATGGGGTAGAGAGAGAGACAGACAGACAGTCAGACAGAAACAGAGAGAGAATGCACATCATGCAAAGAAAGCAAGAAAAAGAAAGGTTTGAGTCCACTATCACTAATTAATTATAATAAAATGTTTGATTACTAATGCCAGAAAGGCTGCTCTCTGATTTCTTCCTTGGCTCAGAGATGCTCCAATTTCCCATGCAGAAGCAGTTCTGTCTGTTTGGCAGATTGTTTGAGCTGGAATTAAATGTGCACAGCTGGTACCATCTGCTGCAAATTCTTTAATTCTTGTTATCTCTTAAACAGCTTTTGGTTTTGTTTTATTCATAATTCATCTCTGGAGCATGAGGAAGATATATTGGGGTCTAAATAATGGGGTCTTAATGGATGTATTGCTGGTTCTCAAATTAGTACTAGACAGTAGGACTCTGATTTATCAATATTGCTAAGTATCTACCTAAGTTTACTGATGACCAAACTGATTTTCGAACTAAAACCAAGGTTAATTTTAGGTAGTCAAATAGAATAGATTTTTAAGATTATGTATTGTAATGCTTCTAGTATTTAAAATAGTTCTTTTGTTAATCTTCAATATCACTCAATTAGTCACGTTATGAATCTCAGCATCGCTGACCTTGTGCAGCCCTCAGCCCTTCACACCCCCAGGCCACGTCAGGGCATTGCCTACGGAGCACTGAGAGCCATCTTTCCGAAATGTAATACTGATTGTACTCTCCTGCTTAAAATTCCCCAGTGTCTATATATTTTAATATACTTCAATGTGCATTTTCACCAGTTACTGCTGCTCCTTTTCCCTGACATTTACTCCGCTTCTGTCTCCACTTTGCCTGGAAAATTCCAGAATATAATTCAAACCAAAATTCAGGTGACTATTTTTTTTTGTAGAATTTATTTCTTATTTTTCTGGGTTTGAACAAAATGACCTTCTTCTATGTTTCTGTAGAAATTTGTGCATAACCTTGTTGGAATATTTATTGTAATATATTGTCATTTTTACCTATTTAGTTTCTGTATTAATGTTTGCAGTCCTAATGGACACTGTATTTTTCCCCCAAAACTTCAAATACTCGTCCAGAACCCTATAATATTAGAAATTTGATAAATTATTTAATGGATGAATGATTGATTAAACAATTAGATCTGTAGTGAAATTGGCAGGAAAGAATTCAATTCCTAGTGGTTAAGTAGAGGCTCCCTTATAAAAGAAGGCAAGAAACTTGTTTTAATATGGTAATAGACACTTAAACACATATAAAAAACATCATTATTT
This sequence comes from Mormoops blainvillei, assembly GCA_004026545.1. NCBI lineage: Eukaryota > Metazoa > Chordata > Mammalia > Chiroptera > Mormoopidae > Mormoops > Mormoops blainvillei. Next base: position 2,116 of record PVJD01000726.1, on the reverse strand, counting down.
CTCATTTCGTTTTAAAATTATCCTCAAGTAATTTGTCTCTAATCGATTAAAGGTTTTAAACACCTTTAATCAGTGGAAATAAGGGCGGCCAAGGCAGCCACTGGGGCCGCTTACGCCTACATTTAGTTTTGTGTTGATAGAATTCACGCCGATTGGCTCTTTCTCCTGGCTACTCTGCACAGAGGCAAGCAGTTGGCTTTTGTTTAGTCTGACAATTGTCTGACCTGGCATCGATAAGATACATTAGGCTCAGGGCATCCTGCTAAAATGCAGAAAAAAATATGGGGAGGTTTGGTCAACCGAATACATTGTGGAAATGTCTATTCAGAATGTTTAAGAAGATAATACATGTAAGGAGAAAAGATACAGGAAAATATGACAAGTTTTCTGGTATTGTGGAAGTCGTTGAAAATCTGTTTATGGCATTTTGAGATGCTTGCTGGTCATTCTGCAAAACACTAGAGAGAAATGTTATGACATATCACTTTTTCTGGCAGATCATGATTTTGTGTTAGTCAAATTCTGGTAACGTTGAAAGGTTTTCCCTCCAGAAGTAGCTTTTGGATTTTTCTGTGTCATGTACTGGTGAATTGTTGATTTTGGTGTACATCAAAATGACCTGACAACCTACCGTATCAAAAGAAATGGGAGCAAGGCCCCTACACTTTTTAACATGCACCTTTACAGTAGAGGTTAAAGGTAGATACTAAATTTCACACAGGTAACTTTTTCCAGAAAAGAGAATAGAACCCCTCCCCCCAGGCCTACTTAAGCAAGCTTTTGGGTGTCATTGGCTATTAGATGAAGGGAAAACACATGTAAAAATATTAAACACAAGAAAAAACACACCTGCTGTTATGATTAATTTAACAGTGTCATATATATATATATTTTTAACTCAATACATATTATGTAATTGGGTACTTGAAATGTTGCTATAATCTCTGAAATTCATACTAATCAGCTAGCATACCCAGAGACCCTGGGGAGCTAGGGCAGGAAGGGTAGCAGGAAAGGGCATGTTGTTAACTTGTTGATAAGTTAGTTAAGCTGCTGATCAGATTAACAGTTTTTCATCAATTATTTTACTATTCTTAATAAAACTTGCATGCAGAAAAATCCTGAAATCGATCATCTTCATATATATCATACAAATAAATGCTTTATGCACCTATAAACTTTTATTTCCTTTTTCCTTTGCAGAGCATACCAGTTTTTAATTCAGAAGCGGAATGCAATCAAGAGCTATTGGCATTTACATCAGTTGGAAATATTTCAATGTATTAATTTATTAGGAAACTAATTGAATGTAGAATGCTAAATATCACTGCCTTCTAAACATTGAAAATACATAGCTCCATCAACCCCCAATATTTTTGTAGGTGATGTATGAGATTTTGACATGGCAACTTTTCAGTATTATACATATATCAAAGCAATAATACAATTATTTTTCTCAGTTATTCATAACTCCAGGGGGGAAACTTTTCTTGAATCACATAATTTTCCAAATACCTGAGGGTATAATCATGTAAGCATAATTCGAAATAGTTTTTGCTCCAAAATTCAGTGCATACATTCTGCGTTCTTAAAAATTGTTTCAATGACTCAAATGGTAGGTATTAGCATCAATTTTTGCATGGTGGTGTATGGATCTCTGATGTGCCTCTCATTCATTCTTTGGTTGACAAGAAGATTGAATTCCAATTGCAGCTCAAATCTCATGACAGTTTAGGATCTTTGGACTTGCTTATCTTTCACTCTCACTTTGTCCCTGATTCTGACATGATGTTATTGGGTATTATTTAGAAATTGCTCCAGCCTGCATATTACTCCTATCTAACCAATATACACTTAACAGCTTTTGAAAAGTATGTCTTAAAGAATATTTTTTTTTACTTTTGCTTTTCTTTTTGTGCCATATAACCTCACTTTTTCTTTCTTTCTTTCTTTCTTTCTTTCTTTCTTTCTTTCTTTCTTTCTTTCTTTCTTTCTTTCTTTCTTTCTTTCTTTCTTTCTTTCTTTCTTTCTTTCTTTCTTTCTTTCTTTCTTTCTTTCTTTCTTTCTTTCTTTCTTTCTTTCTTTCTTTCTTTCTTTCTTTCTTTCTTATCTTCCT